>BOPP01000110.1:2757650-2891711 GCA_017312745.1 Gryllus bimaculatus
GGGAGGGCGGGTACTTGTTGCTGCGGTTCCGCCAGAGGCGCGTGCAGAGCGGATCGCGTCGGCACATTAGCAGGCCGGATTACCCCCCTCCCACGCACTCATTTCCAAGTCTAACGCTTCGCCTGTTTTCTGCGCGCGCCGCAGCGCCAGTAGCAGGTGATCTCCCCACCCACCAGTGGCCACGTTGTCTCACTCACTCCTTGCACATGGGATTTTAATTTTTCATGTACGAATACTACTGGAGAAAAAGTTATTTAATTGGTGAAAAGTACCTCACCAGCTAAAGGAAGCACATTTGGGAGAGAAAGAGTTCCTGCTTCAAAGACCTCAATTCTCCATTCATGCACCTTAAAAATATGTGTTTGAGCATTTGATGCAGTCGACCATATTTCAGTAATTCTGCCGGTATATCTCCCGGACCAGGTGACTTATTGGATTTCATTGTCTTAAGTGCATTTTCTAAATCTGTTTTCTAAATCTGTAAGTGTATCTGTTTGTTTAGTTTTGCGCTTTAAGAATTATTTTGTAAATCTACATGGGATAAATTATTTGAACAATGCCTATCTCTTCTTAAACTGTGACTTTACATTTGCAATCAGCGATCTCAACTTCTACATTCCATCGATTCAATTTGAGAAGCGTTTTATCTTGGTAATCTTCATTTTTACTCCAAACAAGAGGAAGAAGGCTGTAAACGATGTAGTATTGCCTTTTGCCCATCATTTTTACGGTAATTTGTGTTAAAAAATGCAAAGTATTTAAAAACATATGAATTCAGTAAAAATATATGAATTAATGTTTTTATTTTGAGTAATTACCTAATGCTATTCTTTGCTGACTGCCATTGTAGTAGTCATATTGTCTCACCTAGAGTTTGTTTCTTATTTAGACACGATATCTTCGGTTCTAGTACTCAAATTAGGAGGCAAAGAAGCCCCGCTACATGCAAAATTTTTTCTGAGAAAATCCAATTTTTTGAAATAAGAACCTATTTATCTAGAATCAATATTTTAGATTGCAAAGACACACAGGCTTAATTCACCTACACAAAGAATTAGAAGTTAATTTACAAAATTTTCTCCGTCCACCTGGTCCATCCAATACTATGTGCCGGCCTGTCCCTAGAGAGACACGCTGCTGGGATGCGCTAGGGTGCTGTCGAAAGAGCTTGTCGCCCGGCACGCGCCCTTTCGGCTCGCATCATAAACAGCGCACGTGTACATTCGAATGTTTTCGTAAACAATGCCATTGTCACGTGGAGTTGTGTCACCTGCCTAATTCAATGGATGACCCGAAATGATCATAAACAATACAGTAGAAGCCGTGTTACGACGTGTCACCGTTTTCGGTAGCACATAAATTCATCTTCTCTGAATGTGAATTATTGACAACGATCTGCATCGATGCTACTGCCAGTCTCGATAAACAATACACTTTTTGCTGCTGCTATGCGCTAATCTCTTTGTAATATAAAATGAATAAATGATAGTTATCATGTTAGGATCATCTCAAGTCATCCAAAATATAGGACAGTGAAAGGATAAACTATAGAGAAAGGAAATTTATTTCATTACACCAATTCAGTCGTCCACAATTTTCTGAATATTTAACTGTATACAATACTCTCTGAATAAATCGTAATACAAGTTAAATACACACGCTCGCGCACACTCATAGAGAAAACAAAATGCAAGACTAGCAACACAAAAATTGAAATACAAAAATAAATATTTCCATAATAAAGACAGATGAGTAATAGTACTCAAATACAAAACGTTTTGCAAAATAGAAGGGCTAAAACTACTGCAGGTTGCCACACTTGCTAAAACATTTAATTCAGCAACACTGTCCGAATAAAGGGTTCCTATAAGCATTGACATATTAAAAAATAGTATTTAACATGAGAAACTAATTAATTTAAAATACATTACATAGATTTTAAGCATGACATAGAGTTCTTTCTTCTGAACCTCACGATTTTCATTGTTCAACATTGTTCAACATTGAATGTTACATATGATTGAACGTGTTATTGATTTTCATTTTAATTGTATTCAACATAATGTCTAAATTGAGGTATTAGGAAATAAATAATTCTTTAAAAGTAAAGAACTAAATATATGGAAAATTAGGAATCTGCCGTTTGAGTTTTCTCACGTTTTTCGTTTATGATTTGGTCAAATATATTACATACTTTGTGACCTACACAATGCACATCTCATTGAAAACCACTGACCAAAAACAAATGTTTTGGGCTCATATCCTTCGTAAAATGATTCTTCATTTCACTTTGTGATTGTGATGTCATAAACTACTGTAAGCAGCCACCCTTCTCATTGAATAAAAGATATTAATGAATTTAATAATATATATAATAGTATAACACAATTAATTACAATACAATAACAATATTTATTCATAACACTATATATTAATTCACAATTGTCACAAATGTGAGTGGAAAGGCAGAGAACTATAAAATACGAACCAAATTGAACAGCCTCAAAAAATATCAAATGCTGGTAAGCAACGTAAGTTGCTGAAGATGAGAAATGTCTTATTAGGATATCCTTGTGTTCAGGCCAACACAATTATAACACAACTAACGTCCGCTGGACGTGTTATAACAACATTACAACAAAATTAAAGAATTCGATCGATCGAAAGAATCGAAGAAACTTTTGTTTTCCAATCACACTTATTTTACTTTTTTATTGTTTTAATTCCCTTTCATTAATTTAACAGTTCCGTTAAACTATAACGTATAACATGAGATGACCCCTGTTTGAAAATACAATGAAAATGTGGCCCAACGGTCTAAGGAAGTACCCGTTTGAAAAAGTAATAAAACTGCAGCAATTGCGGTCATACGGCCGAAAGTGGTACTACCCCAAGTGGGATCATGACGTGCTGGCGTACCTCAAGGCCCTCGTCACTGCCGCTCACCTCTAGTCGCTCCCCGCGACGGCTCTGGCCGTCGACCGCCCAGACAGAAGCACGCCGGCCGCAGCTGTTTGTGGGGCTGTTAATTGCGCGCAAGTCATTACAAACATAATTGCGCTGAAATTGACTTACCATCCCCCCGGCGATGCGCATGTGAAAAGCTCCTCCAGTGTCAATATTGTGCTTCGGTAAATTAAGTTTGTACACAGAGTGTGGAGCGGGGAAGAGGGGGGGGCGACACTGGCAGACACGTCGACGGTGGGGTGGGAAAAGTGGGTGGGGACTCGGGGTCACGGTAGCGCAGGGCTCCTGGGGACTTTCGAGGGGGGACGCAGACTTGGGGGATTTGGGGCGCGGTGGATGTTGTGGACGTGTGGGCCAGTTAAGGGTGATGAGACGATGAGGGTGTGGAGGAGGTGATAAGCGAGACGACGGGCGATGGAGTCTGAGAAGCAGACGTGTGCACACGTGGCAGGAGGGGTAGTGGAGGAGGGCAGGGGGTCGGGAGCTCGCCCAGAGTAAGTTCCAGCCAGCCTTGTGACAGGCGGAGCGCACTCATTAGGCAGAGGTTGCTAACACGAGACGATGAAATTCCAAAGGGCGTCAAAGAAGACTGAGGGGTAATTTGCCGAATATGAACCGGTGACTGATCGATATAATCTAGATCCCATTGATAACAAAAATATTTCTGAAATTCATAATTAATTTTATTCGGAAAAAAATATACAAAAAAATACGTTTTCGCAATAAATTCGCTCAAGTTCTTTAGTAATTATCGCCCATCGTTAGAATGTCTGCTGAATAGTGAGATCTGGCGTCGAGCAACACGTGACCTTGCGTGATTTTTCCCATCCAGATATCTTCCACCAGTGAGGAATCGCCTCTCCGGCGACCATCTCTAAGTTCTCGACTGTCTCCTAACATGTGTGGTAGTGTAGTCCGTGTAACTTTGTGTGCATGCAAGGAGAGGACACGGAAGTGGGAAGAAAGATCGCGCGCACCCAGTGGCCCGTTTATTAGGGTACTGCTACGGCATTCGCCTGGTGCTGATCGGAGAAAAAGAGGAAACCTACCGATCAGAGCAATCGACCGCTAGAATTCTCCATATAGCACCTGAATACTACCTAGTGTCGAAAAAACCTGCCACCGTCATAACTAGAACTCTAGGACCCCCGAATCAGAGGCCCTGGAAAGTGACATTAGTTGATTGAGGAGCCAACTCAGCCGATGATAGAGCCATTGAGCGGAATGGTTGATCGGGACTACAAGATAAATGATCAACTGTAGGGGCGGGGAGGGCGGTGAGAGGGCGGCGAGAGGGCGGCGAAAGGGCGGCGAGTGGGCAGCAAGAGGGTGGCGAGAGGGTGGCGAGAGGGTGGCGAGAGGGCGGATAGAGGACGGCGAGAAGGCGGCGAGAGAGTGGCGAGAGGGCGGCGAGAGGGCGGCGAGAGGGTGGCGAGAGGGCAGCGAGAGGGTGGTGAGTGGGCGGCGAGTGGGCAGCAAGAGGGTGGCGAGAGGGTGGCGAGAGGGTGGCGAGAGGGCGGCGAGAGGGCGGCGAGAGGGGTGGACGAGCGTGAGCAACGTGCTGCCCGACGAAGCGCCTTTCCCCACAATGGGGTGTGAACCAGAGCGAGTGGCCACGGGTCCGAAGCTGTTGTGTCCGCGCGTAGGTGCTCATAAACCCAGAGCTGGGGTGCGGACGGTGGGGCAGGACGCGCGACTGCGGGTGCCGGACACGGTTGCGCCTGTCCCAGTTTCCTTTGGCCTCCGCGAACACAAGAGCAACCTTCCATAATCCACCCCCAAAGCCGATTACATTGTAAGAGCGGACTAATTTGATGCGTGCACCTCCGTTCGGAAACTACTCCATAAGCTGCATAATTCGTGCCTTTGGGGAGAGTTTTAGATACTCTGCTTGAATTTCATTATTCAAGTTGGATAAACTTTTAACTGAATCCATAGCTCAAGTGTACAAAACTCGATCCTTATTACTTACAGTGGCAGGATTATCATTATAAGTAATCATTTACGATTTTTTACAATAAAAATAAATGTCTGGAAGGATCAAAAGTTAAGTTATTACACGATATTCATTTAACAGAGAAATATGAGTTTCCTTAAATTTCATTTCACAAATTTGTCCCACCTTAGCTTGCTTATAACAAGGCACGTATTAAAATTAACGATTAGCTACACACTAGAAAATGAAACAATAATATTAGTTAAAATATTGGACGCAAATTCTTTTAGCACATTGTCCCAGATACAAAGTGTCATCAACCCCATATTTTTTCTATTTTGAACAAAAAAGTCTAGAAATTACTGCACACTTGTGCCACCAGATACAATAATAATCACTACAAAATAAATGTAATTTTTAACCTCCAGAATCAATGGTAAATATCATTGTCTGGCGTGCTGGTACTCTCAGACCAAGAATATAAAAATTTAAGTATATTTTATATGAAAAGAGATTTTAATTCCCTATATTTTCTTGTTATCTTCTACGTATTACAGAATAAGACGATTTTTGAACGCTTTACAACATGCTCAATAAAAATCAGACACATTAGATATGACAGACGACCATATCTTTTCGGCTTCTGTATGTTCTCGGAAAGCTTTTTTTGTTTCTTTTGAGGAACCTAACGCCTGCATTTTTCAGTCTTCCATAAATAAAACACAGCAACGTGCAAACCCCTCAGCAAAAGGGGGCTCTTTCAAAATTGAACCGACAAAATGACTGAACAAGCATCGCACGGAGGCCATTGAGGCAGGCGCAAACAGTCCACCGCGGAAAACCGAAAGCAGGCGAATAAAAAAAGCAGCGGGAACACACCCGCGCCTTCGACAAAGCATTTTATATACATCGCTCTGTAATAACATGCAACGCAACGCAACGCACCGCCATCAGGGCGGGAGCCATCGCCGTCCCGCCCTCCCCCCCCCCAGTGGGTGGCTGGGCGAATTCACAGTAAATCGCGTATTAGCAGCGCTGTCAATTATTTAGTCGTGCAATTACCAGAGGCTTCAGCGAGGTGCTGGTGGCCCTGCGAACCACGCTGGGACGGCCGTCGAATCTAGGAAGCAAAATTACAGCGCGGATCCGATTCTCATCAAATGGTTCCCAGTAGAAAGGGGCGTGATTACATTCCGAAAGTAAATCAGGATTAGGTAAATTATATTTTCTCTCTTTGGAATTTTAGCTTTGTCAGCCGTTCGGAAGACAACGCTGGACTAGGATGGGAAAAAATGAGAGACCTCACATGAAGTTAAGGAAAGTAATTAAGAACTGTCACTGTAAAGTCGGAAGGAAATGGATATGGCAATGACGAAAACGTCCTTAAGCTGCGTAAACTTCGCTTAAACATAAAGCATTATCTTTCTAAGCTATGTACAGGAATAAATTAGAACACAATGTATATTTTTAGCCAAAATTTTTGATTCTTTCGAAAAATAAAATGGTCATTAGAATTCAACAGCGATATTCTTCAATTATCAAGAAAAAATCTTAGAAATTATAATCACGGTATAACTACATAAAGGTATAATCACGTTATCGTCTGTGATGAGCTTGCAATGTTTTTATTTATTTTTAAATATGGAGAACGTCTAAAGTTCTTTGAAAAATTAACTAAAGAAGATATTTAAATTGAATTGTTTTCATTTCCATATTGTTGAATGTTAACATTATTCCGTTATGTGTAAAACATTGTCTGAACTCGCGTTTAATTTGATGACTATAATTTTCATTAATGCGTTCAAAATAAAAATTGTAAACTAGATAAATATTGTCAAGATAAAATTATAAGCTGGTTGGTATAACTCGTGGCGATGGACATTTACTATTCGTAAAACATGTTATTCCGCGAAGTATTTTTTCAAAGCAAATATACGTGTATCTTTCCTCAAAAATAGAACTCTGTTTTAAAAAAACATAAAAGGGAATGTTCCTCGTTTTCGATCAAACTGCTGGTTTCAAAAAAAACAGAGTATTCTCTCAGATCAAGGTTTGGTGAAGATGTCGGTGTCAAATTATTATGAATATTGACTGAAAGAAAATTCTGATGAACTTCTTTAAAGTTTGAAATTCATACTATATTAAATATTCTATAAACGAAGATAGGTAAAATAAATAAAAATACTATGAAAGGCTTGACTTTTCTTTATTAAGCGACGGGAAGTATCAGTCTCATAAATAAATAACTAATATATTAAATTATAGAGAGTTACTACTGCTACAGTTTACAAGAACGCCTGAAATTATTTAATTCAAAATCCCATAATTAATAAAAGAAAGTGTCCGATGCTGACCGCAAAGTTGAACACATACTGTATGAGAGAGAACAGAGAATATGTGACACTACAACATAGAAGACTATAGAAAATAAATTCTCCGTAGCAGACCATAACGATGAGAAGAAAAAAATTGTTTACTAAATAGCTGTTTGTAGTGGAGGAATCGAGAGAACATGATGATAATGAACATAATTCTACCACACAGGAAATTACTAAATCAGAATATTTTCAAAAAACAAACATTATGATTCAAACGCTCCACAAACGTGTTTACAAAGCTACAATATGTGTGCAAAAAGCGGCTGAAAGAGAAATAGAAAAATATTTCCAGTTTATACAGTCTGGTTGAATGTCAGATAAAATACTGTCTCTCGCCGCGAAATAAATAAACGATTTGACGCCACTCAGAATAAAACCGTTCTCATGCAACACGACAATTGATGAGTAGTGGAATTTCTGTAGCGCGGAATCGATATTGCCTTTACCTTCAATTGCAATTTGTGGAACTTTTCAAACGGCGCCCGCCATTTTGCGCGCGCGGATCCCGCGTTAGCCCTCGCCGCGCAGTGCAGCCAACCGCAGCGCTGGCGCGAGTGCAGTCCGGCACCTCGCCCGGCCACTCCTATTCATTAGCGCACAACGCGGCGCGCCGTGGCCGGGAGTAACAAGTATTTTCGGCGGTGGGGAGGGAGGCAGATTACAGGCGGCTTCCGCAGATGACTGAGCGCGGCCGGAGCTTTGATATGAACTGATTATGGAAATGACACCGCGAGACTGCGCTCTCGAAGCAGATGGCCAATGAGCGCGAGGGTCAGGTGGTGTGACGTGGGTGGGGGCGTTAGGGGCGGTGGAAGTTGCGTGGGCGCGGCGAGTGGGGACGGGGACAGGCGAGGGTGGAAGTGGGGAGAGCGGAGCCTAAGGGCGCCGGACGCGATGTTGTAATTTGGCTGCCCTGCCAGCGCCATGCGATCACAAGGCTGGCACTCGAGGGAGTGAGCAGGCTCCTCATGCGGAAATAGAAGGGTGAGAATCGGGGAGATCGAGTTCGCTGGGCTTGTAGCTGCTAGGTTGCCACTTAAGCTTCAAAGATCGGGAAGCTCGAGGTTCGAATCGCGACAGTTCTTACGTCATTAGCCCTGTACGTGGGTTGAATGTGATATAGCTGGAAGTGATATTCTTCCCAAAAAGAAACATGAAATCTATCGCCAACCTTCACATCGACTTGACAGACTTCCCTTCCGGATGTTTCCCCATCGCAGAACCGCCCCACTCCGGACAAACTCTACACTCCCGATTCGACATGTTTGTTAGTGTAGTGCATGCAAGTGTAACTGTGTGAAGGGGGAGAGTAGGGGACAAGACAACATGAGGTCCGTGGCTCGTAGGTAACTTTTCAGACGTTGACCTAGTGTTTACCATAGGTAACACCACGAGTGCTCAGCAAATCTTTGATAAATTCCCGACTCGCGCAGCCAGAAATAGACTATGTCCAACAGAGTTCCAAAATGCTCCAAATATTGAAAATAACTGAAAGTGTTTGATAAAAGCAGAGGTTATGTTATAGTACACACGCTGTTTATTGGACATAGACATAGCGATCGATGTATACCGCCTCCTAAGGTAGATGCGTCACAGTTTATGATTGGCCGGTAGCGAGAAGTGCCAAGAAAAATCGGTTAGAAAAAGCGATAAACGTTTTGAGATACATCACCCTGATTGGGGCACTTTGTGTTTGTGGGGCACTATTGGTTTTAATTTCTTGGGTGGAAGAGTCATGGAAACCACGTAAAATATGCGAACAGATTATCCGCCTACCAAAACTCTCCCCTCAGCGACAGAATTTCTTGTAGCTAGAGTCGAAAATCTGCCACTGTCAGGACTCGAATCTCCTAGTCAGCGATTCGTCAGAAGAAATTGTGTTGCGACTGCATTGTGCTGTAACGCCATTTGATTTTCCGTACGTTCGAGACTCATTGAAAGAGGCCGATGTGCGCCATGTCTGTTGGATTCTTACATGTGACAGCGACCGAACGGGTCCCGCCGCAGTTGAGCTTCATTTGTACAACGCGTGTTCGCTTTACATTGAGATGTTTTCATTTAATGATCGTCAACCAGCTTGACTATATACACATACGACTACTAACTGTGTATCTTCATTAATTTACTTTTTTTAAATAGTGATTTCGAACTTTCTTTTCATTAATTTATATATTGTTCTAAAAATATAACATGCCTGCCATGTTGTTGGCTATTAAAGATAAGTAATGCTTTTATTGAGCTGCTGTGGAAAATGATGGACACTTACGTACAGTTTGCCTTTTACTGACGCTGTTGGATGCAACTGACAAGGGCCGAGTATCCAGATAAAACCACACATAATACATAATATACAGTAAACTTTACGTTCGGTTTCAAATTTATATGTGATGACGATGCTACACATGACTTAGTACATGTTAGACTACAAAATGTCACGGAAGAACCATATTATAATCATGTGAAATCTAGTAATACGCAAGGATATTTGAAGATGAAAAAGAAAGAATATAACACATACTTCATTGAAAAATATAAATCATGTTAAAGATTCATTTATTCGCAGTAACTTAGATAACATTTAAAACAAAACGTCAAAAATAATATATTTCATATACTTTACTGAATAATTTAAATTATAAATTACAGGATTAATGGTTTAAAACGTTATTTTTGCACATTGACTATTCTTTGCAAAACTGTCACTACAGGACCAATACGATTTTTCCAACACTTTATAATACAGTACTTTAAAAAAAACGACTTATTGCATTGCGAAAAATAAATTAATTTAATAATTAAAGAAATATTCTGGCAAATGTTTAACAAAAATGCCCCTTTTGATAAAAAATGCAATGCTTGAAGGGTAATCAAATGCTTCGTTTGTTTTTAAATTGTGGTATAAGAAATTGAAGATCTTTAAAAGTAAAATATTTGTATTGCAAAACACCTAGTGGAAAAACTTGATAATGTATATGATAATCGTGTTCAAATATGATCAGCAAATGCGTGATTTGTTGAAATTAGTATCCGTAATCAACACTTACTGTATATTCGTTTCTTTATACTTAAAATAAATTACTCTAGAAGAAACTCTTTGTATACATAGTATAATAGCAACAATTTATTTCACACATCGTCACAATGATGCAATTCAGCACAATTACTCAGAAACGGATACTACTAGATGAGTTGCACGTATTCCATTTCGCTGTATAACGAGGTATTCCGTAACAAGCAGCTGCTCTACGGCAAACTAGCTTTGCGGAGCACTATATCATGAAGTTTAGAAACACGGGCACGGCGCCGGCGCAACACACTGGCAGCAAACCTCTCCGCGACGCCACCTTCCCTTCCCCCCACCCCCCAAACCCTTCTCGGAAGGGCAGATCCAGAGAGGGCCATGGCGCTACCATTTGAAAGTGTTCAGGCTTAAAGTCAATGTTTTAAACAAATAATATATCTAATGGAAAACAATCCCTGCATTATGAAGGTATTATAAAATTGTGTTAATTGAACAATATTCCAGTCAGTATTTGCACCTTCATCTGGTCTTGTTATTGATGAAGTCCTGAATAAGACCCAAATCCGCTCTAAATGTTGCAACCTCCGAAGGTTGATGGGTCACATGGTATGTTTGGCCATTAGGGGAAAAGCGGTAAGAAAAATTGGAGAGAAAAAACGATAAACCTTGTTGAGATACACCGCCCCTACTGGGGCATTCCATATATATATATATATATATATATATATATATATATATATATATATATATATATATATCAACATTAATGGTTTTAATTTCACGAGTGGAATAGTCGCAATAATCTATTAAATTTCCTCACCAATACCACACATGTCGTCCGTTTTCCCCGTACTTCCTACATGGTCTTCAACGGTCGTCCTAAACACTCTTCCTTCCCTGCCCATCCAACCCTTTCCGCTCTATCTGCTCCTCCCCATTCGCCCCTCCCGCTCTGAGCGCTACACCCACTCCCTTCGCTGGGACCGCTTGTCGCACCACCTCCTTATCCCGTTTCGCCCGGAATCCCGTTGAACTAAATATAGTAAAATACTTGTGGCAATATTTCGAATCACAACTACGCACTTTGGTTCTTTATCGCTGAAAAATATTCGCGCCGAAGAAAGCAATCACTTCATGTCTTTATGATACACGTAAATATCTATACCTGCATTTACAACTGCTTCAATGTAATAGATAATGACGAATTAATAAATATGGTAACATAAATTAGGAATATGCCTAAAAATATATATCATTTGAATGGGTGGAAACCAGAACGTATCAATGATATTTTATACATTATAAGAAAACCACAACGTATAGGTGACATTTTATAAATTCTGAGAAAATTTGTTTATTTTAAGTTGTATGTCAGTGGCAATGCATTTTTTTGGTTTTAATGAGCAATTGATTTACAGTGACACCACAATGTTACAGTGATATTGACTTAAATAAACAGAATTTTTAGAATTTGTATAATGTCACTTAAACGGTTCTTGTTTTCACCCATTCACTTGTAACACGCTTAGAGCCACCGTCGAGCATTATAAGTTTGAAATATTTGATTTGTATTATCTAAGTTTAGGATAAAATGAAATTTAATACACGATATGCGTGTCAGTCCCATCCATTTTACATAATTACATGACATCCCACATAATTATGTTTAAGTATTGTCCATCTAATGAATCCTGATCTGAAGATTCTAGGTCGGAGAGGCATTGAGGTATCTTGCCATTGAGCCATGCCTTGCTAATGACACGGTTCATGCGACCTGGAATTTGATATTTCCCTGCCTTTATAATTTTCCAATTATAATTATTAAATACGAATTATAGAAGAGCAGTTCATATATACACTAACAATTTTGAACCACCTACAATTGAATCAAAATTGGAAAATTCGGGCAGATCCGGGCTGTCCTGGGTCAAATCAATGGGGACTAATAAAATTACATAATATTTTTTCAACTTATTTACTTTCAGGTAATGGATATCAACCAAATAGTAGATATTGAACTAGATAATAAATAGGGATAGATATTGTATATTCTGTGAACATGTCACAGAGAAGGTGAGTACGCGACAATTGCAATACGTTAACACACTATTTTTTCCCGGCAACAAGTGAAAATATAATATCCCTATGAATTTAATATCACAGGACAAAAACAATAAAACTCTCATAAATGTCATTTACAAAAAGTGACTCTCCCGCAATACGCTCTGAATACACAGCACATGTACACATTCATGCGCTCAACTCGGAACGAATAAATAAACCCTCCGCCGTAAATTACTATTACAATTTCAATAGCCGCATTCGCAGGACTCTCCTTTTATATTGCTCCTATTTTCTGTATCTTTTTAGAAACGTTATACGAAATTTAGGTGTTATCGGTTAACTCTAATATCATTAAATGGCGAAAGAAAACCTGCGAATACAATGTAATGTTGTGTAAACGTTATATTGTTTTTATGTTAGTGTTATGTTCTAACGTGAATAATTTCCTTCTAATAAGACAAAATGTTTACACAGTTTTTACAACATTATAAGCATGATTGATTTCACGGAAAACTAAGCCATGTATCAATGTAATTTGAAAATCACGAAATGGCCTAACTAGTAAAAAAAACATTATTACTTAGCAAAAATGAGGAAGAACAGCAAAATTAATAAATGCCAAGAAGATACTGTATGTGAAAGAAAATAATTTTTAAGCATTCCAGCAAGACATTATTTATAATTGCCTACTTAAAGAAACATGCCAAACGAAGAATTTTATGATGTGGGGAAATCCGACGAAACTTTATTGCAAAATAATTTAATATTCGAAAGATAAGAAAAAGTCGAATTCAAAGGAAAATATAAATATAAAAATAATTAGAATTTTTTCTTAGAAATTAAAAACAGTTATTTGTGATCCACGAAGTTTTTGCATAATTGATTGCATAACGAAACCCAATCATAACCTGCAATTGCTTTGGGAAGAAAATCAACAGTTGCATTTGCAGGAAGAATCTGACCTGCACGTTTTTCGTTTTTATTTCAAAAATAGTCATATTTTCGTCATAAATGGTTTTAAAATAACTGCAAGTTATTTATTTACCATATTCATTCATTCAGGTGTACATTAAAAATTTACATTTTACAGGATTAATTTTTTATGTAAAATTTATTATCGAAAATCTTTCAACTCCAATATAAATTTCATTTGATGCTATAACTAATGTGTAACTTACGCATAATATTTGTTTTAAATTGACCAATCATTTATTAATTAAACGGTTCTTGAGTTTTCGCAATATTATTATTGAGTATGAATGTTAATTCATTTTTAATTAATTTTTAATTCAAATTGAACATTGAGTCGGTCGGAAAATCAAATTCGGCGAAGTAAAATTAATTAATTTTTATGTATTCTAGGATCTAGAATCATCATTTTGATATACTACTATATTTTCTAATTATGAACAATGTATTTTAAGTTGAGTCTTACATGTTTTAAGACATGCCACAATTTATAATGTAAACTAATATTTGGTACCATTAATAACGTGTGAACTTTAATGGAAACCATTGATTTCAATTTAATATTTTTTTGCGAATTGGTCTCCCTTTGAGAAAATTTGCAAATTTCCGTGCGCAATAATATCTGCCGAGAAGGCAGTATAACGATTTGTACATTCAGCCGTGCATCGAGTTATAATGATAATAAAATAATAATATTCAAATAATATTATATTATGAAAGTTATTATTAGTATTATTATAATTACGACGTGGTAATTGGTTATACATACAGGAATACACACACAACACACACACACACAATATATATATATATATATATATATATCTATATATATATATATATATATATAGTGTTGTGTGGGGGGTGGGTGGGATGTTGGGTGGTGTCTGTTGTGTGTACGGGTTGTTTAGCAAGCAGTTGTCGTACAAAAGGATTTCCCAACAACAAACTACACAATTCAAGGTCTTGGTGATTCGCGAGCACCATTTCCGGGGAAAGGGCGAGTTTCCTCAGCTCCGCCTCTCGTGGGAGCCGCGAGCGGTCATCGGCTGCTCAGCCACGGGAACCGAGTGGGAAAAGCTCTCCTGCGACGGACAGCGGGCGGGGGCGGCGGCGGGGTGACCGCCCAGCGCTCTTCTTCTCATCCACTGCCGACGACGACGCGGAGAAATCGAGGGGCTTTCTACCTCTTGGAGGCGGCGGCCAGGTTGAGGTGGGCGGTGTAGATGACTGAGGTGGTGACGGCAGAGGTTGGTGTAGCGGAGACCATAGGTGGGGATGGTGGGAGTGGCACGGAGGTCGTGATATGTCCGATTGGAAATGAAAATGGTGATGATGATCATCAGTGTTAAGTGTGATAAGTATGGGACTTGAAGGTGAAGTTGCTAAGTTTAGGCCAGAGTCAGTTTGATCACTGCAGCGACTGTAACCAGAGGTCCCAGGGTTCGAGCCCCGACGGCGATCGAAATCTTCGTGTGTCTGGAGGAGAGTTTTAGAGTTCGTTCATTCTGATCGGAAGTTTTCTGTGGTTTTCCTAATGAATTTAACGTTCATGCCGGAGCCGTAACCTCACAAACGGGGTTTAGACCGTGTGCGATTTTTTTCTAATCCTTCTCCTATTCTCTCTCCTTGCTTACACACACACTCACACGCATGTTGTATACTGCCAGACATATCGGGAGAATAATTGTAAGATTATCTTGTCCCATGGGGGTGGTTCCCTGCTGGAAGGAGGTACCTGGAGGTGAAATCCTCCTGCAAGCCGACGTTAAACTCGGCGCCGGAACTCATCATCTACCGGGGAGGAATCACATCCCGAAGCAAAACATTAATTACGCTAACGTGATTAATGGTGATAGCAATTGAGGATCCGGAAACAAATTAATCAATGACTTTGAAGGTGAAGACCATGACAGTGTTGGCAGTGGCGATGATTGGGGTGGTGACGGTAAAGGCTATTGAAGTGGTGACCGTTTATATTAACAGTGATGGCATGGAGGTTGCGGCGATGAACGAAGTTGGTGCCGGTATTGGCGGTGGCAATGATGGCACAAGAAGTGTTGGTGACGTTGCAGATGACGATGTGATAATTACGTTGACAATGATATGTGAAAGTAATGAAGTTAACGGTGCTGGAAATGGCGTTGGCAATCAGAGCTTGTGATGGCAGTGGCTGTATTGACCTGGTGGTGATGTGGCTGGCGATGGTTCCTGTGAAGGTGGTAGTCACAGACCTTCAGGTGAGAAGGGAGATGGCGACGTCGGCGTAAATGACGATGTCAATGACTGCGATGACGGTTTTGCAGAGACGATGTTGAAGGCAATGGCAACGGCTGTCGAGGCGGTAGCAGAGGCGTAAGGAGGGGGTAAGTCTACATGTTGCGGGCGGCAGCAAAAGCGACTGTGGCCGCGAAGGCAGAAGGCAGCTCGGGAAGAGAACGACCGTGAACGATCGAAGACCGTGAACGACTGGGAAGAGAACGACCCGTGGTGTAACGGCTGCACCCGCTCGCTTTGCACCAATGGATGGGGAGTTGACATCCCAGTCGAGCCATATGCAATTTCTGGGACAGAAAGACGTATGGCGTCTTTATTTCTTGCGATTCTTTTCCCCCTACCTTCTGTGGCTTCATTAATATCACACCTTCATAATCACATACCCATCCAAATGAGTTACCCATTGCAGATTTAGTCAAGGCTAATGTCTGGCTAATAATAGACCTTGGTACATCGTTTCAGATCCTACGAAGCTAATCACGTACCTCATTTTTATATTAATTTGACCATTAAATTAATTAATCTCATTTTTATTTTATTCTTAAATAAACACATTTCATGAAACGACAATATATATCACTGTCAGTGAATTATTATAAGAAATTAATGATATTCAAATATGCGTGTCATTATGTTTCTGTAAGTGACCCCACACCTTTGCATCCGGTCTGGATTTTCTCCCGACTGCGGCTGGTAACAGGGCTGGTGGTGAGGGCAGCGGTAGTGGGGGAAAGCGACATGCATGACGGAGCTTGCCGCCTCTCTCATAAGCAAGATGGCAGTTTCGATACGACTCAGGATTACAGAGCGAGAGCTTGGTCGTCATGAACCATGATCCTTGATTCTTTCCACGGGAGTTTTCTAAAACCGAGACTTCATTGGAAGTGGCCTCCGCTGTTATTCTGTGGATACTGATCACAGTCCTGTTGAACCACACGATTAACTTCGGAACTTGGTCTACCTAATAATTTGCACGTGAGCGAAAGTGTCTGGTTGGATGTAGTAAAAGGAAGACGTAATTGAAAATCAAAAAAAAATATACTTAAATACAAATAATACACTTGAGCTCTGAGATTAATATAGATACCGTTATCTTTACCGTGATCGCTTTTACTTGCTTTAATCTGTATATGTTTATTTTCTTCTGAAATCATTATATTTTACGTTTTTATTAGATGATTTTATTGTTATGTAGAGTAACGAATTACTACACAACTAATACATGAATTTTCATCTATTAATTTTTTAATAATCTTCAAAAGCGCGCCTCTTGTTCATGATTTTTGTGTACGTAATAGTACATTGTAAACTGAACTAAATTGAATACCGAGTTCTAAAAATATGTTGGAGCACAATGTTTTCTCATTACGACATAGATGACATTGATGCATTACATTAAAGGAGAATAAAAAAGAAATCTTGTCTAGCATTTACATAACGTTGTTACAAGAACGAAAGATATACATCTCGGCAGATGAGCACTGGCCTTTCAGAAATGAAGCACCTGCCAGCATTTTTTAAGCACGCTACAGTGATCAAGCGTTGTATCAGTCATGTTTTCCTGCTCACTTCTGGGTTTTTTTCAATTATGTCGGGAATATATTGTATCGTGTTTATCTGTACATGTATCAGTTTAACATAACAATCATTAAAACATTCGTGATTTTATAAAGTGTGAAATTTGTGTTTTGGAGATTCTCCAACCGATCCAAACACTGATTTTGCTTTCTTATTGGTAGGACTGGTTTCTGTGAAGACAGTGTTTTTTAGACTGACAATATTTTAAAATTAATGATTTCATCCAAAAAATGTTTCTGCTTTCTAAAATTAAAGATATAATTTGATGTGACACAGACATTGTACGCAGATATAGTTGAACGACATCTAGTGACAGATCAACTGCATAACCAGAAATATTAATTTTAAGAATACTGTTTTCTGATGTGTTACGTGTATGGTTCGAAACTATTTTTTCTTTTACTTAATGATATCCTTCATTTTAGATCACATAGCAGTGTACTTCCTTTAAGCAATTTGTCCTTTAAATTTTTCAGTTGTTCAATCTTTAAGTATAATTTTCAAGATAATTCAACATAATTATTTTGAAAAACACACTTGGACAGCTGCTACTTCAGAACAGCCCAATAATAATGAAAACAGTAAATCATCTTGTCGTGAAATTATATACTACTGCATTAATTTGAAAAGCGCCCAATAATTTGGAATAAAAAAAGACGAAATAATAAATGTTCTCTCCAGATTGACCCGAATATTAGTCCCCCAAACAATCCCTAGCAGGTATTCTGTCTTTCTTTTTTACTTATTTGGCTTAGGCCTGAGAAATACCCCATATTTACTGTCGTTTAAGCAAGCCTCTTGTTACTTGTCGGCTGCAGAGAAGATTAAATGTTGTACAAACAAAACGTACGGTTTCCAACCGCTCGGCTGCATATATTTTAATTCTAATTGCCGTATTCCATTTATATCTTTTGTCTAAAGGCTGTAAAAGTAGATGATATAACTTAACAACGCCATCATAACTTTTCTATAAAAAGACAAGGCAGTCCAAAGAAAACTTACAACCCTGTGCTTAAAACCGTTGAAACCGGAAGCTCCACGACTTTAACTATCGCCTTACAACGAGCACCTCCTCAAACAGACATGGACACAATGTATTCAACGCACACCCTTGCGAATAAATCATCCTCAGAGGTATTTCTCCACTGCAACTAGTAGCTATTCAAGTGTCACAGCGGCGTGTGCCACAGGACGAAGCGGCATTCACCAAGCCGCGAAAAGTTTAAACTGTATGATCCTGCAGCCGCAAAGGCGGCCTCCCCTCTGCCGGAGACAAAAGCAGACGGGCAGATGGCGCGCGTGTGGCTTTTACAGCCCGCCCTCTTCCGCGTAGCGTCACAAAGCCGCATCGCGCCGCGGCGCGCCGCTCCGCTCCGCGTAACGCCGGAACCCGTCCGTTCCGCCGGGCGCGGAGACCCCGCCCCCCCTCCATCCGACGCGCTGCTCTGAGAAAGGTGCCGCGGGCGCTCGTTACCGTATGGTAATATGGGGCACGTGACTGCGCGGTCGACGGCCCCGGGGGTTCCCCCGAGGCAGGCGGAGGCGGAGGCAAGTCACAGGGCCTTGGGTGGTCGCGGAGGACGAGGCTCCTGCAGGGGCTCCCTCTGACGAGGCGATGAGGACAGTGAGTGATGGATAGGTGAACGGATGGTGGTTGCGCAAGACGATGGCAAAGTGGCAAGTGGCTGAGACGAGGGACGGTCGGAGGGGTGAGCGACGAATTGGTGAGCTACGTGTGGGTGAGAGACGAGTAAGTGATCTAAAACGGGGTGAGAGACGGTGAACGAGTGATGGGAAAAGCCGAACGAGGCGGCACATGACTGCGCGACCGACGGCCTAGGAGTTTCCCTAAAGCAAGCGGCGGAGGAAGCGTGTCACGTGGCCTTGAGTGACGGCGGACGGTGATGCCTGGAGTGACAGGGTGAGCTTCCGCAGAAAGTAAACGGGTTGGTGAGGAACATGGCATACGGGTGAGAGACGGTGGAGCGGCGAGCTGCGTGTGGGTTTGCAGCGCAGTAACTGAGCGATCAGGCGAGAAAGTAGCGAGAGATGCTCGTCGAGCGATCGGAAAAGTCAAACCGGGCAGCACGTAACTGCGACTTCAGGGATACCCCGGGTCAAACGGCGATAGAAGCGTGTCACGTGATCTTAGGTGACGGTGGACGGTGAGGCCTGGAGTGAGAGGGTAAACGTCTCGAGAAAGACAACGGGAAGATGCCTAGCGAGGCAAAAAGGTTAGAGACGCACGAGTGACGAATTACTAAGCAATAAGCCGGTGAGCGAAAATTGGGTGAGTCATGAACTGAAGTGTCAAACGTGAGACGAGGAGCGGTGAGCTGTGCCGGCGACATCGGGCGAGTGATCGGCGGAAGGTTGAGTGGTCAGGCGGCTTTTCGGTGAGTATGTGACGTATGGACGGGCAGGTGATCGCATCGAGCGGCGGGGAGGTTGGAAGGGAAAAGCTGTGCTGCTCCATGAATGGACGAGTGTGAAGCTGAGTGGATCGGCAGGCCGGTGGGCGGGTGCGAGGGTGGAGATTTGCTGAAAGGCTGAGTGTTTTTCAAATGCAATGTTCGCAAAAAAAGGTGCATTGCGTTAAGTAGGTGGATAGGTAACAGACGGGCTTCAAAGAGTGGTGTTGTAGCAATAGAGCACATGAGCGGGATAGAGAGTGCATTGACGAGCCAAAGAACAGAAGAAAGGACTGCGTTAACACGACCAGAAAGGGGTAGAGCGAAGTGCTATTGTGCTGGCACGCGGGCAAACGAGCTGGATCGTATGTGCTTGAGTGGAATAGCTATATAGAGATAGCTATTTCTCTTGGCTATAGACATTTAATATAAAATAATGTATCTGAAATGAGAATTAATTTCAAAGAAATGTGTAGCATAAATATATTCAAAAGAGAACACCTGATGATGTTCATTTCCCAAAACTATCAGACATCAAAGATATTATAATATACAACAGAATGATGTTTAACGCATCACAACGATGATGTTCTTAAATCTTATTTAAGAAAAATCTTTATGCATTTTTGAAAACGTTTAAGCGGTATGACGTTAGTAACAATCAGACAAAATATCAAAAATATTTTTACTAAATCATTAAATGCGATAGAGTAACGTAATAATTAGGTAGATCTAAAAATAATAATTCCTTAAGAGAGCGATTATAAATGTGGGAAATCTAATTAGTTAGAAGCATTGTGTGCTCTAACTGCGAAGCATTGTGTGAACCTACGAAACGGCGTTTTGTATTACAAGGTGTTTTGATTCTATTGTTCTGACTGTATACTGAATTTTTCACGTCATTACAAATTTCAATAAAACAACAATGAAGTTGAATCTCTTGTAGGAGACACACTTCAGTCTGTAAATCTATAAGGAAGGGTTTTGTATCAATGAAATGAGAAGAATGACTTAAAATACGAAAACGCATTAAGCTAATTACTTAATAACCTCTCAGTTATTTCTTGAAGCGGATAAATCTTACTGCTGCTCTCAAGATGTGGACGTTATGGCGCTTCTCGAACCTACTAGTCAATCTGCGAATCGGTACTATTTTGGTTTTCAATTTACATTTATTTCAATTTACATCGGTTATAATAGGATAAGTTTCAAATAAAAGATTTGAATTATAATAAATTGTGTTTTGTGTAACTCCAGATTCGGTGTTGCATAATGTTTGATGTGTTACTGAATGTATTAAAATGAAAGTACTTCCCGATTATCACGTAATTACATAGGAAGGTGTGGACTCATGTTAGGCCTATTGTGGTCATTATCGAAGCTACAGCATCCTTCCAAACGCGCAACGAGAAGTCATGTGTTGAAAATAACACATAGAATAGATTGAGAGTGAGTTGATGGATTTTTAGTTTGTGATATGTGCAAGGAATCCTTTTAATTGCAATGTAATTATGAGAGTTGTGATTGAAAATTGATTCCGAACGTGTCAGTAAGGTCATTGGTCGCCTAAGTGCAGTAAATGTTTTCACGTGGAAAGTTAGTTGTGATCTTCCTTGGCTAGATGACGATATCTGGCGCCGACCTCCAAATCTTGCCGAGTTTCCCCAACTAGGCTTCTCCCACCAGCGGGGAACGAGCCCTAAGCGTCCGACCGGTCTCCCATCAGGTGTGGGAGTGCAGTGCCTGTAAGTGTGTGTGCCAACAAGAAGTGATGATGAGACAAGGAGGAAGAAGGAGAGATCGCTCAGGATCCATGACCCGTTTTGTTAGGGCACTGCTCCATGGGAGAACCCACGGAAAACTACCGATGAGAGCAGGCGGTCGCTAGAATTATCCTCCAGACAACAGTAGAACACGACGAAGCTATGTAGCTAGTGTCGAAACACCTGCCACCGTCGGTTTTCGAACCCTAGAACCTCCCGCTCAGATGCACTGCAGTGACCGCTATTGATACCCTGAGCCACTGAAGACGATTGTAGAAGTGATTAAGTGTGATGTAAAGGTTTGTTAGATGGTGATAGCAGCAAGTAACCTTTTAAATATTTCAATATATTATTTCAACTATCAGTGTTAGGCGTGGTGATTAATTCTACTTCCAAACCTGAAATGACGTTTGAACCTGGGAAGAGCAACTCCTGTACTAGAGGGGTGAGTTTTTTCAGGCTCAACAGAGGAGATATTTTGAAGAGAACATTGCATTCCGGAGCATCGGGATTCCAGCCTCACGTTCTTTAGAGCAACCTGAGAGGACTGAGGACATGAGCGAAATCATTGGTGCACGTAAAGCCTTCTTAGTAAGGAAATGAACACGTCCGTGTGAAACTTTCTACCTGGGGGCGCCGAAAAACATTGCGAAAGTAAACAGCAACAGGTATCCTTCTATTGTAGTTGTATGGTCAAATAAATAATTGATCTGAAATCGTCTACTCTTTTATACGATTTTTTTATGTAATACAATGTCAGTTTCAACGTGAATTTCATGTTAAATTAATATCAACATTTATGAGGTCGTAAGAACATTCAATCCTTTATCAATGTAATGATATAGTAATGATATAAAATAAGCTATGATAAATTGAAGAATTGATTAATAAATATTATTTATTATTTTATTATTATTTATAGTATGAAATGAATAAATATTATTCATGATTATACGAGTAATTCGAAACTTTGTCATAACACATAAACCATATTTTTTTGAGAATGCATTATGTACCCAATATATTCTTCAGTAAACCAACTTGAAATAACTTAATATACATATTACCTTGTCCTGTTCAAACATTCTGCACTTTGTAATCCTTGTTTTAAAAGTGAAATATCTTCACACTGGTTCACAACTTCATGTGAGAAACTGAACTGCACGTGGAAGGTTTGAAGCGCGTGATGATACGTCAATTAATGTATTAATTGTATTTTATATTTTACTTTAATTTATAGATTTCTGATTTCTACTTCTTTCTGACCAACTGGCTATGGAGTAGGAGACATCAAAAGAGCTATATCTTCACTCCATTTTTCACTCCAACTGTCTCCGCTTGTTTTCTTACATGCTCTGCAATATATTCCCCTCGCATGTGCACCATATGATCTCCGGCATGTTCTCATGTTTCCGGCACGCAACCATGCTCTCTCCGAACGTGATCCCCCATACGTTTCCTTACACGTTTATCACAGATTTCCTCGTTTCCCCAAATGGTCATAGACGTTTACCCACATGTTCCCTCAATTATTTCCACACATGTTTTCCCAAATTCACTCTACATGTTTCTCAAATGTTGCCCAAATGTTCTCGAAACATTTCTGGCAATACGTGCTACAAGTGGCGGTATCATTAACAAATATAATAGAATGTTCAAAAAGTCTCATTTTGTGTATTATTACGGTATAGAAAACAATTATTGTTATCCTTACAGGTACTTAAAACATATTTTAAGACTCCAGAACGTATTGTTTCCCAGTGATGTCGAAGTGTGTTGTGATGTAATGTGTTTTAAGGGTTGCATGACCGCCTGAGCATCCGAACACGCCATAATCTGCGAACTTTTATGTTTCTCATCATAAACCTCTTTGATGTACTGTGTCATTCTCTATGGAACAATGCTTTATATTACAGTGATGCTTCTGAACAGCACTTGAATAGTCTTGGTAAAATTCAATCGTTTGCTAATATGTTTGCTGACTTATTAAAAATGACTTCTGCACTCAGAAGTGTCTTCGCACCATTGTGTTAATGATATAAAAAGGGCACGAACACAACCATGCCTTTATATTAACAAGTCAACCGGTGTCAACATTTTTCTTATTTTCTTTCTTCATCGTGTAACTACATCCACTCTTCCTAGTCACCTTGAGTGATGGGCGAGCAGAAATTAGGTTAATGTGCACCCGAAGGTTAAAATGGGAGTACAGGAGAATTACGTAATAAGAAAGTGCTTTCTCGAGAAAGATTTGACTCGTGAAATTTTTCTGCTGTGTCAGAAGTTTCTGGGAAGAGGATTAAAACGCCAAATAATCGTGCTGAGTACTATTGACAGAAGAGAAGAGAAATCAAAGTTTTGCAATGAAAGGAGAAAAAGTGCAGTGAGATTAAAGGTCGTTTCGATCCTCAATATTTAAAAAACTTCGAAGCATTTCTGGGTGAGTGTCTGCTTTGAGACTGACTTTTTTTGAGAGTACTGAGAAGTAGAAATAATAGAAACCACTGCTTTTTCACAAACACAAGTCATTAAGAAATACCAGCTTAGTAGTATCCTATGGTATTAATGAGTTAGTTTCGTGAGAAACTGCAGCAGAATGTCAACTTGTATTAACCTCTATGATCATACTACTTGAATTTAGAGCGAAGCAAACTTTTTCTCTTTCCTTGAATGTTTTTCAACACACGCAGTTTCTATATTTCACTCGTTTCCAAACTCTGGTTGTCTGTTTTCTATTCTTTTTTTAAGAAAGCCTTTTGTTTAGCTGACTGACGACAAAATATCTTCAGGCTGAAAAGTTTTAATAGGATCAGAAATATTGAATAAACTATTGCTAAATTAAAGTTGCAATTCAGTTATTTTTAATTTATTATAAATATAACACAGGAAGAATGATATTGCAAAACAAAACATTGTTATAACCATCTTAAAAATTTACAATAAAATAAATAGAAGCCTAGATAACACTTATTGAGGAACATGTGATATTACTTTTTTCGAAACAAAATCTTTACCACTTAGCTAATTGATACCATTTACGCGTCTTTCTTCAGACCAATTATGGGGGCCCGTTGACGAACAATGCTCGACGTACAGCTAGAGAGAAGTAATTGGGGCTTCATAACCTTGTGTCTAGGTGGCAACGTACCCGACACAAGTGAGTAAATTGTAAAATTCAACATACATTTTGCGAAATAAAATCATATTTATATTCTAAACTATATAATTATTATATTATTAAAAATAATAATATTAATATAAATAATAAATATTAAAATATATTAACTAATATAATTTTATTCAAAATATCAAAATAAAGTATTGTTAACGTCACTTAAAATCACGTTAGTATAAACTATTTTAATTAGAGTTAAATTCTCTTAATTCTTTTATGAACATTTTATAACCGCATTACCAATTTTACGTATAATTGTGTGAATGCTTCCCCTACACGATATCGATAGCACAAACAAGAAAATACGAGCTCCATTAGAGTAAATAGTAACATTAAATACCGTTTTTAAAATGTCAATATCTCTTGTGCGTACACTTTAGTAATACTTTAAAACCACTAAATTAGACTACATAAAAAACAATTAGACATATTCAAATCATCTTTGGCTATAAAAAAATTTAGTAGTCAAGGGACGCCAAAACGTGTATCTCCGCTAATATCTGAAAATTGAATTTTCCTAGTATTACATAACTCTCTTTACACTATGTATATTGCTCCGAATACATTTAAAACGCTTTTCAAATAAGCCAGTTTACAAAGCAGCATCACTTATTCATGAACAAAGATCGGTATTTCGCCGCAATTCTTTTTCCATTTCTTTAATTGCGATCACAATTCTTTCGAATTAGCCATTCAAAAGTAAAAACCTTCCTGCCCAAACGGCATCTAATCCTCTACCGTAATCGTCCTCCTGACTGTTAGTGCGCGAGTTCCGCTGTTCCTTGGGTCGAAATTTTCCACACGGCGCCTCCCGGAGAGTCTGGGCATCGCTCCGCAGAGGCAGAGCTGCAACAACGCGCCATTCGCACGTCTGCAGCAGCGCTTTTCGCCTCCGTCCAGGAATCCGCAGCTCCCAGGGGCCCATTCCGCGCGCGGACGGCGCAAATAAAAACGGCGGCGGCGGCAAGCGGCCCGAGCACGCCCCGCCCCTCCCCTTGCACCCACCACCTCCCGCAGCGCCGTACGCCCCGCCACGACCCCGCCACGTCCCCGCCACGCCCCGCCAACGCCCCGCCACGCCGCCACGCCGTCCTTTACTGCCCGCCCTCCCCTCCCCTCCCGCCTACTTCCGTCTCGCCCCACCCGTCGCCGCCCCGTCCGCCCCGTCCCGCCCGTCCACCCCGTCCCGCCCGTCCCGCCCGTCCGGCCCCGTCCCGACCCGTCCCGCGCCGTTCGCGCCGCGCCGTCGCGCCCCGCCCGTCCCCCGTCCCGCCGTCCGCTCGTCCGCCCTCCCGTCCCGTCCCGTCCGCCCCTCGCGCCTCTCCCGCCCCGTTCCGCCGCCGTCCGTCCGCCCCGTCCGCCCGTCGCGTCCCGCCGCCGTCGGCCCTCCGCCCCGTCCCGCCTCCGTCGCCCAGTCCGCCCCGTCCCGCCCGTCCCGGCCCCCGTCCGCCCCGTCCGCCGCCGTCCCGCCCCCGTCCCCCCGTCCCGCCGCCGGTCGCCCCGTCCCGCCCCGTCCCGCCCGTCCCGCCCGTCGCCCGTCCGCCCCGTCCCGCCCGTCCGCCCTGTCCGCAACGTCCACACTATTCGCAACGTCCCCGTGCCCGCCACGCGCCGCCCCGCCACGCGACGCATCACACGCACGCCCCACCAGTCCCGTCCTTCACGCCCAGCCCACTGCCTGCCCGCCCTTCAACGCCTTACCCGCCGCCGCCCCGCCCGCCCCGCCCGCGCGCAGCCCAGCCCAGTTACGCCCGCACGCCCGCACCAAGCCACAGCCACGGCACGCAAGCGCTGGCCGAGGAGGGAAGGAGGCGAAGGAGGCGGCCGGGGTAAAGCGGCTCGCAAGTAAACACGCCGCGGCCTCCGCTGCCAGCCACGTCTCTTCCTCTCTGCATCTGGCCTGGCACTCCCTCCGTCACCTCCGACCCACCCATCGCCACTGGCACAGTTTGCGTCCAGTTTCCATCTCTACCACTAGCCACGCTTGCGAATCCCCTTGTGACTAGTACCCCTTGCAACCCGTTCCCCCTTGCGACTCTTTCCCCTTGCTACGCGCTCTCCTCTCTGCGACGCGCTCCCTTTACGACTCGTTTACCTTACGACTCGTTTCCCTTGTGACTCGGTTTCCTTGCGAATCGTTCCCCTTGCAACTCGTTCCCTTTGCGACTCATTCGTTTTCGTTCCCTTGCGATTCACTCCATTTCCTACTCATTTCTCTACCAACTAACTCCGCACCCCACTCATTCCCCTTTCGACTCTTTCCGCCCGCGCTCCGCCATCGCTCCCCCCCCCCGTCCAAATACTCTCCGCCTCGGCCCCCAGCTGCTACTCCCTCCAAGGCGCCGCGCCAACGGGGGGCTACGTGCTAGGCGGCGTTTAAGAGGCCTTAACTGTCACGACGAGCCGTAAAAATGTTCGCGGAAGACACGCTCATAATTATTCATTCTTGCGCGCGCAAACGAGCGGGGGGAACGCGGCGGCCGTGGGCGAACCTCGGGGGGGGGGGGGGAAGCAACGGACGGGGAGGGTGAAAAGGTCAAGCGATTTCTCGCTGCGCAAGCGACCAGTAAACACTCGCGAGCCCCACTTCGCTTAGGCACAAATTAATGGTCATTATTTCTAAACCAGTCCGGGTACAGATCATAATCGGACAATTTTCTGCTTTTTTTCTCTGTTTTGTGCATCCTTCAAGTGATATGTACTGCATTATTTTCTTCTGTTCTCCCAAAATTATATTCTTCTTTCTCCTCCCAGTTCTAAAACTTTCCATTTATTCTCCACTTAAATACGGGATGCTCTGAAAAAGTGTCCCTGCGGATTTTGCGCGACTAATATTACAGGAAAACTCTTGAAGTTCCTGAGCCTCTTGGAGTTGTCCAGCTCTAGTACCATCTCCCGTTCTGATATTCAACCCGAAAGTTTATTAGCAATTTAAAGCAATTAATTCTGTCATTTTGTGTTGTATCAAGTATTTATTCAAATACGTCTTTTAAATTCGTAGTACATCATAATTAAATTGATTCCAAAAATTAAATGTCGAGCGCTAATACCATGTTACTGTGGGGTCACGTCACTAGTACCAGCAATAATTGTCTTGTATGATGCGAGTTTTTCGTAGCAAATTTTCTAGTTGTGTTGCCAATATACTTGCACATCCGCATGAAGAACATGAAGAGCGATGAGTTTTAATGTACATGCGTCAGAGTATCGAAATTAATATTACCTCTTTATTTTCGATTCCAACAATCATTATTTTCATCAGACCAACAACTCCAATATTCAAAACTTTCACTCACTGAATTAATAATTCAGAATAAGCCACTTACAATATCATTTGGACGCCAACGTTTCTAATTCTGCGTAGTCGAGGTGTATACTATAACGTTCCTACATGTCACTTGAAAGTGATTAACGGGAAATGTATTAATATGGTGAGAGCATTTTTGCTTGATTTGCACCGGTTCTTATAATGTGATTTAGCGCTTCATTGTAAGTGCAGAATTTCTTTTCTCAAAATGTTAAGCATATACATAAATTCCCAAGAACAATTTACTGGATCTAAAAGTCTAGTTATGTATCTCAATCACCCTTTAAAATAGAAATATTAGTGGGAATTTGTTTATGTGTGGAGAAAATAAAAATTATCTTAACGCATTACAATACTCTGACACAAATCAGAGGTGTCGCTATCTGTACCTACGCAGGCCCTTGTAAACATGTGACTAGTAGTAAATATCTGAAGTGCCTGGTTGACTTGAAAAGATCTTCTAAACGAGATTAAATGTTAAAAAAATGTATGTGAATTTTTCGGATGAACGTCTTGTTAAGAAGATGAAGATTTGTAGAACAGGAGCTCTTTTAAGAAAAAAACAACTAAGTAGCATTTATTCCAGTAATTTGATTCTATTCTTGGCTATTCGTGGAAGACAGCGCATTTTATTATTTACTTTTTGTTTCAAGGAATATTTTAATGCATGTAAGCGCATGTAATTCGTGAAGAGTCTGTAAAATCCTAGAGGTCACAGTGACCTCGGCTGAAACGTGAAGCCGAACCTCGACCTACACGTCAGATTGGGTGATTGATTAGTGATTCCAGGCGCGCATCAACTGCTAAGATCATTCGCCCCGTAAGTGTAGCGCATATCGTTCCCTCGAAAGGTGGCAATGATCTTCCACCAGCACCGACATTCAGCTAATGGTGTTTCCCTCAACCAGCTATCTCCCACCAGCGGGGCACCGTTTAAGTCAGAACAAGCTCTGAGCTCGCGCCCGCGAGATATGCTACAATAGGCGAGACGCAAATACTTGCATGAAAATTGCGGTAAACAACGCCAAAAGCGCGCCGAACGGCTATTGTCTTTCCTGATCTTGTTCTTTTTCTCTATTTTACAGATCAGCCATAGATGTCCGAAAGGATAGGAATGGCTCCACAGCAGGGAAGTGTGGTGGCATTGCACTACTGCGGCCACACGCACCTGCGCTGCAAAGCACTTCGCGCGCTCTGAGCTCGCCACCGGTCTCCCGACATGTATGGTAGTATCGTGCATGAAAGTGCAAATGTGTGTAATAACAAATGAGGATTCGATTCGAAGGCGAATGAAGGGGAAGGAAAGATTGCCCGCGGTCAGTCGCCCCTTTGATAGGGAACCACTCTTGCATTCGCCTGGTATTGAGAGAAACCACGGAAAACTACGGATCAGATCATCCGGTCGCTAGAATTCTCAATTCTCTTCCGTACGGCGGCTGAACTCGATTTAACTATCTAGCTGGTATCAAAAATCCGGGAAAGGAAAAAGGTAGAGGAGAGGAAAAGACGAGGAAGGAAAAGTCCAGTTTTTTAGGCTAGTGTTTCGATATTGATCTCGTATTCATCAAAGTAAATATCGAAAACTACCGATCAGAGCAACCGGATGCTATAATTGTTTTCTAGACAGCGACTGAACTCCATGTAGATAGTGACAAATTCTCTACCGTCGGCACTGAAAGCCGAAATGGCCCGCCGGTCAAAGACACTTCAGCGGCAACCGTTGTCCTGAGCTGTCTTAGTCGGGTGAACAATATGTATACGAGCTTTAGCGTTTACTCTAGAAACAAAACGTAAAGCATAAATGAAATGTAGTGGTGAGCTCAACTATTTTTCTTCAAAAATCGCAAATAAGGCCCTTGCAAAATATGCCATTCAACTGCAACGGCCGCTGCGTCACGCAAGCACGTGCTGCCAGAGGAGCGCGTGGCATGAGCTGGCGCGCGTCTACAGCGCTGCTCGAGAGAGGAAAAGCGCTTTTGAAATTTTAACCATCGTCAAGAGGTTGGGGAGATAATTCGCTGTGTAATATCACCTCGGGGAGAGTTATTAGCAAACTTTTCAAGTACCGCCAGCGAGTGGTTCGGGCCTCAGTGGCGCCCGCGTCGGCGGCGTCCGCGGGCGCAGCGCGGGCGATAAGGACGGCGGCGCGGGCGCGGAAAACGGGAAAGTGGTCAGCGCGGCCGGAGAGGAGCCGAGCGGGAAACGAGAAAACAGGCGAGTGGAAGTGGTGGGTGAACTGCCTGGAGTAAAACGCGGAAGATGACCCGAGTGCGCGGAAACGAAGAGAGGGAAGAAATAGGGGAGGGAGGCAAAATATCGAGAAAGAAATGGAAGAGCGCGGAGACGGAGAAAAACCGAAATGAAATAATACGACAGAGGGACTCCGAAAAAGAACCAGATGAGAAATCAAGTGGCTACAAGGGGAAAAACAGAAAATAGAGTAAAAAAAATGGATGACTGGAAACCGGTGAAGAGGCTGGGTGAGAAGAAAATTAATGGAAGAAACACCTAAGAAAACAAATACGTTTGAAGGATTTGAGAGACAGGTCAGAGAAGAGCTATATTAAACAGATTTATTGAAAATATAGAAAGTGCCTAAATAATCGAACAGTGAGGAAAAATGAAAGAATACTTGACCCTGACTGCGTTGTGATCACAATGCGGCGGACGGTGTGGTCGGAGAGTTTAAGCTTGACAATTGACTGCGCCCGCTCCGCGGACGCACTCAGGAGTTTCGACGGCCCCACCCGCGCACCGAGATATGGGTTGTCCCTGGATGCGAGGGCGGTGCCGAGGGGGGGAGGAGACAGGGCGGGGCGGGTGTTGAACGGAATGGCAGGGAACAGCGCGGCGGCGTGGGAGAGGTGGCATGTGGGGGCGGCTGATAGACCCCGTTCGCTAAGTCTGCCGGATAATGAGGGGTGGTGTCGCAAACTTTTTATGGGCGAAGTTTGAGAACGACATTGTGAATAGATAGAGCGACATTCAGGTTTTATTGCTACGTTTTTGGCTCACCTGCTACGATGTCAAAGGTTAGACCGAGGAGGGTTTTCTGTGGGGACTGTCTAAGAGGATAGACCGAGCCACTGGTAAGGGTGATGTGGCATATGGCACGTGTGAGTGAATAATACTTGAAAGCTTTGTTGATTGGAAAGGTTCTGCCGCTACGCAAGCACAGCCAGTGTCGAAATTTGTGCAGCTTTGACGGTGTGAGTCATTTATTTCTCATGAATTTGTTTCACACTTTAACTTACTTTACGTAAAAACAATCAATCGAGCCGAATGCTGCTCGACTGATTTTCTACCTATACCGAGAACATTATTTTTCAAGATCATAAGGCGGCTTGTTGTCTGGTTTACGCCCATTTTACATTTGATTTTGAAATACTCAGAGTTTTAAATGTTCTAGTACCTCTAGTTTTGGAACACCTTTGTTCACAGTTCCTACATTGTGGAAGTGAAGGAAAAAAAGCGCTTGTGATTGAATTGAATTTGCCTTATTTTACGTGGCGAGACTCGGGCCATCAGGCCCGCTCTTCCGTCTGACCACACAAATTTCACTACGCTCCTTTCACCAACTAGTAGAGAAAGGAGTGGGCGAGAAACAGGCAATTTGAATTTAGCTCAGAGGCGTCATTTAGGCTTGAAGATCTTTGCAAGGATCATGCAAGTAAATCTACCAACATGGGACAGCCGGCTTTACTTCCCCTCCGAAGGAAGGCATACGAAGGATTTTTTCGCCCTTAAAAATCCACGGCATCGATCGGGTTTGAACCCGCGAACTTGGGTACAACAGTCCGGTACGCTAACCGTTACACCATCGCCGCCGCCTGTGATCGTGCCTTATCTTTTGTTTCGACAACTTACCATGGATAAATGCAGTTTCACTGCAAGCCAGCAAACGCGCAACATAATCAGATAGATTGTTCCCTCACTGGAGCTACTACTTGCTCTAACAGTAAGTAATTATTTACAACTATTTAATCCTTTTATTAGCGCGTAATCAAGCTTCATTTAGAGTTTAAGAACCTTACTTGCCTGATGAAACATTTTGTCTTGACTCCGAAAAATAGTATTAGAATGAAGAGAAATGAGTTACCATATAAAGCAAAATATATTGAGTATCTTCACCAATATCGTAATGAATATGTGTCACACTGTAGTAGATAAATGATGTGACTTTTCAGAGATAAACGTGACTAAATATGAAGTATTCGAACTAAAAGCATCACGTGCTCTCTGAGCAACACTCAGCCTTTTAGGCTTTCATTATCTTGTCAACTGATGTCGAAAAATCCGCTCCGATGATGATCCAATTGTATCACATGACAATTCATTTGAGAAAATCTAAATGGTGTTACATACATTCAACTTGCTTCTGGTCTTAACGATAAGATCCAAATAAGTGGCTGACGGGATTGTTCTGTGCGTTTATTTGTCTGGAAGTTATTGCATTGAGTGAAATCAGTGGTTGTTAACATCACTGTTGCGTGTAACTGTGTTTATTCTGTAGCGACAGATGACAGATTGTTAATACATAGTGTAGCCATGAATTTGCCATTAATGTGTCACATACACACACATACTTTAATTCTTGCTACTTTCATCTTTCCGTAATGTCCATAACTACTATCAGAATCCCCTGATTCCCTATTATATCTCAAAATAATTTGTTTTGTATATTTTATCTGCCTGTACCTGGTATTTGAAAACGGAACGAGGATCAAGAATTAAAAAAGTAAATAAAAAATTATACGAATTATGATGAAGTAGGTACAAGAATGATGGACTGAAAAAACAGAATAACAGCAAGGAAACCTGCCAAAATCCCGTTTTATCTTCTATAAATTCCGTGTGGAATTACTGGTACTACAGACACATCGTTAAAATCCCTCAGTATTCACAGGCAAAAATATAAGTCACTACACTATTAGTTGCTCTGCAATATCATCGTTTCAGCCCTGACCTGACAGAAACTGTTCGACGGGCAGCTCCCTTTGGTCTGGCAGCGGCCCTACATTGATTTCCTGGCGAATTAAACTTCACCCGAGCAATATTTCCCTGACGTTTCTCTTTATATCTCAAATTAATGAAGTGTCGTTTTTTCAGTGCCCGTCCCGTGCAAGGTAACTAATTAGACGAAAATGTGAAATGAATAGGCTGCGTTCCCTCCCCCCGCCCCGCTCCGCTTCGTCGAATCGCTCGCCCCTTTCGGACGCAGAGGAAAAGCGACAGGTGATGGAAAACGAGAAAAGAATTAGAATAATGAAGGGCTATATGAGATCTGATATCGACCGAGTTTGACTCGTCAGGAAAAGAGGAAAGACTTTTTTAAATGATAAACTACGAACTATATACTAGATTTAATGCTAAACTTGCAAAGAAAATGCGCACTAATTGCGTATTTTGAACATACGTTACATGCTTAAAAAAAGAAAATAGAGATTTTATGAGCTTAGCACGAGCATATGTAAAGCATACGTTTTATGAACGCCATTTCAATAAATAATAATAATAATAATAATAATAATAATAATAATAATAATAATAATAATAAGGCAGAATTGCTAAGGCAGTAGTACCGTAGTGGTTTCTACGAGAAGATAGCAGTTTCGAGTCCCACCTCAGGCATGGAATTTGTGTAAGTCTGTATGAGTGTTTTGTCCTCTCACTACTCATTAACATCAACATTTTATCTTTCATACCCCTAGGGCTAATAACTCTGGGAAATAAAAATCAGACTCAGCTAAATGCTGATCCCCAATTCAAATTACATGCACCTGCCACCGCGATAATGATATTGAGCCACGGAAAATGCAGGATGCATGCAGGCGTGGTCCTAGTCGCCCGATTCGCGAGCAAAACAATAATAATATTAATATTAATAATAATAATAATAATAATAATAATGATAATTATGATGATAATGATGATGATGATGATGATGATGATGATGATGATGTTTGACATAAATACAGTGAAAACTCTCTCAAGCGATGGTGGTGAACTAATGGTTCAGGCCAAAATTGGCCGTTATCAAGGTTGCCTCTTAATGAAGGTTAGGAATTATATAGCGATAAAATAATTGTAACTACCTTAAGCAACAAAATAGAATTTACACAGGAAGTACACTTGAATTATATAATGCAAGCGAATCTGTCGCGTTGACATTATTTACTTTCTACAAAAAAAACAACATTGTTAAGATGAGATGAATAAGTAAAATCCGTTTCCGACAACATCCCGCCTCAACGTGATCTCACTTTCTCCAAACCGGACATTTCGGATATAGTTCACTGAGACCGACATCTGGTGGAGACTGAGAGTCAAATCCCAGGAGCATTTAGGGGACAGCCCGCGAGGTGCGCCTGCTCGATAAAGGAATCCAGACGTGCGTCGGGGATAGGCTTCCAAGGGAGGCAGGGTCGAAAAACTCAGATGCGGAACAACTGCCTAAGGGCAGAATCCCCACGAAGTCTCCCATACGATTAATAATTAAACAAATAAATAGTAAAATACTTTGAGGGCCACTGAGATGGGGGAAAATTTACCTTGATGGGTATGGATGAGCGAATATTATGTATAACTCAGGAAGGAACTTTAGAAGATTTTTAGCTGTATTTTCTTACATGCATCAGAAATAGATTAATTTGGTAATAAAGAAAAGCGCAGGGGGAAGGTAATTTTGGAAACATTACAAAAATGTTCGATAAAATAACCCCCATAAAATTGACAACCTCAAGTACCGGTGCTGGGACAATGGGATAATGTGATATTCTGTTCCCGCTGTTGTCAATTTACACCAGACACATCTTCTAATTTACTATGAGATATTTGGAGGCGGGGTCTGTTTGTCATGCTCCCCCGAGTTATTTTTAGAGGATCAGGACGTCTAAATTACAGTTTGAATTAATGAAGTTGCCTTTGTAATGAATTGCGACACCTGTATTACGTTTCGCTTTAATGTTTCTCCGAATCGAATAGATTTTCAGAATTCTAGGAACCGAACGTTTGAAAACAGACGATTGAAAGTAAATTGCATGTACTCATTGAGTTACGTGAAAGTTATTTCACAGTAGAAGACATATAAAAACAAAAATCTCACGATTTTCCAGTGCATTCATTCAGAAAATTACACCGTTATACATTTCCCTACTTGTTAAAATACTCTGATCAACGCGCGTTCAGTGCTCAGAAACTGTGAGTAGATTACTTTCGAAAACAGTTCTTGGTAAATGTGAACACCAAAAGTGATACTGTTAATGGTATTTAAAAGATTTCTGGATTTTCAGAGTCCACTGAATGGAATTCAGGCTAGCATCCTCGCGCAGCGCCGACAGCCACACGAGATACGACCGATGGCAGGCGATCTCCATGGAGATTTTTAAGACTACAGCTGTACTAGAGATGGCAAAAACCCTCCATGTTTTTAAAACATCGATAATTTCCACCATAAATATCAACGTGTTAACATCAACGTTTTGTTTTCGATTTGTGTGCTTTTTTTTTTCTTTTCTGATTTATATGTTTTTCCAGAAACCTCGATGTTTAAAAAGTTTGTTATCTGCTTTGTTGATTTTGTACGTGGTAATTTTGTTAATCTGACTCTATAGAATATTTATTAGAACGTTAAGGTGACAAAATGCATTAAGGTATAAACATAGGTGGTAAAGATTTAAACGGGAGAAATGAAAGAAAACTTAATATAGAAAAATAATGTGAGTAATAAATAATTAGTAAACCTGAATAAAGATATTAAGAAAAATAATAAGAAAACCTAAATATAGTTTCACTATACGCTCATTTTGTTGAGCTCTCCTCTAGGTATGATTAGTTGTAATAGAGGTAGAACCGGAAGTGTGGATTGCTGTTTGTTTAGCATGAGAATAAAATAAAATCTGTAGTTTGATGTAAGTATTATTTCGATGTTACTAGGGAACAAACATTTGTGTTTCCAACTTCTCTAACCACGTTTTTGGGAGGATAATTTTAACGGTCTAGGCACTATACAGTGAAAGATGGATTACTCTGCAACGCAAAAATAAGCGCAAGTTATACTCCTGCAGTGTACGTCACATACAGATTCTTACTGTGATCTTACTATGTTTTTACGAAAATATATCAAATAATATCTGAAATCTTAAGAACTCGCTTTGTCTTCTACGAGCATCAAACCCAGACCCCACTGGTAGAAGACACAAGTGCACTCTATTACACAACGAGCCTTACGTCTGCCGACCAAATTACGTACTTAGCAACGACGAGTGAAGTAAAAAAGTGTTCTTATTCCCTTGGTAATAATTATCATGTTACATTTACAGTTGATCTTATTGAGCAAATTATTTGTCACACATCAATAACTGTAGCTTTACTCATTGTGATCGTTTATCCTAATGAACCTCTTGCTAAAGGTACTATTAGTTTACTTGGTAATTAAGGATGATAGCCATGATTGATTAACGGAAGCATGTACTTCACAGTGCCCATCACTCTGAACACTATTGTTAGCGTAATCTCTGGACAATGTTATCAAAGAAGAGCAGTAAATAAAGTGATACCATATCTCACAAACTTAAACGTTTAAGTACAGGATTACATTGAATTAAACGGTTAAATTGATGCACAAGTAACACTCATTTTCGCAGAATGTATTACAAGGACAAGAGCAGGCGTACAACCCGCCACCCACGTTAAGCCGCCACACACGTTACCATTCCGCATAACTTGGAAAGATGCTATCAAACTCTTAAAATCAGAGTAAACCATGGTTAGGATTTTTTCAAATTGAAGAAACCCCTATCCGTTTATTCTGAGTCGAAGCTCTGCGATTTTCAAAGTTATTCATTAGTTTTTGAGGGTACTTTATATGAATATTTTCAAAATTTTCAGAGACATTTTCAAAATTATCAAAAATGGCTCTAGCTTTTTTTAAAAAGTGCCTTGTAAGAAAGATTCAAATACACTTATAAAGGTGGCATAGATCCGATTTTCATGGTTAACTCTGAAGTTTTGAAAATCGCAAAAGTTTGAATTTTTTTTGAGATTTTCCTACTACTTCAAAATTAAAGATTGAGATTTTTCCTTCAAATAAAATTTGTTCTTTCATTAAGATCATGTATATTGTTTGAAAGTTTTAGTAGTTTTTGCACAATTTTGCGAGAAATGTCCACAGTTTTAAAAAAGTATCAAAACATTTTCTCAAAAACTGCTGCAAATGTTTTCTTTAAACTTTTGGTATGAATTCGCTAAATTCACTCAGTAAGATGGCATAAACGCCACATTGCTCTATTCTTATGTTCTTTTTAAATTACAAAAATATACTTTTTTGACCCTTCTCTCACGGCGTTATTATTTACATCGCGACCATATTATATACAATATCACTTTTATTAACACAAGTGCTTCACATGACTTCTAATAACATTTCTCCAAAAGTCAATATATTTCTTAGAAAATAGCAACAAATTACTGATTTTTAATTACCTCAAACTACATTTTCTCAGAATCAGCTCCAAATTTATCAATCGAATTTTATATGTAGGACTATGTTATTCTCTTCTGTAACATTGTTAGAGGCATATTTAAATTCTTAAATTAGGGCAGCGAAAAATTTGGAAACTGTGAAAAATGTTTAGACGCTGATACTTTGCAACTGGGAATAGGGTATTCCAATACCAAAAAGCCGGCATAACTAAAGTCATTATGAAACTAACTAGTGCGAGAAAGTATATGCCATTCTGTATCATCATTCATTACCTAATTGCACAATACCTCACTCAAGGAGCACACCTACTTCCAACTGACAAATCAAACCCAAAAAAGTCACAATCAACAAAGACGCACCTACTTTCCAAAAGCGCACCCCACATACGAAATATCGTCGACAAACCACAACAGCGAATGTCTGTTCGTCAGGCGGCCACAGTGACAGCGAGGCCGGCTCATTAAACTTTATTCCGCCTTTGTATGGATTTAAAGCGAGCGAGCACAAAGCCCTGGCGGCAAATCACGTCGAATGTCCCCGATCGGAAAGCGAGCGTCCGTCCGTCCCTCCGCTTCCACGGCTCCGGACCTCATTAACTGGGCGCGGCAAGTGCGAGTCCGACTCCGCATTGCAGCGCAAAAGCGAAATACACGACGGCGCGGCGGCGGCTTTTGAGCTGCTGCTCGCTCGCAACGATCTAAGCGCCTCGGGCTTCTCCCCCTGCTGTCCCTCCTGGTGCCCCTCCTTGCGATGGCGCCGCACAGGTGCGGTCCTCCTCTGACATCACTCGACTGGCTACAGACCGGGAGGAACGGCTCAGGGCATCAGCTGATGTCACTGCAGTGTCTCTGACCAGGAGGTCCAAGGCACAATTTTCGACACTAGCTTGCCGGCTAGGTGGAATTCTATCGCCGTGAGGTGGAGAATTTTGATGGCCGACTGCTCTTATCGGTGGTTTCCCGTGGTTACCCCGATCAACATCAGGTGATTTGCTGGAGCAGTACCCTAACAAACGGGCCACGGACCGCGCGCAATCTTTCCTTCCTCTTCCTTGTTCTATCAACACCCCTTACTTATATATATACACTTACATGCACTACACTAGCACACGTGCTGGGAGTTTAGAGCTAGTCTTGGCCGGTGCATAGACCCGCTGGTGAAAGATAACTGTTTTTGGGAAAACTCCACTAGCCGGCGGTATGTCGGCGCCGTATCTCGCCATTCACCGGGGCAAGATCACCGCCTCCTCCCGAGGGGAAACATGCACCACACTTACGAGACTAATGACCTTATCAGTTGACGCGCCCGGAATCACTAACAAACAGTGAATGAATGCACTAACTGCTAGTCTCTTTTGAGGGAGCGAGCACTTTCTGCGCGCATCAACCACTCAGCACGCTACTTCTGTTAGTTCGTGTTTTATGTAACCCGGAATTGGCAATATTTCCCTTCTATTGGAACGTGAGATTCAGTGCCGAACACGTACACTTGTGAGGAGAATGCTCTCTCCAGATATCCTCCCTGGACCTCCCTGCACCTCCCCAGTCGGAACAAGCTTCTATAATCCTCCCCGGCGTCTCGACAAATGTGGTCATGTAGTACATTTAAGTGTAACTGTCTGTATAGATTGAATAAGGACAGAAATTAGAAAGGAGAGAGTTGTGGAAGTCCAAGGCCTGTTTGTTAAGATCTTCCAGCACGCGCCTAATAGAAACCTGAGAAAACCCGGAAAACTTACGATCAGAACATCCGACCGCTAGTATTCTCTTCCAGCCCGTGGCTGAATTCCACTAAACTATGTAGCTAGACCGAAAATCCGATACAGTTGGGACACGAACACTGCGATGTATCGATCAACGATGTAGCACCGTTACGTTGAGCAAATGTATACGGAATAATCTTCCGAACAGAGCCGTAATGCATTATGAGATTAACCCATCGCTCTTCATAAAGATAGGGCGGAGTACGTGGTCAGAGAGAGGGGAGTGAGACGCCACTGTCAACAAATTAATTCGGGGCCGCCATAAACACGACAAACCAAAACCTTTACAAAATATAGTTTTTCGCGAGTACACATTTCCATATGAAACAATCGAGATAGTATTCTTGCATGTGATATAAAAGACAATTATTATTCATGACTTAAACTCAACTTTCTTCTGGACGTTTGCATCACGTATCGGTTAAGCTCTATGAAATCGCTTGTCGACATGACGGAGTTTTCACGGCTTTTAACCCTTAACGCGCAGAACGATTCCCTACTACGAATGGAACTCATACCGAGGAAACGGATCGTTTATTGCTTTATTCCTTTTTGGATATTTCATTTTTATTACTATTTTTTATTTCTTTAGGATTGAAAATATTTATGTCCATTTATGTTATATATATATATATATAACGTCTTCGAAGGTACTGTGAAATATCTACTTTCTTTACTTTAATATTTATTTATTTTTATTGGGCGAATAATACTAATAAGTCTTTATACATATTTCTTACTGATTCTGTAAACTATCATGAAAGAGTGAATCTCTCTACATCTAAGAATGTTATTAGTTATTTATTTGCCCTTCTACGCTCATGAATTTGCTCAGTGTTAAAATTTCAATTATTGCTCAAAGTTTTCGAAATACATTTCATCTTTTTACTTGTCGTATGTGGGCGTGCAACGCTATTCAGAATTACGATTCCTGTCATTTCTGTCCATTGAAACCAGTTATTTAAATTGATGGCAACGAACTACGATCAGCCTTTACTTTTTCAAAATAATAAATTGACATTTAATATATATTTTTACACTTTATAATGAGCTCATCCACCATCCAATCTGATCTTTCTTAATATAATTATAGTTCCCTACTGTTACAATTTAAAGCTCATGGGCTTACTGTGATCTTCGACCGTAATGCTGAGGTCTCGAATAAATTCCAAATCTTCGGTCTTGATATTGTCCATTAGTTCTTCGTCCCTCCTACCGTAATTTTAGTCCACAGTACGTTATATCAACCCATATTATTGAATATCATCCCCCTCTACGGATCAATTATAAAAACCTGATGGAGATGAGGATCATTGATCTAGAAGCTGAAGTACAGAACTTTAGAATTATACAGCCCAAATGGTAAATAATACATTAAATTTCATTGTTAAAATTAATATTACTTTCCATTTAGATGCACGGTATAGTCTCTTAACTGTATAGAAACACTTATGCTACAGAAAAGATTTTACTTGTGACAAACTTTTGTATCGAATTTAATCGTTTAATATCATCTGGTAATGTGCTGTAAAGTAGTCGATGCTGCCGTCCTGTTCGACGTCGCGCAAGAGAAGGTATATTTTGACATTTTTATAAAACCACAACTTTCACTGCCTCCTCCATACATTCTCCATATAATCCCTCCGAGACTTGTTCCCTTCTCCCAAATGAATAGCGTCCTGTCGTCGCATGGAATATAATTTCATATTTATCGGTCGCCCTGACAACGTGTACTCTTTGATTGTAAGTGTTCTATAAGCATACATTTACGTCGTAATTACAATGTTTGATGCCCTTTTTCTGTTCAAATTCAACCGGACGTTTCTGGCTTCTCATAATTCAGTCAGTTCGATATACACGTATGGATATCCGACTGTTTTGTAGTATTGTACGTTGAGATTAGTATTAAAATATACTTTGATAAATTAATTAAAGTAGAATTGTATTACAAAAAAGAGCACAAACGCTAAATAAGCACACAACCTAACTTTTTATTTAAAAATATTGATTGAGTTGTATTGGAATACACCCACATTTTCAGTTATGAGGCGCATTTTCGTTCACAGTCATTTGTTTTTTCAGAGCATCATATCCCCAACTAACTCATTACTAAGAAATTCACACTACTTTCCCCGTCTGTTTATCATTCACCACTTCCTTTAAACTCCTGTTGTTCATCTACTTAATATACGGTAACTGCTGATTCCGATTGTTTTCGTTGAACATATTTTAATGACACTTTTTTTAATTATATCTGGTTTGCTCCGCTAATGAACCTTCACAGCAGAAAAGAAGATGAGTGACACGTGTGCTCTATAAAAGAGGGCAACTGCGTTCTATTCAGGAAATTTCCCTCCATCGAGAATGCTACGTTTTACCGCGTATTTGCTCATTTGTGTTTCCTGCACCTTTAAGTCACATAAAGGGTACACTCGAACACCGACGTAATCTGCTTTTGCAATGAGACTCACTTCGGATGCTGTTTTATCATTCGCAGTAATATCGAGTTCTGTGTGGTACGATGTATGTCTTTAACGTGTTCTTGTAGTTAGAAAGGATAAGTTATAAATGGTACACACTGATGCAAGTTTATGATATTTATAAATACTTTGTTACATCTTCTCCATATAAGATATTGACATTGCCTTCATTTTTATGTATATGGTCAAACAGTCAATATCGAATTTAATAGAGCATTCTTCTTTTAAATTTTACATTTCTTTTACAACCCCACTTCTTTGATTTATCCTAAACAGCATTCATTTCTAATTCGATGATAAATTCGAACAAGTAATACTTTAGAAATTCTCCTCTGCATATTTCTGTGCTTATTACGTCTCAACTTCATGAAAAGGGCGTAGAATTGTATTACACTATGAGAACTGGCACTTGTTCCTTCCAAAGAGGCAAGGCAATGCCTATAACGGGTTTACGACACATTCTAATGTTAAGTACAAAGTCACTAAAATTCATCGTCAAGGAGAGTCAAAAGCACTACAAAAGACTATATATGCCTTCAAAAACCTTGAAATTTTAACATTAATGTTAATTGTTTAACACATTTGTATTACTATATTTCTAATATCGTTTTATAATATCTGGTTAGGAACTAAAAGTGTCATTATTCAGAAGCACAGACGTAATGTGATGATTGATTTAAGTACTCACGTGCAGATCACGGACTTCACTCTCCTCATTCTGCTGGTTGACTTACCTGAAACAAAATAGTGTAAATTAGAATTAAACACATTTCGTCATTGGTATAGGCGTACAAAAAGGCAGTTCCTACTTCTTTGGCTCAAACGTTAAGCAACTAATATTGTTCTCTATACAAAATTGTTTAATTGAACAACGAATATTTACAATTGAGCGATGTTGATAATGATCAAGGTACTAGGAATTGTGAAGATTTTTGGTCATAAATTAAAGAAGTGCATTTCCACTTTTTGTGCCGTGCCAAGCAATTAAATACATACACGCAAATACAAAATATATGCATTAAATGCACAACACGATACACAGTTGAGAGAGTCGTTTTGTACAGATTCTTTTTCTCTTTTACTCTCTTTTTTACACTCTCTCTCTCTTTCTCTCTCTCTCTCTCTTTTTTCTCTCTCTTTCTCTCTCTCTCTCTCTCTCTCTCTCTCTCTCTCTCTCTCTCTCTCTCTTTCTCTTTCATTGGATAGGTTGAATCACAAGGTAAGAAAATGTAAAGAAAATGCTTCGAGTGGCCACACTTATTGAATGTAGATATAAAAATTCTGAGCGAGCATGATATTTGAACCTCAGAACGAACGTGACAAATCTCTGGAATCAATAAGTTGAATACAAATTATTGTATAGCAGGTCATTTTTACAGTGCCTTACAGTTTTTATTCTTTTTTAAATTAAGCAAATGAAATCATGAGACTTATAAACGTAGTATGTTTACGGAAGTTTGAATTATACACGTTCAACTGTGTAATGCTGAATGTCTACTAACCTACAAGAGTATACAAACATTTGACGTCTTCATTTCAGATACTGATAAACCCAATGAGCATTATCAAAAATACATTTACAGAATTAACCAATCGTAAAAATGGCCAATTGTACTTGCCTAATTCCAAGATGAATTTGAAAAATCTAAAATATTAGATTTTATTTAAAAAGAACATTGTTATTTTAATTTATTGTTTCATTGATTGTTTCTTAGTTCAAATAATTTGTATTTTAAAAATTTAGGCATTTTTATATATAAATGGATGTTGATGTATACCAGAGCAGTGAACCCTGACATAGTATGACCGATCCCCACGAAAGTAGGCACATTACGTGTTTTTACATCCAGAAAATGTATACGTTGTTACTTTTGTTATAACACCTCTACATGACACTGCAGCATAAATTATCCCTTTATTTTAATTCAATTTCCATTCAAACTGATCTCTACTTGGGCTTAAATATTGCTGAGAGTTATCGTGTGACGCAGTGCGAGGCCGAGCAGATCAGGACAGCGGCGCGCGTAGGTAAGAGAGAGAGACAGACCGAAAGAGACAGAGTCATACAGACAGACAGAGAGAGGGAGATACAGAAAGAGATAGAGAGAGAGAGAGAGAGAGAGAGAGAGAGAGAGTAGGGAGACAGCACGGAGACAGAAGAAAAACAGCAGAGACAGCAGAGAGGCAGCGGAGAGGCAGCCTGCGTGGCAGACCGGAGTGCAAAGAGAGAGAGAGTCAGACGCAGAGAGATGGCGGCCAGGCAACATCTGCCTGATTCCGCGAGTAGTTTATACAGTTGAAGATACGTTTCAGATAATCCTTTGGTGTCGTCTGGTTAAAGAGCGCACATTTTTTAATATTAACATATTTAAATGGTATCACTCACTGTTATTATATATTAATAAATTGGTCAATTATCTTTCAGAATTCAATTGACCTGTGACGATATTCTCATCAATCACTATATAACTCAACATACGACACTGATCGATTCCCACGCTTCGAGATGCGGCGATTGCAGTAACAGCACGTAAAAAAAATATTTTAGTAAATAAAGTATTTCAACCTCAAACGCGAAAAGCAAAAGCTGGTCTATGCTAAAGATGCGTGCTCTCTCAGTCTCGTTTTTATAAACCCCTGTCGCCCCGTCAGTCCATGATAACAGCGCGCAGGTTGGCGTTATTTGGTTCGCTGGCAGAGTCGACATCAACGCGGCAGTGATTGACAGCCGGATGAGGGGGATACGCGACGGGGGAGGGAGGGGGAATGCAGGTTCAGCGATCTGCTGGTAGCGGTCCGCCATCTTCTCCAATTCCAACCCTCTCTCCGATCAAAGCGGGGGGAACTGCGTGTTTGGTGAGTGGGCGAGTAAGAAATATATACATATATATATATATATATATATATATATATATATATATATATAGTAGTGAATTAGAGAGATTGGAAATCTACGAAAGAAGAATCGTGGACAGTGTCAAGAACAAACATAGAGGCCCAAACAAGGGAAGTAAAATGGTTTAAGTATAAAATAGATGTAAAGAAATAAAAAACGGGCGGAATGTGTAGAAGAGAAGAAAAAGAAACCAAGACGCAGAAGATACTGAAGGTAAGGAAAGAATGAGAATAGTGTTAGAAAAATCCAGATCAATAAGAATAAATTCAGAACGTGTTTTAATGGAATTGTAGTCAGAATATGTTAATTATAACATATGTGAAACTTCGACACAAATGCGAGTTAGAGATTAAAAATGAAAATTGAAACATGGCCGGAGAAGAGCAAGAACGTTAATTTGAAAGAGTGTTCTATTATTAGTCAGTGGAAACCAACGCAACATGAAATAAAACGAGTAGGAAGAAATGAACGTCGACTAGATTACTACAACCTCCCTCCCCCCTCTTCCCTCCCCTATCTCTTCCCTCCCCCCTCTCTTCCCACCAACGCAGTAATTTTCGGACCGACTTTGGATCCGTCGCGACTTTGGAAATGAGAGTCGAACCACTGTCGTCTGTTGCTATGACATGGAATGATAATGTTGATTGACAAGACCCTTATACTCTATATTGTGCACTATATTTACACATACATTGAAGAAGAAATCAAAACAAAGACGCTTGTTTCCTTGCAAAAGAAATAACAAAAACGCATACACTAATATTGGACAAAAATTCAAAACCACATAAACAAAAAAATCACCATAAAATTATACTACCTTTAGTATAGTATCCAACTAAACTGTTGTCTGCTTGACTTTTAACTCAATGTAATTTTTATGTCCTCCCTTTATTTAAGAAGGTAAGGATTGTTGCATACTGATACAACCAAATCTATGATTACCAGTTATGATTCTCTTGTGTAGCGTTAGATACAAGAATTATACTGTTACCCTAAAAACTTTTACGTTAGTTAGAAACACAACTTTATAAATACTGTTTGCAAAAAGGATAAACTAATCACATTTCTCAAAAACAACCTCAAAAAGTTTACAGATTTCTTTTCAAAATAAGTTTCTCATCTTCTTTCCCAGATTTCTTTATTTTGTAGGATTACTCCATGACTCCGTCCAACGATGACGTTATTTCTGCGTGCTTACGCTCCTGTCAAAATGTCTAGAAGGTCTGGATATTGCTTCTACCTACACTATATCTTCCAAATTTTGTTCGTCAGCTCGCTAGGAAGTTACCTAACGCAGTTTATAATTTTACACCTTTTTAGTAATTTAAACAATAAATAACTTGAAAACAGGGGTACATGAGTATTAAGGGTTTGTACTAGTACAGTGAATAATATACGAGTTCATTTTTCGTGGTTATTCTGCATATCTGAAACATCTACTTCCTCTTGTGAGAAAATGTTCGTTTGTTTTACCTTCAATCGACTCTTGACGCGGTTGCTTGCTCCTGGCACTTTTATTTTCGTCACGTCGCGTAGATTCACACATCCATGCAGATTGCCTCTCACCTACCATACGCTACCAAACCCCTCTTCATGTATCCGTTGTTACAAGTAGTAACATTTATACGAATAACACGATTCAAATGGTAATTATATGTTAGAATTGTTATCAGACTAAGTTCTAATTCTAAAATTGAGCTGCAATCCTAAAGGCTGAATGATAACTTACAACGGCTATTACGAGTTCCTCTCGTTTCGTTCACGTATTGTTGCATTGCACATTATAATTTTTCATTACAATTCTAATCAATGAATATTATTCTACATAATACGAGAGTATACATACACCATACTTAGAACAGTATATAGATTCTAATTTTGTAAGATGCAATTCGATTCCTTTCCTCAATGAAACGATTGTGGCGTCTTTCACTTCTGATCTCCAGTAAACACTCTCGTGGCCTTCCGGGAAACGAATGATTATCCATTCCGATCTCTCATCGACGCAACAATTGACTGCTCACTTCTCCTTGGTTCACCCGAAAAATCGAAGGTGTTATGTCTTGTCGGTTTGTAACATGGGTTGGCGGGTTATTTTAAATAGCAGATAGTTTCTCGTTTGGAAGAATACGTAATATGTCATATTACGTTTGCATTGCAACTAGGGGTTATTGCGTATATATGCGTGATGTTTGCTTTGGATAAAAAATCAGTATATACTAGAATGTTTTAGTGCGTACCACGTGAACGAAATCCGCGAAAATATTTTTCCGAGAGAAACTTTAAAACATAAACGGCTCCAAACAGATGACGAGAAAAGAGCAAGTCTCGCTTGATGAGACCAGCAGGAGGGCGGGCGGCGGGTGCAGGCCATCGAATGCTGGGGCCAAAACAGGAAACTGACTCCAGGTCCAGCGCAGCCACGCGCGTCGTCTCCCCACTCCGCTCCCCCCACCTTCCCGATGGGAGGGGGCCGAGGGCTGGAGAACGATGTCCAGGCCGGTGGCGGCGACGAGGGGCAGGGCGGGGTGCAGGAGCAGGGCACAGAATAAAGCGGAGCAGGGTGGCCTTTTGCGGGTGTGGAGCAGGGTGCTGGTGAGGGACAGGGGCGGAGCTGGGTGAGAAGGGCCGGCGGAGGTGGATGCAGATTCAGAGGTCGGGGTGGAACACAGAAGGGTAAAGCGGGTGCGTGTGTAAGTGTGGAAGTGAGTGTGGGGGCGAGGGGCAGGGCGAGGCAAGGGGAAGCGGAATGGTGGAGGGAGCAGGGGCAGGGGTGGGCATGGAATCGATGAGGGAGGACCGGGTTCGGGTGCATGTGTTGGGGTGGAGGCGGCAGTGAGTAGCGCGACAGGGTGGCAGAGGCGGGGACGGAGGAAGCGGGTAGGGGCAGGTGTGGTGGGAACGGAATGAAGCGAGGTGGAGCTGAAGTGGGGGTGGTGACGAAGCAGCGCGCGATTAGCTGGCCATCTCGGGCGGCCTGTGGGTGTTTGCGCGAACCGCCGACCACGTTGCAACGAACACAGCGCTGGCGGCGGCGCCGCGCCGTGCCGTGCAGCTCAGCCCAGCTCTGCGCCACCTTACCCCACCCTCCCCGCCCAGTCCACGCGAACCCTTGCGTATCACACACCTCCGCCAACCCTTCATTGACGTTCGTCCCTCCACTCTTTCTACCGCATTCGTTGTTTGCCCATCACTCTACTCCTCATATACCTCCCACACGATCCTATCGATTCGTCTTCTCGTGGCATTTCCCCGAAACGTTCTCCCCGTCCAACGTCGTTCTCCCCGAAACTTCTCGCTTCATACTTTCCGCTATTCCACCTCCAGCCAATCTTCCTTGACCAATCCTCCCAATGAATATCTCTATCATTCCTCCTTAACTTTTCTCTCGCCGTTCACTCACCAAACCCCAATTTCCCTACCCGCCCTAAATCTCATTGATTGCCGTCCCACCGCACACATTTCCATCTTTTCCCCGTCTACGACGCTGCTTACCCCATCTCCCCCTCCAGCCGTGCGTCGCCCCGACCCGTGCCGCTCCGACTCTTCTCCGCATTGCTCGGTTCCGCTCTTCCCCGCCCCGCCACGTCCCTCGCCGCCCGGTGCTGACCTGGCTGCCGCGCTTCGAGGGCAGGCAGCGGGGCGAAAGCGCAGGGATCACGCACGCACGCAGGAACGCACGGGCCCTGCGGCCTCGTTTCGTTGCACGCGCGCCGGCGTTGTTGACTTCCGCGGGGCGCTCTCGCGGTCCCACCCCGCCTTCCAACCACGCCCCCCCACGAGCCTTCGACCAAAACCTCATGGCCCGGCCCCGCTCTAACGCTCCCCCGCTTTTTTTTTTTTTTTTTTTTTATTCCCCCTCCCGGGGGGGGGCCCTTTCCCTTTTTTTCCCTCAATCACCTGCAGGCCTCAGCCCCGGTGCAGCCCTCGCGCTTCCCCACAGCCCCGCCCCCACACCTGTTTTATCGGTCCACCTCACGGTCATCACCGCCTCTTGCTGTGCCATCCGCCCCAGACCTCATCCCCCCCGTCCTCCACCCCCCTCGATCCTCCACCCCTTCGTCCTCCACCCCTTTCATTCTCTCACCCTTCGCGTTCCTCACCCCTTCGTCCTCCACCCCTCGTCCTCCACCCACTCGTCCCCCACTTCTAGTCCTTCCTCCCCCCCTTGTCCTCCACCCCCTCTCAGCTCCGTCCTCACCTCCATTCCGTCGCCGCACCACCCTTCCCCCGCCGGAGGCCTTCCACGACCCAAACATCCCGCCCCACCGCCACACGCTCGCCCCAACCCCCTTCTCTCGACACCTTGCGCCCGTCACATCTGCCTCCCGAGCCTTCGACTAACTCAGGCCTGCTTCCCTCCCCGCCCTCCGCCACACACTTCTCTAGCTTCCCCTTGAGCACCTTGACGCCCCCTCCCACCTCCACCCGCGAGAGGACTCTCGACCTCTCCCTCGACCCCGCCCCTGCCCCCGCCCTCGCTCCGCGCACCCCCCAACTCTCAGCCTTCGATAGCGCCTGGTCTCCCACGAGTCACAGGCGGTCCCCTGCGCCTTCCCAGGGCCTCCCCAGCGCTCTTTAAGGCTGCGCCGTGCAGGCCTCCTGTGGCCATGATGAACACGCCAGCGTTTGGTTCAGGAGTTACAGATAAAATACGACCCACTTAACAACTATGCCGAATTATTAATATACCCGATTCTACAAAATGTTTTGTACACTTTTTTCCCTTAAGTTAACAGAAATTTACTTGCAGAAATGTGGTCAAGTGACTAGTTGACAAATATCATTCTATTTTTAGACGATATACTGGCGCCTCCTTCGTTTTTCGCGTTAAAAAACAGCAACGATTCGAATACTGATCGAAAAATTCGAAAAAAACAACAACGAATACCTCAGGTCCCATTTTTCTAGAACTCTCTGCATTTTTGAAAATTTCAGAAAGCCAACATTACGAAGTACAATATTGATATTGATAATATATTTTTCATGAAAACTTTTGTCAAAAAATCTATTATAAATAATAACATGTACAATAAAAAACTGTTAGTTTTGGTTAATTTTTGCTTCAAATCAAGGGAATTTATAGATTTTTATAGGATCTATTAAATAGTTATATTTTTTTAATTCTCTTACAAATATCTAATGAGGCTTGAAAGATGGTGCAGGTCGGCGAACTCTAATTTTTTTTAAAAATTCAAACAAAATATTAAAATTGCACGGCTACAATATTGCTAATAGAGAATTTTTGCTTCATGAAGTCTGTTTCTTTAAAACCAAATCTTCAAAAAAAATTAAGGGAAAATCTCTGACTTAATTGAAAATTGCAAATGCAAAAGTAGTACCTCTTTTTTTAAGGTCGGAAAAACTGAGTCCTACTGTGAGTCTGGGAGTGGAGAGGTAACATAAATAGCGTGGTAACTCTTAAGTATCTGATTTCGAATCCTACAGCGGAGAAAATTGTTTGGTGGTTGGAAAGAATTTTGCAGATTCGTGTGGTATTTTAATATTTCGCAGCCACTACTAATAATGTGAGAAAGCATGTGCTGTTGTAACACCACTAGTTCTAAGTTTCTTGTACGTTATTTCTCTAATGTTAGTTCACTCCTTTTGTCATAAGGGCAGGGCAGGCGATTCTATTTAAACAACGTGATCCGGGCAGGGTTAAAGCCACTGAAAGCCTTTCGCAACACTTCCTCTCTTTTTTTACTTCTTTTGCTTCCTGAAATATCTCAACACATTCTAGGATTTCTACGAGACTCCCATTTAATTGAATAATTTTCTAATTTCATATTGTTAGAACAATATTAAAAAACGAAATAAGGTCCTTCAAAATTGTATAAATGAAAAAAAGTTCAGGTAGTTGGTCAATGACTGGAGAGAGCGGAGATAAAAATTGAACCAATCTACGAGAAAATCGTGTTTTGAACATTGATTTAGATGGAAATGTCATGCGGTGTCCTACAGGAAAGACGAGAAGTCAAAGAAGGAAATGAAAGCAGGGCATGGCAGGCAATAAGCTTAGAGAAAGAAGAATAAATGAAGGAGGAAAAACTCTTATTTCGACATATCCCGAGGCTTTAAGCAAATTGTTACAGTATCTTAGGACTTCTGTTATTTTCCAAGATCTCTGAAACTTTTCGAAGATTGTGCACGTCATAGTACTTTCTAGTTAGTTACTTCCAAGGTAGACAAAGGCAATATACCGCGGAATCCTGTATCTCTCAACTGCTTCTCGGGTCTGAACAGACTCCTAGGAACTCCTCTTTTCCAAACTCTCTCAGGACTTCTCACCTTCCATACTTTTCCAGATTATATTATTTCCTACGACATGCTATGATTTTATAACTTTTCAAGGGTTCTACATTCTGTGGCTTATGGAAGTGTGTATAAGGATACGAAAATAATTAAAATTTAAAAGGATCGGCATATTTAATATATTAATATATTTTATTTAACGTTCCATCTTTTCCCTCTTCCTTTTTTGTTCTACACTAACATGCATCGAATCTAATGACATGTACCACCTTCCCTTTTCTATTTACATCAATGGTAATCAAGTGATCCTCGACCTTTTTTTCATTATCACGACTATATCACTAAGAACTGTAACCTATCTATTATGAGTAGTATTTGCCTCTAACATTCTCTATTTTCTCATTATCACGACTATATCACTAAAACGTGAAACCTACCTATTATGAGTAGTATTTGCCTCTAACATTCTCTAGAACCCACTTCAGCCTTATTGCACAGGTCCATGTGATTTCTGATTCGTTTTTCAACCTCTCAGTTTTCTTAATCTGTTGTCGCTACAATCCAGATTGGGCTCTGGCCTGTCACCAGCGCATTCGCAGTTCTTTGAGATGAGATGTGGTCTCTTTGGGGATGCAATATCAATCCGGAGTCCTGCTAAAGAGATGGAAGAAGTGGTGGAATGAGAAAAGGAAACATTTTGCGTCTGTCCATAACTTGCCCATGGGTTGTCAGTGTTGCTGCGGCATTCGCTTGGAACTAATGGGTAGAAATTTCTTAAACAGATAAGGATAGTCGGCCTCTAAGGTTATTCATGAAAAAGAGTTCACCTACGAGTGTTCACCGATGTTCGGCCCTGCCTGGGCTCATGGTGCCACCAATATCCTGCTAAATACACGTACCACATTCAGTTTTGTGACAACCAGAGGAACATCGAGAAAGTACGTATAAAAAAGAATAGAAGAAATAAGAAAGAAAAATAGAAGAAGATAGAAGAATAGAAAAAGATAAGAATAAAAAGAATTTCAGTTCGAATCTATTAATATTTGAAATATATTTTAAATAGTGAGCGTTACATAATAGCTCATACGAAATAAGTATTGCAAGATATTCTATTGTAGTACAAAGTTGAAGATTTATCAAACTGCGTCCTTAGGTAGATTTTGATAACCAATCGAGTTTTGTTTTGCGATGAAAATATCGTTCATTTTATCTAATCTAAACATGCCAATGTACTGAAATATTTGTTTAAATTTATTAAATTGGTCCATTCATTCTGTAAAAGGTAACAGACCGATATAGTTAATAAATGAAACCATTAAAATGAAACCATGGATAATTAAAATATTTGCGCTCCAACTTTAGTTATTAGGAAATGTATCTCAATGTTCAAAAATTTGACAAATGTAATCGTAGTGGATAGAAATGTATATTATTGACGAGAATACTGCTTTGATTGCAATGTGAACATGAGGCAATTGCTTTCAATACATTTAATGCAAAAACGGCTTCAGGGACAGAGAAATATCTCCAATGCTTTTGCATCGGCCGTCACCCCTTACCCCTACCCACCCCTTCCATAGCTCCCCCCCCCTTGGGGCCATCCCTCCTCGGGGCTCGAGCCCTGGCGCCCTCTCTACGTGCAGGCCGGTGCGGCGGCGGCGCTCGCTGGAAGGGCCCGTGTGGGAGTCTGTCGACCGCGTAGCTGCCGCTGCCGCCCAACAGGTGCACCCCAAGGGCGGACACTTGACAACACTTCCACACGAGCAGAGCTTGTTACTGCGCTGTGATGGAAAGCCAAATATTTATTTCGATAGATTTAATTTCTGGGAAATGACATTAAAAATACGTAATACCACCTCTTTCAAAAAAGTTTTATTTTTATTTTAGGTATAAAAATTTACTTTAGAACGTCAATTATATTAAAAATATGTATTTACTCTTAACGCTAAAGTCTAAATGCTAATGAAAATATAAATCAAAAAACTAAATTTGTGTTTCTGTTGTTGTTTTTGATTGTTTTCTTTATTGTGTATCCTGATACGTGCTTGACATTTTGCCTTTGATTTCCATATACACAATTTACAAATAATATACAAAGTGGATATTATGTGACGATGATGTCCGTGTCATTTTAGATAAGTCATTGGCTTGAAAGACTTCCAATTGAATATTACTTTGTGCAAACTAATATACTGCACTATTTTGTGAGAACTAGTATGCAGCTTCAGCAGTTTTTTTATTGATTTCTCAAATACCTCTCTCATATTTTTGATAAATATAAACTATGCATAAATTATTAGTGATTGCACAATAAATGTTCTAGATGAACGATTTGATTACATTTCATGCATGGTCTTTCATTACTCTTCCTCCAATGTTTTGGGCTTATTATTCTTCAGACTTACTTACCTTAATGAATTTTTCGACTAGTACAGGAGAAAATTATATAATAAAACGCACAAATTAAATTGGCGTCTTCTAAGAAACGGGAGATGTTCTTTCTGTACGACTTATTCCATAAAATCATCTCGTACATACCTGTGATATACAAGTAAATTTTGTGTATTGCAAGTATTTTATGAAACGAAAACTTCAAAATATGAGACGCCAACCATCTATCCTCGTTTTCTAAAAGTATAAATAAAATATTAACTCTATATACATATCCTCGCCATGTTTGTAATCACAATTTTATACAAATATACGAGAAATAATTTCAAAAATGAAACATGGAATAACTTTTCTGTGTTTTTTAAGCTACTAAACTTTATATTACTCTCTTCTTAGATACAAAATAAATAATAAAGTTATCCTTCTCAAAAGGAATATTTTTGTAAACATGATATTACAACTTATTATGAGTATCTAATCTGTAGACATTAATCTGTATAATACGCGAGTGTTTGTCTAAAGAAAATTCAACACTGAATTGCAAAAAAATCCAGTTTTTTCTTGAAAGAAAGAAAGTTACAATATAGTGAATATTACTTTCAATAACGCCTGAAATATGTGAGAGTGCAAGTACAAACGTTTCAAAATTAATCCAGATAAATATATTTTTTAATTCATAATTCATTACTTTAAATGAATACTAAATCATTTTGTTTGTCATATTAAATGTCTCCCCGTAATTGCCAACAACATTATGTAGCTTTATTCTCATGAATATTTTGTTATTATTAGCGTAAACTACGTCTCACTTCATAATATTCTTGGTAGCAGATGTACTCGTATGATGGCCCTAGCAATAAGAACGAGGCTTTAGCTCCTTTAATTTAATAATGTTACTATTTGTCGCTCACATCAACATTTGCGGGACCTTTACGCTGACAAAATAGTAGCCAGTGACCGTTGCAGTTCAACCTTTGGACCAACGAGCTCTACAAAATTTGTATATGGTGCAGGTTAAGACAATCCAATATTAATTATGACAATATACGTGTGACTACATTTTCACGATGTGTATATCGTAGTGAATAAATTAGGACTTTATTGTCCGAGTGTATCATTCAAACCATGAATACCTGCGACATAAATTAATTTCTTACTCAACCACGTGCATATTGTCAACTTCCTTAAAACACGAAAAATGTGGCTTCATTTTTAATTACTTCGAGGTTCTAGCAATTGACTCTCTTCCTTTGACACTTCCTCTCCTCATTTTACACGCCAGAGACACAATCTTCTGAAAACATGCACGGAGTACAGGGCTGGCTCAATGATTCCCTTCACACCCTTCCCCACGCCCTTCCTTACAGGCGACCACCCACACCCATCCTTCACTGATCACGAAAAATATCCGTCAAGTATCGCAGGCCCCGGCTGCAACGAGACATCCGAAACGAAGCATGTGCGCCAATGACGATTTACCGAAAGTGAAGATATACAATGACCCCTTCCATTTTGTGGGGTCTACCAAGATATCTACTATCTGGAGATCCAGATCCGGAGATCCGAGATTAGATTCTCTGGCGATCCTGGGAATTTTTCAAACTGTACCGGGTTGCACTCAGCCTCATGAGCACACATTGAGGATCTACCTCATTGTGCCGTCAACATTGCTCTAGAAAATCGAGATACGGATTAACGGAAGTCGTGTCGCTGATCAGGCATCATCAGTGCAAGCCCCTCAGGCAAACTGAAAGGGCAACCCTTCTATCGACCTTGACTCTTCTGGAGTTGTCACGCAAAAGATGACGGAGATATAAAATAACATAAATCCCTTTTTCTGAATGATTGGCACCATATACGCACCAGTAGCCGCCAAATAAATAACGCTCGCAAACGCTAAGACACAATTCTAAGAACTCGACCCGTGCCTTGAGGACAATTCCTTAGAGCAAGCACACCGCCAGAGAAGCGGAGAAGTGCAAAGTGCAGTTTGTTTTTCCGAAGTGAATGTTTCCCCGTCGAGTGCCCTCGAGCACAGCGCCTCAACGACCCCCATCCGCCCTCAGGTGCAAAGGAGGCGGGGCGGGGCGGGGCGGGGTGGGCGAAACAAGCGACGCTTTTCGGCCTCCGGCGCCGAGCATTGATCGCGTGTGGCGGGGAGTTCGAAGGAAGAGGGGGATCGCGCGGAGCGGGGCGGGGCGGTGTGGAGAGGGAAGGTAACGGGGAGCGACTGGGGCAGGCAGCGAGGAGAGCGGAGGGATACCCGCCTCGTTCCGCTGGCACCAGCGCCGCTGCGGCGGCAGAGGTGGCGGTAGCATTTAGTACGTAAACCTCCGCCTCCGTCGCCGTAACTTTTACTGCTAACTCGACGGTCGCCGTAACGCTGAAGACACCGCCGTCTCCGCCGTCCCGCCGCCACCGCCGCAGTCGCCAACTCGCCGCCCGCGCCTGTTCCGTTGCGGGCTCTTCCGCGGACGAGTTGTGGGAAGCTACTCAACATTCGGGTTCCCACAATTAGTGTGCACCCACATATATTTTCCTGATGATAATAATTACTACTACCTAGCACTCTATCGTTGGTGAGAAAACAGGCGTATGCTTCCCCTCTTCAAGGAAGGTAACCGCAGAACCGATTTGCCATTGGCTTCCGCTCTCTGAATGTCTTTGATTTATTAGTTGTTTCCGAGCGCGTTAACTGCTACGTGTGGCACCGGTCCAGCCGGAACAAGCTCCCAGCTCCCCGGTCTCCGGGAATGCGTGGTAGTGAATTGCATGTGAGTGTATGTGTAAATAAGAGGTGAAGATAGAACAAGGAAGAGGAAGGATAAAATCGCGCGCAGTCCGTTGCCCGTTCCGGCAAGCTGTAACCGTTTCGACTGGTGTAAATGAGAGAAAGCACGGTAAACTATTGACCCAAGAGCAGGCCGCTAGAATTCTCCTCCAGATAGCGACTGAACTCGACCTAACTATCCAGCTAACGTAGAAATTTCTCCTAACGCCGGGCCTTGAACATAGATCCCTCTAGACAGAGGCACTGCAGTGACTTCAAGTTCGCACTCTCAAGAATTATTGGCTGATCGTAAGGGATGATAATGATGATGATGATGATGATAAGTAGATGTGATGTGAAGTAAGGTATGGTGAAGAAATCGTCGGATCCAAGCCTTTCGTTCCGATTGCCAGAACAATACTCTCTGCTCTGCACCACTAGAACCGTCGACGTTTTCTGATGTCTCATATCATGACTTGTGGAATATTTGTCCTTTACACAAGGTCACGAGTTATCGATCATTTCTTTATTACATGGCAACGGTTTGTTGGTTTATTTCACTTTACTCGGAACTCTAACTTACTAAGAGATTAATAATAATAAGATATTAATATGTTCTTAAATTGAAAATGGCATTATGAGACACTGCAAATTTGTTTTCGCTAAGAGCCTTTAGCAAGAGACTTGCATGTTTAATACTTAATGATGAATATTTAACTTATCTTGAAGAAGGAGAATTTTGTAGGCGACATGGATAATGTTTTGTAATTTTTGCTCAACTTAAAATAGTAGTTTATTTGTCTAATTCAATTCAGCATTTCATTCATTTCATAATTTGTAGAAATTCAAACGAACCTCAGGGTATTGGCACACTTTACTTCATGAAATTGTACCAAAGATTTCTTTAGAAAATTCCCAACCCCCTTCCTATTGACACATGCTATTGTTAGGAACAATACCTTAGTAGACAGTGTTCATAAAATTCATTTTACTTCCTTTATTAAATTTAATATTATTATATTTTCTGGAATTTCTTTCTGTTTAGCTCTTGAAAAACTCACATTTCCTGAATGGCGAAATATTTGTAAAATAAAAAGTGGATATATATTTGATTGTCTTAAGCTAGCGATGAGATTGGGAGCTAAGCCTTCCAGGGCGCGGGAAGGGTAATGCGTATATCTCTTTTAAATGGTATCTGAAAGAAAATGCACTATATTCTATCTTCATTGGAATTTGTAGAGTTTATTACAGTGTGGTTGGAAAATTATTAAAACCGTAACCTGTGTGCTGCAGTGAAACATTAAACTTTTCGCATGATTGATTTAAACAAACATTAGAGCACTGCACTATATAAATGTTTTTTCGTAATTCTGCTTTGTCATGTGGAGTTAACGCAACCAACCGAGGAACACGAAACTACTTTTAAAGGACGGCGACCTTTCAGGAATTGAACTGTCAGCCGTCCGTTCGAACTATCGAAGCACAAGCGATTTAGCTTATGTCCCCCTTCTCCAAATAAATGAATTCTTTATTTATATTATTTTTATTATAAGACGTTGGTGTACGTAAAGTACTGAACAATTCGCGGTCTCGGGTGATTATTTGTTCTAATGGTCTAATAACTTAAATAATTATTGGACGTGGTAGGCTTGTCCTTTGAACTCTAATCTTACGTTATTCCTCCGATGAGCGCTATTCCAGCGCTGGGTTTTCTTGACTCGTGCTTCTGCTTCCTCACTGTGATTCTCCCACCTCCTCTGAACCATCTCCCAACCATGACGGTGCATGGATCGAATCCCCCCCTCCAACCACGCCTTTCTGCTTCACAACTAAGATCATCAGCCCGCAACACTCCCGTTCTTCCTATTCACGTCGTCCGCGCTTGCCCACCCCTTGCCACCACCTCACAGCTCTCCGCCCATCATTCCTTGCACTACATTCCTCATGACCTCTTTACCCACTCCCCCCGCGGAATCATTGCTACCCCCCAACTACTCCACCTCGCTACGCCCCAGCCACCCAAATTATCCACCACCCCAATTCCCAACCACACTAGCTTCCCAGCTCCCAACTTTCCCAGCTTCCTACTTTTCATTAACTCCCACACTGTCCTTCATCAACTTCCCACACTCCCCAAATTTCATCTTAAAGAGCTCAATTTCCCCAACTCACAGTTACCTACACCCAACAGCCGCAACACTCAAAATACTAAAACTCAGTTGCAAGCACCGCAATCTGAACTGAACCATTCCCTGTCTCACAATTCTCCGTTTTCCCACCCTGGTCTTGAAATCACTCCCACGCCATACATTCCGGTCCACCACGCTGCACATTTTCCCCTCCACCTCAACCCCGTCGCTTTGCACCCCTCGCCCCACGCCGCCCCGCGGTCGGGTCTGCCGCGGTCGGGGTAGTCTCTGTGTGAATATTTCACGGCGACGCTAGTGACATGCACACTCCCGCGGACAACCTTGCGTCCTGCATCTACTAAAAGCGCCCGTTGGAGACGCGTTCTAAAGCGGACCCCGGGCGTTACATATCTGCGTAAACATCCAGCCAACCACACCTCGTCCGTTGGGGGCGTGATTATCTCGTTGAGACAACGTAACCCACTGCAGATAAAAGTGCGCTCCAAGTGCCATTTAAAACTTGGTTGAGCAGGTAATGACACTTGTAAGTCTTCACAAAAAACAAGACAAACGACGTACACGCATTGCACATTTCGTGGCAGACAAAAAAGGAATTTCTATGTCTTAATTTTAACTGGTCTGTAATTCGTGAGTAAAATGTTCCATGAAATATTCGTGATAAATTTCGTGTTTAAGAGTGCGACGAGTTTAAATGTAGAAGAGATTGATAAATTCGTGAGTCGTTAAATCTACAATACATTTCAATAGACATTAGCATTTTAATGCATTTACATGAATGTTTTACATCTCTGAATTTATGCAATTAGAGGATCAAGATTGAAAGATATATTATAAAATATTAATAAACTAGGACATTTGATAAGGCGAAGAAATTAAAATATTTGCGTAATTATAGGTCTAAACTAATAAAGCAATGAATGGCAACATGCAAACCCATGCAACAATAGATAAAAATGAGTTGGAAATGCAACGTTTCCCCCCCCCCCCGATGTTTTATTTCAGAAGTAAATATCGAGGCGAATGATCCGAGGACATTTGTGAGTAAAACTATAGGACGAAATGCATTTTATAACGCGCACACTGTTTAATTGAAGATCAGTTATCTTGTTTCACAATGGCACGTATTGTATTTAAAATACTTTTTTTTCAAAAATTTCACTTGGAGAGAACGACAATAATTTTAAGACCTTTTAAACATTAACATATTTGGCACCATCATCTTTTTAACGCAATTAACAAAATTAAGTTTACATCTAGGAACAAACAAACATTTCAATTGGCAGAATTTTAACTATACCCACTATGTGATATGCAGTTCTCTGTACGTGAAAGTTCAGTGCATGAGTAATAAGCTCTCCTGGCGAAAGCATTGTTGTTTATGTCTGCCCATTTTCTCTCTGGGACCTGTTACGAAAACTCATTTAATATGACCAACTGATTTACGTCCATCTGTTTTAGTAATTAAGATATAGTTATGGAGTTAACCATAAAGCCCAATATTAACTTGTATTTGCCAAAGGAAACAGTCTCGTCGTTTACACATTTCATGACGTGATTTGAAAACGCGTTAAGTTTTGAAAATATGTTTCAACGGTGGATTATCATGAAGAGAATCAGAAATATTGTTTCAAAAGAATTTTACTGTTAATGTTTCATTACACATTTTCAGTAATCAAAAAGTCGTTATATGAGGATAACGCAAAACAATTTGAATTCCACATATTAGACAAGAAATAAGGTGTAATGTAATACTTTCACTAATGTATATGTGAGGTTTACTCTACTTAAGATAATCTCTGCATCCGCTGGCACAATATTCTTTCCGGCAGGAGATTGAAAAGTCGTGAGGTTACTGGTCCTTCACCTCCCCACTCGCAAGTCAGTCGACAAAAGAAGCCATTAAAATTCTCATTCGCAGAACGAAGCTCTACATTCTCTCGAGGGAGACAAGAGCGCTCTGGGAACTTTGTTGCTTTCCAGGAAGGGAGAGTAGTTGCTTCCTGAGGAGGCTCGACTCCCCGGAACTTGTTCTGAGGTGAACAGACATAATCAAGAGTCACGGTCGTGACTCGAAGCCAAGCACTGTGAGTTTGAATTTCCCGCCTGAGAGATCGCCCCTGGACGGCGCCTCATTTACGGATTCCATGTTCACTGAGTGTAACGTCTGCAGTGGGGAAATTACCGTAATTGTTATGTGTTCAAGACGAAGCAATTTGTGAATTTCCTGTAATGATCGTTATTAAACTAGGATGACGTGTTCAAGCCTCTGAAGGTTAAAAGAAATTTGTATCAAATTATTGAAGTTTCTGATATAATCAAGAGAAAGGTTGAGAGTTTGGTCTTAAAATGTTGGAATAATTTAGTCATTGGACAATAGTACTAATTATGTCTTGCTGTATAATTGTAATTGGCTGTGAGGTAGTGATTTTTGAATCCAATTTTCTACAGAGCAATTTTATAATAATTGATGGCTCAAACATTGAGAAGAAAAAATAATTACATTACTAAATATTTTGAACAAAATTTGGCGAGAAACATCCAAGGAAGCAGCCAGATGCACAGTCCCTGCAACACTTTCTTACAATAAATATCTTCCAGACATGAGCTCATGTCAATTAACAGAAACGCTAAACCCAGATTTAACGATGAACCCTTCAAGTCGACTTCCTTCAGCTGCAGCCTACCGCATTCAGGTCACCACACATCTCCCACGAGTGTTTGATCTTCGCACGGGCTATCTCAGCATTACTTTTTCATTTCATCCGACCGTGAGCGTCCCTTGGCACCGACGCGGCGCCGTCCGCACTCTCGGCGCCCCGCCCCGTCCGGGCCCGCCCCGCCGCACCCACCCGCCCCGAAGACGCGTCATTATATTAACCGCCGATCCGCGGAATCTAAGTCGCGCGCAAAGCAAGACGGATGGCGCGCGAAGGGCGGCGGAGCGCGAATCGATCGCGGCGGCGGCGAGCGGGGCGTGGCGGAGGGGGGCGGGAGGTGGGGGGTGGGGGTGCGGACGGGAAGGCAATCGGCAAAAGAGGGAACGCAGCCGGGGAGGTGCAAACTCCTGAGCTGAGTTGGAGAATTTGGAGCCTGGGACTGGCTGGAGGCGAGGCAAGCGCGTAGTGGGCAGAGAGCAAAAGGAAAAAAATGAACTGGAAGAGGTTGACTGCTTAGAATGAAGACAATAGGAGGAGGTATGTTGTTGGAGAGATGGAAACAGGAGCAGAAGGACATGTGAAAGAGGGGAGAGAGCGATGGAGGGAGAGGGTAGAGGGACACGAGGCAGGGGAGGAGAAGGGAATCAAAGGCGGACCAGGGGTGAGAGTGAGACGATGGGGAATGGCGCGGAGGCGAACGAGTGGGGGGATGGTACCTCTGGCAGAGGAGGCACCACGGACAACCAGGGGTAAAGGCTTTGGAAGGGGGGACAGAAACAATGGAACGGCGACCGGGAGGAGGGGACAGTGGTCGGAGGAATAATATGGTCCTGGGAAGACGGAATGCGTAAGATGAAGGTGAGGGCAGAGCGGAGCGGGTAAAGAAGAGAAGCGCACGTGGAGGAGGAGGACAAGTTGGAAGCGAAAGAGGCTGGAGGAATGGCAGAAGGCGCTTGTAGATGTGGTGCTGCAGAGCGGATGGGGGAGGCCAGCGGATTGGTGTGGAGGTGATGGGGCGGGAGGCGTGTGTCAGCGACGGAGGCCTGAAGACAGCAAGCGGAGCAATGTCGGGCGATGGAGAGTGGGAGCAAGAAAAGGCAGAGGGGGACAGCAAACGAACACATGAGAGGGGAGATATGGAAAGGGCGGAGACAGCTGCGGTGGAAAGGGCGTGGGGACTGTTGGCAAACGGGGCAGCATAAACCGCAGAGAATGGTGCGGAAGAGGAAAACAAGGAATCAGAAAAATACTAGAAAAATAAGAAGTAGATAGAATGGGTGGGAGGCCGCAGTCGCCGCTACGAGCGTGGTCGCGTAAGGAGTCGGGATCGGAGACGAAACGTAGGTGACAGCGAAGACACAGGCGAGACTGGGTAAGCACAATGTAAAATAAGGAGGGCAACCGACAGACCGAGTGCGGCCTGGGCATGGTTGGGCAACGTGTACAGCGACGTGTATGTAGCAGCAGTGGGTAGGCCTGGAGAAGACATGAGAATGGCATGCGGAACCGCAGGTAATCGGGTCGGGTTGGGGTGGGGGTAGGTAAAAATCATGGCGCAGAAAGATGAAAAGACGCAGATGGATAGGAAGAGTGGGATAATGACATACGGGGATGTACGGAGGCGAAAAAAGGCCGCAGAGGTGTAGGTTGATTACGCTACGAGTTGCAGATAGAGTTGGTCGAAGGACTGGAAACGTGACCGAAGGTAAGTGGGCGATGTAGAATTCCGAGTCGGGTGAATGGCGGGCACGAAACTCAAATGTGAGCCCCCCCCCCGGGGGGGTGCAGGAAGAGAACGGCGCGGGCGCGCGAAGTGGTGAACAGGCAGGTGGGGAAGAGCGCAGGCGGAGGCCGGAACGGATGCCAAGGCAGCGGAGGCGGCGGGTGTAGCGGCGGGCGACCGCGGTATGTGAAGGTGGAGCGGGAGGGGGCGGGGCGGCGCGGGGAGCGGCCGGAGGAATGAAGAAGCATCGCAGCAGCGGGTGAAACGAGCCGGCGTGTCTCTGGCTAGACACCACGCCCCCCCTCCCCTCGCCCTCCTTCTCTCCCCGCCCGCCCCCTCAACGGACGACGTATGTCTCCGCCTGCAGCGTCGTCGCACCCTCCGCCCAGACATCAGAGCGTCGCGTGGCGGGAAATGTTGGTCTATTAGGCGGGATGTGGCAACGGCGTAGTGCACCGTGTTAAAGCGCAGTCGTTCACCGCGTTTCGGCGTGATGCACTGTGACGATCTTTCTGGGCGGTGGACGCGTACAAATGATGTGCTAGTCGTGAATAATCCAATCAATTTTTTCCGCTAATTTTAAATAGATTCCTTGGATTGAGGACAATAAAATCATTAAAACCATTGTTTACTACATTAAGAATTTGAATAAGTGTCTTATTTTATATGTTTCGAATTTCATCCTCTGAATCCATCACGTGAAATGTAATAAGCAGTAAATTTTAAATTTTGATAACTAATTCTGAGGAACAACACTCAGTAGAACAAAAGTATAAGGAAGTAGAGACCCACCATGCGTCAAGATTATAAAACCATAATTCATAATTTATTATCTTCTAGTAATATAATGGCCTAGTAATATAGTAATCTAATCTCTTCTAGTAATATTTTGGGCCGAGATAATCGGAATAAAGTTTTTAGCATCTATTCCGTGATTTTCTTCCCAACCTTATTTTAAATATATGATATTTAAGAACAGAAGAACCAAATGATTAATTTTAAGCGTCAATATTGTTCATGTTACAAATCAAGTCATACAATAGCTCGTGTATGAGTGTGCTTGCAATATCGGAATGCACTTATGTGAACATGTAATGCAGATTATAAAAATTTAACATACTATAACTTTTTTTTTTTTGAATTTCGCTATTCATCCAAGAAAAGGTACGTACTGATGACGAGTAGGACATGAATTATTAAAACACATTCTAATAAATCGTGTTACGGAAATGATTTCAGTTTTCCTCATTTTATTATTTTTAAAATGTACATTTTATAATGCATTTAAAATTGTACCGTTGTACCGTTAGCCATTTGAAAAAAAACTACATTTATTATAATTTATTGTATAGTCACTTTTCAAAGAAACATCCACAGATGGAAACCATGCATAAATCTAATATATTAAAATTGGAAATTTCATATACAATGTTTTCTAAACGAAACAGTGTTGTCGAACTTAATTCTCTACGACGATTAATTCATTGTCGTTAACAGTATGCTGGGTACGGTGGCTATTACAGAAAACTAAATTTAGAGTAAACAATTTTATAATTTCAATTTTAATAATATCGACATAATGAAAAATATGTTACTAACTAGAATTAAAACACTCATCGTATGAAATCTTTTTGAGGGCAATGAATTCTAACGGTGTTCGGGTTCAGTTTCCATAAACAATAAGCCCTCTTGGGTAGTCAGCAGCTTGCATCTCTTTAAGTATCTTTGTTTCAACGGCGAACAGCCAGCGCGCAGGCGCTCTCACGTTTCAGCGAACCAATTGACCACCACTGGCCTGGAATTCGAAGCCTGCAAGACGGAAGGTTGCTCGCCTATTGGCGAATGCTCAGGTAGTGGAAAGCTTGCAACCAGACGTAGAACGGTACTTCAAACCGAAAGCCGGAGGAATCTGCGGTTGAGGCGGCAGGTGCGCCAGGTATTGCACGAGTGATGTGCAGCTACGTGGTCGGCGAAGCAGATGGCCGTGAGAAAATACAAGCGTTGCCCAAGGGATCTGATAAGATAAATAAACGTATGATGTCTGACGATCTTCTCTCCATGACGACAAGTGAACCGGAGTTATTGTAGACTTTCGCGGTCGCAGTCAGTAGATCCTTGACTGGGATCCTTGACATGGAGACACCGCGTTCTAGACACAGTTACAAACGTTTCTCCTGTCGTACTGCAACCTTCTTCAGGGCGAAATGCACAGAACACTTTGGTTGATTTCAAAGGTGGAAGATCGCTGTATGGTGACCATACCGTTAGAAACTGTACCTAGGATGCGCCAGTTCCCTTAGAATGCGCTGTACAATGCAGCTAAAAATGTTTTATGTAAAAGAGGCTAAAACGAGGTAATCAATGCACAAATAATGCGTTAAAAATCCCTTTGACCACTCAAGTGTATTGAAATTATTATTCTGAGAACCAATGTATATTTTAATTAGTAATAATTCATTGAATAATTTAAATAACAATATTGAAGCGTAAAACACATATTTACCAATTCGAATAAATTTTCAGTTAATCAGTTTAAACCACAATGTTATTTTTATAATTTTATTAAAGCTTTGACTTTGAAATATTTTATTGTTCTACGCATTTTGAAATCTACATATTGTTAGTTAATGAATCGAATAGGAAATTATGCAATTCTTTACTGCAGATCACATCCACAGCTTACACAATCATCCTTGACGGTAAAGTTTTTGTATATAACATTCACATGGCCTTTATTCTCTTGTCTTTATGGTTCTGTCGAGATGTCCTTCCTATAGACTTCAATCTCCTAGATGATTTCAATTACACTGACACATTTTTAAATGCCTTTCTTTTTGTATAGTTTATTTGCATTAAAATGCAGAAAATTCGCCTACACTAGAAAATTCTAAAAAAAAAACTACTAAATTTTCCTTGCATAACATTTAGCAAATTATTTATAGAATATAAACTATTGCTTATCTGATTTCAAGAAAATATTAGTTTCAAATTCTGATGTTTTCTAACTCTACAATGAAGATCATAATAGCATATGTTATTCCGTCATAAAAATTGACATTAGTTCTATTGGCAGTTCATTTACTTCGTTTTTTTTCCAGTTTCATTTTCGGATTCCATTAATATATTTTTAAATAATTCAAAACAACAATTTTCTTAATATTATTTATATTTATAAAAAGGGAAAATAATAAAATAAAAGAATAAAATTGAAAAAAAAAACAACTGTGAAACTCGTCACCGAAAGAGGAAGAAAAATATTAGATTGTAACTAATATTCTTTTCATACAATATAATTTTGATTTGTAATATACTACTTCCAACGTACATAAATTATTAAATAAATACTGTCTTTACACATAGGTAGGAATATTTTATCTTTCATATTTTTAAACCTCGAGTATTGCGCATTCCATCTCATCAGGTATAGTTTTACGTCTATCCCTCTCTTAACTTGTGAGACAGAAATTACAAAAATAATTCCTATTAAAAAGTTTTCATTTCCTATATTGCCAGCACCGCATTCGCAGTACGTGGAGTTAGCAGTTGTTCTACTAATGCCGCTCACCAACAGTGCTCTGCACGCACCCGCTCCCGCCGTCACCATGGGCGTCGTTGCCAACGCCCCTCACTCGCAACCACCACCACAACAGCCGCCGCCACCGCTGCTATCCCAGCCTCCGCCGCCGCGTTCCCTGAATATTTTAGCGACGCGTTTAACTAACGCAACTCCCGCACACACCACCAGCCGCTCGCATGCTGTCCCGCGACGGGACGTCAATCTGTAGTGTCATCGGCCCTCGATGCGCCCGACATTTTCCGGCCCACCCCAGTCCACCCGACTGACTGTGCCAATCAGCGCCGCACTAGTAGATGGAAACTTCATTGCCTATGTTCGAAAATATAACAAAACTAGTGGCCTACAGTAGGTAATATACTGTTGAACAAATCAACGCAAAATGTTTTTTTTTCAAAAACGTAACACGTACACTCTTTGAAAAAAATAATATTCGCTCTTGTAAAATACTGCAACAAACTAAAAACTTTAAAAAAATAATATTCTTGAATACTGCAAAAGCACGGTATAGCATATATTGATAGTACCAAATTATTTATCTACTAAAGTAATGCAAAAGTTTGAGGATTCTGATGCAACACGTGAACAGAAAATTTACAAATTTGTAAATTTTGACTTCTTTTATCGTGTGTTTTTCAACATATGACTGGCATTTTTTAAATTTTTATTCATTTACAAAATATGTTAAAAGTTTGTATGCGAGGTGATTTGAATGAATAATAAACGACACATCGTTTATCCAAAATTTTTTTTCCATTTATCTTTGAATAAACAAAAATTAAATTTTATTGTTGATCATGAATTGATTGTCTTTAAATAAAAAAGTATTCATTGGAGTACTGCTTAAGAAAGTCATTGTTGTTCCCCGCCCAGACCTCACAGTGAAAATTAAAAGAATTTTTCATTCATGCTGTATTTAAAATGTTGATTTGTAGTTATTTATAAGAATTTCAACATTGAGACAATGGTTTACTTTCATTACTATAGAACGTGAGTAAAAACAATACTTATGAATACATGCCATCGGCTTCTGGAGAGAGGCTGAAGCGACACCCCCCCCAAATTACGTCCGCCACTGAATGAATCGATTTCAAAAAACATAGACGTTTGGAAAAATCCACATCGAGGCCGCATCCGTAACGCCAGCCGCCGCCGGTCGCTGTACGTTCTGCCTCCGCGATCGCACGGCATCTGCACGGCACGCCCCGTTGCGCGCGCTCTCGCACCCGCGCCCCGCACTCGTGTCCGCACCGCCCGCGAACACCTCACGCCCTCCATCAGCAGCCCCGCTGCGGCCCCGCGTACTCACCTGCGCGCCACCCGCACGCGCACCTCGTTCCTTCCCGCCCCGCACCAGCTCGCCCCCCCTGGCCCCCACCGTTCTAGCGTCCGTGCCCACAGCTTACGCTCTTCCCTGGGCCCCGCCCTTCACCCTCTCTCATCTCGCCCCAGACCCTCGCCTGCACTTCTCCGCGCCATGCCCCCTCCAGTCCAACGTCACCCGCGCCGTACCACCTTCTACGCCGCACCGCCCATCCGTCCCACCTCACGCATCTCACCCCCCGCTCGCCCCACCACCGCCCCGCACCCTCAGCACCACCTGCAGCGATTACAACCCTCACCACGCACTGCCCGCTTCACCACCCGCGAACGGCTCTACGCACCACGCACGGAACTTTGGTCCTTTTCTACCCCCCCCGATGCCACCACTCTTCCCCCTGCGTACAGTCTACCCCTCCACCACCCACCGCCACCGTACCCCACCCGGCCGCCGCGCTCGACCTCTCACGCCGCTCCCCGCGCGCTCCACGCCACATCGAGGCCACCGCCGCGGCGGAAGCGCCAGCGGCCTCCGTCTCGCACCCGCTGCTACACACAGAAACCTCCCTCCAGTGACGAGGCAATTTGCGGGATCGCCAGATTTTCCCACAATCCAGGTCTACCTTTCTGAAGCGAAGAAACTGGGAGAGGTGGCTCAGGGCATCAACTGATGTCACTGCAGTTCCTCTGACCGGGAGGGCGTAGGTTGGAGTTCCGACGGTTACAGGATTTTCGACACTAGCTTGACAGATAGGTTGAATCCAATCGCTGCCTGGAGGAGAATTCTAGCTTCCGGCTCTTCTGATCGGTAGTTTTCCGTGATTTCTCCTGTCAACGCCAGGCGAATGCCGGAACAGTACTCTAATAAACGGACCACGGGCCGCACGGGATCTTTCTTTCCTCTTTCATGTCCTGCCCTCACCCCTTACTTACACACAGGCGCATACTAATACGCACTACACTACCACACATGCCGGGAGACCGGTTGGGAACGTTGAGTTTGTTCCAGGCAGTACCCGCTAGTGGGAGATACCTGGTTGGGAAAACCCTGATAGCCAACGGTCGGTGGTCGCCGGATCTCATCATACAGCGAGGGAAAGATCACAGCCACGTCCCGAGCATGAACATGTGCTACACTTACGGTACTAATATCAGTTTACTGGACGTGCCCGTAATCACTAACACAATCAATCAATGCATGTGAAGGGAAATAATTATTTGAAATTCGTTTGGTAAACCATTATCATTCACTATGTTTATTGCTTGATGCGCATCCCTTTCGCGCAACAATTTGAAGTGGACTTACAGTCAACTAAGTGATTGCTTACATATCAGTTTTCACGCATCGAAAGGATGTTCCCGACAATCAAGAGCCGAACTCGCCAACTACGAGTCGTGACGCTGCGTATGCAAATGGAAAGTCACACGATTGGAAGATGCATTCGCGACGCGAACGTGCTGCTGCTAAGATAACACTTTTTCAAACGTCGTGTGAACGTTGTACTAACATTCATACATTTATAAGTATGTGTAAAAACTTCCAAAAATTCTGTATTATTAAATATATAGAGTCCAGCCGGCCTATTGTAATAGAATATTTTTGAATAACCGTTGTAGAAATCCTCTTGTTCATTGATTTCAAGAGTCCTTTGAAAAATGAGGAGTGGACCGCATAAATATATGTATTCTGCTGTGTAAAAAAATCATTCAGGTGCTTCTTAAATGAGCAGTAGAGGAGTATGAGGAGCAGTTTTTAATATTGAAAGTTAATTTATTCCATTTTCGGGAAACAGTAATTGCGAACGATTTATTGTAGTAGTGGGTTTTGCTTTTTGGAATACAGAGTAACTAAAATTTCTGATATCGAGAGGATTTAATAATTTGTTAGGTATGACCGTGAACCCTTTTTTAGTATCTTAAATAAAAGACAAAGGCTATCCTTTAGTGTTAATATTATATGATCTTTATAAACACCGGAGATAAATATTGTCTGCATTAGTTATAACACTACCCTGAATTTTATTACTTAATATGTAGTCTGCACACACGAGTATTCAGATCTGCAGAGGATAAATAAACGAAAATTACGCTGATCAATGAATGTCTGTGTTGTCCTCATTTCAAAAACACCCTTGCAAACAATGTTCTCCAATTTGTGTTCAATTCTGCTCTTTACCGATCTGTGAAGAGAAAAATTGGAATGCACCAACTTCTGGAGCAGATACAAGATTAAAATATTTTAATTTTTAAACCAAATATTCCTGGAAGTTCTAAATTAGTCCCATTTGAAGGTCCTTGGCAGAAGGTGTTGAACTACTGAACTTCCTTGATGCAGATATGTATATTCCACGTACATCCGAACTATTGCATCCCTCTCACTGCAGCAAAACGACGCGCAACCGTCGGTGCACGGCAAGGACACACGCATTAGTCTCAAATTGTGGCCTCTCACATCCGCTTATCGCAGCCACTGTGATATTTTTCTTTTTAAGTGCATTTGAAGGATTGATTGTGCGCAAGAAACCAGTACAGAGAAGAGAAAAACCGTGAAAACAGTATAAATCGCAAACTTGCCAATCCGCATGATTTGTAGTGAGTTACGCAAGAGTCGTCGGGAAAGCATTACGAAGTTGCCCCGGCAGGGGCGCTGCGGGCGGCGGAGAAGGCGATTACTGCGATGTCTGCCGACTTATAAAACATCCGCAAAGTCCTTAGGCATTCGCATCTAAAGAATTTTAGATCTTGGGTCTCTCCGTTCCCACGATGGAGAATTTGCGATATCAGCTTTGTACCTCATCGGACGCTGCCACTACCTGAATGGATTCTTGAAAAGGTGGAAGATTTCTCGGATAAACTACAAGAAGGTGCAGGACCCGGATACTAACATTTCGACTCTCTTGTTGGGGTCACATTTGACCCTACATGTTCTGCACAACAGTTAACAAGTATTTCAGTATTTCACGAACAGATATTATTTGAAATTATTAATTGAGAAAATGATGCTATTTATTTGCTGTATTTATTATATCGCAATAAATAACAAAGAATAATATCATATTCAGGAAAACATTCTAACATACTTTCATAACTAGGTCCCGGGCGTTTATGACCTAAAAATGTTTGAAATATGCAAGCTCATACGACCTAAAGTCCTTGCGCAGTAGAGCCCTGAAGAGAACCGCGATATGTCGGTCGAAACGTCGGCATCTCAGCAATCGACGCGGCGTCACCCGGACAGACCAAATCGTAGTTTTCTTTGGTTTCCTCGATTAACTTGAGTACAGGCAAAAGGCAGAGCAGTCCTCTAACAAACGGACCTCAGAACGCGCACGATCTTTCGTTCCTCTTATTTGTCCTATCCTCATCCCTTACATACATTTATATGCATTACACCACCCCACTCGTTGATAGATGAGCCAGGAACTTAGAACTGGGCTGGAGCGGTGCCCCTCCGGTGGGAGATACATGGTTGGCGAAGCCGGAAGGGCAGGCCTGTGCCGAATCTCATCATTCTGCGCGGGAAGGTTACCGCCTTCCCACGAGGCACACGCACTACACTTACTAGACTAATGACCATAGCAGTGTATGCTCTTAGAAACACAAAATAATAACCAATCAACAGCCTGTTGTCGACGCTTTCGTGGTATAGTGATCAGATCTCTAGCCTTCCACCGAAGAGAGTGGGGTTCAAATCTCGATCGTGACATGTGGATTTGATGACGGATAAAGTGCGATTGCGCAAGGTTTTCTCTCGGATTTCAACCCGTTTCCCTGCATATCCTTCCAACATGATTTCGTCCGTCATATCATATTCTCATAGCACGAACAAAAACTTCGTTCAAGTATGATCAAAAATTTTACATACGCACCGTAATAAAAACCATCCCCATAAATATAGATAGATAACCACTGTTTGAGCAAGGTTTTTGTAGCACTGTCAAAGAGACACAATCTTTGTGTTTTCAAATAATTATTCGACGATCTGTATCATCGTCGTTTATAAATTTAAACATAACTGATTTGATCATAGATGCATTAAAGAGTTGAGATTTGGAAGTGATTATTCATCATCTTTCATTGGGGCATCACATCCCCTTCGTTCTTTAAATTCAGAATCTCAATGGGACAGCGATATGATGTAAGTTAATCATACCATTGCACAACATGCTACAAGAAAGCGTTTTATGTAACGCTATTCCCTGCAACTGAATCGGAATTCGAATACAGTTCTACAGTGCTCCGTTTATTCTTTACATTCAGTTATTAGCATGTTCAAAGACTAGCCGACCTATACACCTATTGCTTCAACACTTACTACATAGGTTATCTCTTTACAGGTTCGGTGCAACGTTCGTGAGTACCCCGCTTGGTCTGTCATCAGTCAACAATTTGCTCGTTTGTGAACTACCCCCTGTGTGCAAGAGGTAAACCTTTCACACTAACATGCTTGTTCTACCATCAACTCGAATAGTTTGTACGGATGTTTGTTCATTCTGCCTACTAATAGGGAGTACTTATAGATGTTTTGAGTTGATCAGGAAGAGCAGAACAAATCATTCACAATTTCTGCCACATCGCCATCATTTGATATTTGAGGGTATACATGTTAGATTGCCACCAAGCTATTCTACCTTTCAATTCCTCATCATACTATTTCACCTTCCATTGCTTTTCATCATCTTTTCTTTTGCTCTCAATTCAATTCAATTTTTCAATTTAGTTAACAGATTAGCTTTCTGACCCTGACACTGTTCTCTATATTTCAGCACATACACCGCCACACAAATCTTGAGCATTTGACAACATTCTATAATAGTATTTCAATGAATGCAATGAGATAGAAGAAACCAAAAGGATAAGATTGATTTGAACTAAGACTTTTGAAAAACAGTCTTTGCCATACTTTACCTCATTTTCTGAGAGTTAAAAATTCTGATTTTTCATGACTATTTACAAACGCTTCCATGAAATACTTGAGTGTTATGTTAAGAGTCATAGAGGCTTAGACTCTTCTTAGTCGCACAACCCCAAAAAATGAATTTTCTAGAAAATGAGTTACTGCACCTTTGTTTAAAAGAAATAAACTTGGCCTTTGCTGTCAAGTACGCAATATCCTGGCAGTGATTTGAACCCTGAGTAAGGCATGTATGTTGTGTGTTATTGCATACCTTATGTAACATCCTTAAACACAAAATCCTATTTTAATTCCTTCCTCTTTCCCATTAAGTGGTGTGAACGGTGATAAAAGTGCACGACATATGGTCTTCCAGAATCCAGCTTCATCCTCATCTTGGCGTGACCCAGGAATCTTTCTCTAACACAGGACTGACAGCAGTGAGCTCTCGAGCCCCGTCGTCACGGATCCAGGAGCCAACATGATGACGAGGCGACGGAATGCACCGACATGATGGGCGGGGCGATCGGAAGATCATCTTCCCTGCCCTTCTCCCCACAGAAACCGCAGCGCGCCCCTCACGACCTTCCGAGTGCTTGAAAAAAGCCCTTACGTGCGCGTTTAGGGCAGCTACTAATAACAGTGCCTGCGATATGAAATAAATGAATGAACTAACAGGAAACTAGCGATTTCAGAACTTTTCTCAAACTATTCGTAACTTTTGCTATTTCTGATAACTCTCAGAGTTTAAACAAAACAAATAATCAACTAAACAATAATTTATTAATACTGACAATCAAATAATTATTTAAAATGTATTTAGTTCTGAGAAGGTCTATATTTCGTTGCTGTCGGCAGCGATATTTTTGTTCGAATCTATCGACCTCTGAGAAATTTCAAGTCGACGCCGGGGTGTGGGAGAGGGGAGCAGCGACTTTGCTGACGCCGCAAAGAGAATAAAGGAAAAACAGGAATGCATACATATCGCGGCTGTTGCCTGCCACTCCCACCGTTGCCAACCGCTCCGCCTCAAGTCCGTTTCGCGTCGGTGCGTTCTCAGATATTATTCAAGAAGGGAGTGTGGTGAGCCCCTTCAAACATCCGATGTCTCGTAGCTTTCTCTTTCGCCGGCTACCTTTTAATCAGCTTATTTAATTTGTTTTTGGATTTCTTCGCATTTTGTACCACATTCCCTTCTGAGAATCAATTCGTTTACTGGTTCTCCTCCACGTTTATCGCTTTTTTTATCAACCATGCGTGAGTGAAACAATGGTTAATTCTCGAAAGTTGATACAAAACAGCCATTATTTGGGCCAAGGAAGAAGCGGAGTAAATTTCGAAATTTAATTTTGAAATTACATTTTGGTTTGCCAGATAAAAATTTAAAAATTTATTTTGCATATCCAGCAAAAATTTCACAATTTCACTTCAGAGTTTCAGAAGATAAAAGTCTGAAAACCTTTGATTTAATTTTCTGTTTTATAACACATACAACTATTTGTTCTGAAAATTAAACGATTTGAAGCTAAATAAATATGTCAATCAAAACAAATTAAACAAAATGGCAAATTAAAGCCGACTTAAAATATTCGCCAAAAAATTATTTATTTGTAAAAAGTCTCTGTTTAAAATTTCATTCACAAAATTATATATGTAGATTGATACCCAACCCAAATACGCCCATGTGACTTTAAATTGCGATTTTTACGTTTTCTTTATTTTCCGAATAATTTTCCACGTACCTCTCTACGTATTAATAGTATTTGCGTCTCTAATGAAATGTTTTCCACAAACGTTCCTACTAGCTTCGGTAAATACAAAAGCTTTCTCGTCTTGCAGACACTTCATGTAAATGCAAGTTTACCAGCTAATCAATAATGTTTCTCATCCGCTCACCAGGGCCTTGTACTTCTCCCCATTTGCTAGGGATTGCATATTTACAAGTTAACCCTTGTGCACCTCTGGCAGGGTTTCAGCTTTTGTTCGCCAATCTCTACCATTCGGAACCCCCCGCTACGAAGAGTGACTACGGGCAGCCACATAACGTAGTACTTCGATCTCCCATTCAACTTCTTATTGGCCAACATATCCTGCGCTTTCCGCACATATATTGACTTTTCATTTCCTTTCGTCTACCTACAACGTTACGTTATTCAGTAGCAAACTCTTCCGTTGATTATTCCCCTCGATTCGTCATCAATAGACGACCTACCCGTCGATATCCGGTGCGCTTTGCCGACGAACCCTAGCATGCTCTCACCATCCCCGTGAGTAGAGGCTCGTTAGCACAAGTTCTCATTCGGCTTTCAAATCATTACCTCATCAACCTAGAGCTCTCCTTTTTTATCCAATTTGTCGAGCGTCGCTATCATGTCGATCACTCATCCAACATCGTTCTCCTCCTCTGACATTTCCCCACTGTTCAGCAAGATCTCGTTTATATCCTCCCGGTTTTCTCACCCACCTGCTAATGCCCTTACTCGCCGGGCTGCTCGCTCGCTTGCAGCGCGCCGTTCCCATCCCCCGTCGGCATTGCCTGGCGTGACCACGTTCGCCGCCTGGCTTCGTAATCGCGGCAGTAGCCCCCGACTGTCGTTTACCGGTCGCTGCCATCCGGCCGGACGGGCGGCAGGTCGCTCCGCGCCGCCCCGCGCTGCGATATTATTCAAAAGGAGAGTGCGCCAAAGATCGACGCGGGGGCGCAGTGTCGGCCTCTGTCGAGCGCTGACCGCCCGCAGCACCGCCGCCACCGCCACTGCCACCCCTGCTACAGTCAATTCCCACGTGTTTGCCGTGATGGCCATTTACGTAATGCGTGGCCCACCGCTCCGCCCCGCCCCGCCCCCGCTGGCCGCCGCCGGCGCTCTCCCATATGTGCCGCCGCCGCCCCCGCCCCCGCCCCACAGCCTCTGCAGTCACCCGCCGGGGCCGCACAGGAACACAGCGCGCCCACGCGATGGGGCCGCGGAAACAAGCGACAGCGGTAGATGAAAAGCGGACCACGTGACCAGGGGTCGTCCGAGATTATTTATCCGTCGTTACGTATGCAGTAGAATCTGATGAACCTATCACATTCGTTGTGACCGCAAAGAAAGGCTTCTAAAGTCTCTTTCCATGAGGAATCAACGACGTGTCTTAAAAAATCGACCAGAATATTAAATTGGCATCGAGAACACATTTCAAACCACTAATCATCAACAGTATTTTTCTGTTTTAGCAGTTAAAATTATCGTTATACTGTTGAAAATGTGTACAATGTGTTTTTTTAGAACGCGAATTTGCGTTTATTCATAACCTTTCAGTTCTATACGAAAAGGAATGTTAACTCACAGATTCAAATGTTCAGTGAAGACATATTTCTATTTTCTTTTTAGAAAAACGTGAACCTATTGCAGTTTCTAGTCATTCCACAGGTCCTCAGACCATATTGATTGTGCTACCCTGGTTATCGTAGGTAATGTTACGGCTGATTTGGAAATTTCCGATTAATTAGGTGCCATTGTCGTTGAAGTCTGCATTTTTAAAAATTGCAAAAGTTAGAATTTTTGGTGTCTTTCTAAAACTACAATATTGAAGATACACATTTGTTTCTGTAATGAAATATTTTCTTGATAGATCTTCAAATAAGTTCATCTACATACTTTTTAGAACATAATTTCAGAGTAATTTTGTTTCAAACGTTAAATTTTCAATTGTTTAAACGTCAATTGGAAAAAAAGCACATCGGTAAAATACAATATCGATGATAGAGATTTTTTTAATTAAATTTGTTCGAAAATGAGATATTTAAATAAGTTGAAGTACAATTTATGAAAAAAGTAGTTTTGAAATTTTTTATTGAATTTAATGCTATTTATAAACAAATTATTTCTAAAATCCGGCTCGAATTTTTTTATCACCCCCCCCTCAGATGGAGCAAATAGCGCTTAAAAATGGCGCTGATACCATTTTTGACAAACACTGAATTTTTGAAAAGTGCAAACAAAATTAACGTTGCAAAGCTACAATATTGATGATAGAGATTTCTTCCTTCTGGAAAAACTGTTATTCAAAAGTGGATCTTGATCTAATGCAAATAAAAAATTATGAATATTTGAAAATGGTAAATACAAAAATGGCCAATATATTTTAAGCAACGGAACGTTGTGTTTAACCATACTTCTGCTAGTGTAGAGGGCAATATATAGGTATGCTATAAAGATCTGAGTTCGAATCTCGGTATAGAGAAAAAATTATGCAGTTTGGAAACAATTTCTCCAGACCGTTGATGTATTGTTGCTTTTGTTGTTCTAGCCATTAGATATAATGTAAAAAATATTTTGTTGTAGCAACATTAATTGTGCAGTAAAAGAAACTCTACAGACTAGTTTTCAATATTGAAATTGTAATAAATCTCACATGAAAAATAGTCGTATTAAAAAGAGCGATGCACATTGTCCATATTATCACCGCTATTAATTTGCACGCCTTGATTGCAATAGTTTTATTTATTGGAAGAAAACGTATCTACTTCCTCATTGATGGGTAGTAACGAGCCTAAACGATGCGAACACATTTCACCAGTTTCTTGAATGTAGATATGTGTGTTATAAATATATTTAATAAAATTTAGTGTAATTAACTATGTCTTCTATGTAATTAAAGAATATTATTATTATTGTTGTTATTAATATTATTATTATTAGTAGTAGTAGTAGTAGTATTAGTATTATTATGTGTGCAGTGCAGTGACGTTGTGAAACTGAGAGAAACGATTGTGTAAGAAAGACATTACAGCTCGCTGTATCGCAGTGCGGTGAAGTGAAGTGTGGTGAAGTGAAGTTATATGAAATATTGCACGGTGAAATGTTCACGTAAATTTGTAAAGTTTGTGGATTTTTTAATGATGTTAAGTTCTGTAATGTTAAGTTAGTGTATTCTGCCACCAAGTTGTCACACTTAATTGCAGAATTATTAATAAATCTACATCTAAATTCAGAGAAACACATCAACTACAGCTTAAAGCTGTTATCTTACCAAACAGCTGCGATTGAAAGACTTTTCACATACTACTTTCGCAACAGAATATTATTCAAAGCACCTCACGATGCGTATTGTTACGCTTCCGGTAAGCGCAACTCCGCTGATGTTGTCCGCTCGTATACGTCCTCCGTTAGATGGGGGCAATTGAAGCAGCCATCCATTTCGAGGGCGTTAGGATTTGGTTACAATCACGAGCCGTGTCAATGGAAGGCACCACAGCCCCGGGCGGAGGGGAGGGGCCGCGCATGAACATCGCCGTTCGCCTGTTTCCTCTGCTCACTTTCCCCTAGTACATCCACCACACACTCACCCTTCCTGCGTTCCCTTCACACACACGGTTGCCACTTCTTGTTCTCACCTACAGTAGTCCTCAGCTACTCACTACTCAGGATCCACCTAGAACTCTACTAAGTACATTACCAGCCCTCAACATATTCCTCTAGTAACCATTTCCTAGTTCTTTCCTAGATCTCTATTTCTTTCCTTGGGCTGTCCTAATCATCATCTAGTTCTCTCCTAGGTAGCCCTTACCTAATCACTATCTAGTTCACACCAAGTTCACTTCTTGACCTCTCCTAGTTCTTTCCTTGTTCTTTCCTAGTCGTCCCTTAGTCAGTTTCTACTTCTCTCCTTGGCCTCTCCTAAGGCTCACCTAGTTCCCGCCAAGTTTTCTCTTAGTTCTCGACTATTTCTCACTCATCCTCCCTCATTTCTTTCTTTATTCTCTTCTTTCATTTTCTTCCTTTATTCAACACTAGCAAAATACCCGCCATTGTACGCACTCTCTTCACATGCAATCTTTGTGAAAGAGGAAAAATATTAATATTATATAAACTAAGATGTTTAAGATTATTATTTTGAATGTAATTGGTTCAAATTTAAATACAATACTATAATTTTCTGGCGGAATTTATATGTTAGATATCCGTTCTGCCACTATAGTGGAAAGACAGTGTGCATATTGTGCAGTTAGCATACAGTACATCAGCTGAGCCCATTTTTTTAAAATTCAAATAAATTATTTTTTTAGGCTAGTTAAGGATGCGCATCTAGCGATCCAGTTGGAGAAAAGTAAAACACCTGAAAATAGCTGAAGTCAACGCAATCTTGAATTCATTGTCACACCCGTAAAATCAACGCCGGTTTTCTTTCCAGAGGACTTTGCTGAAGTACACTATTTGGGAAGTTCCATTTTTAGTAACTGGTTAAGCATTTATAAATAATTCGTGCTGTTTCTTGATATTTTCCTGATCTGAGGTTCAGAACATCTCAAAATGAAATATTAACCTCATATTTAGTGAAAACTTCACCTCTTACAGTAATAAGTGTGAGATAAGTATATGGATTTAGCAGAAATTAATGCCAAGCAGTATGTTTTTGGTTTTGTATTAAAGTTATGAAGTTGTATTTTATAAAAAATGCGAAAACTTCTTGAGTTGTAGCCCAGATAAAGACATGACAAACAATTTGTTTGCTTTGAATATCAACTAATTTTATACTTATGTGTTCTGCCAGTTTTAATGAATAATTGTCACAATATGGATAATTTTAATGTCACGATTTGGATAATTAACTGCTAAGCAAAATATTACTACTCAGCTATTACCCAATCAATTTTGTGAGTGGTGTTGCAAGTGAAGAAAATAGTTGGAAAGCTTTTATGAAAGTAAGAATTTACTTTTTGTTTCAGTTCACCAACAGAAAATTATTTCAGCAAGAAAATTCATATTCACCAAGATATATATTTTTAATTCTATTATTGAGAATGTTAATGTTTTTTTGTAAGACAAAATAGTAAATGTTTTAGAAGTAGCTTTGAAAATAATTTGTAGTATTGTGAAATAAAATATGAACAATCAGTATCACCATGTTTTTTACTTAGTTACAGGAAATGGATTTTTTATATCAGTTATCACCCTGGATATTATTATTAATATTATTATTATTATTATTATTATTATTATTATTATTATTATTATTATATACAAATGTTCTTGTCTCAGAAAGCCTTTCTTCATGCATTCAGAAGCTCGTTTTTAATTTGTATAATTTTTTCTGACGAAAATCAGTAGTTTATAGACATGGAATGAGAATTATGAAAAAGAAATAAATAATTATTATTCCTCATAACATTATTTAATTTCAATGAACAATATGCAATGGCTTTACATTTGTTTCTTAAAAATAGTTAAAATACTTCTACTTCACCTTTGTTTATTAGTTATAGGAAGCAAAAAGAAGAGAAAATAATAATATATATAAACATTTCCTTTTTGGCCATATTTAGCAGAACGAAACTGTCTTACGAATGTGGTGTCGAATGAAATCGGCATGTTGTTCCTTTTCCTCCACGAAACGCTAGAGTCGCTGGTCTACGTCATAACACGGAAATGAGCTACAGTATCACGTGCACATCGAAATAGTAAATTTGTGTATTTTTATTGACAGTGAAACATATTTTTACACAACCGAAACAAATATTGATAAAATAAAATTTGAAAGAACATGAAAATTGTGAAAAAAAATCAATAAATTAAATAATTGTACACCTAGACAATAAAGAGGTATTAACATGCTACGCTGTCAGATGAAAATACAATCGTTACCACGTTTTGGAAGTAGAACTTTCAATAGCCTTTTGATGAGAAGAAGAGGAGAAAGGTCACCAATTACATTATCCCTGCTTGACTACCTTGGCGTCAGTAATCCGTAAAAAATATATTACATCAAAAATTCAGGTATCCGTCTCCATATGTGTACATTAAAGACATTGTGGTTTTCACTGTGGTTTTGCCGCACCGCTGCTGGCTTCAGACGGAATATTAAAGCCTGTTATACAACAGGCGAAAAATAACGACCGTTCTGCATCTACCAGCATATTATTAGAATAAAATAATTTTCGCATTTGTGTTGTATTAATACCAAACTTTACAAGGACACAAGAGTGAAAAAGAGCCTGTAAATATTTGGTATCTATTCGTACATTCCGTTTTATGAAATTGATGTCGATTACATGTCGTTGAATTCACTTTTAACTGTATAGATTTCCTCTCAAGTCTCACACTTCTTCTCCACCTTATTCACAAACCACATTCTTATTATTAGTCGTGCCTCCACGCATTTTGAGAATTATGTGCTTGGACAGCCCCGCAATGTTTCCTTTTAAGCCTCTGTATCAAAATGGATCTGTGTGTGGTTTAAAGCTGCCACGTTGCTAACAGAGCGTCACTCAACGTTAGGTTGTGTCACGAGAACTGCACGTTCGTGAATGAATACAAAAAGGGGCGTTTCCAGAACCCATTGTAATTCCACACCAAGACTCCTTCATCGTCGAATTTTATTTACGCCATGAATTTGATAAAATCTACAAACGATTTTTCTCAATTTTGGGATGAAATTTGTCATTTTATTCTGGTATGACATGTACGGGAAAACGATAAAGGGTTCACACTTCAAGAAGAGAGTGGATGTTATCATTTTGTAGCTAATGCATTGAAGACAAAAAAATCATCACTTGTATTATAAAATTATTTATCTGAAAATTTATTGATAATTACCATTTTACAGCAAATATCATTCGTCTGAATATTGACGGCATTGCCAGAGGAATAGCTCTAGAAATAGAAAATACGTAATTGTCAGTAAGCAGTTAAAAAAAGCAAATTTTTCAATTAATTAAGTTCTTCTTTCCGGAACTAGCTCATTAATGAGAACATTATACCAAGACTTACCTTATTATTTGATTTGCGTCTATTTAACCATCTTTTTCATGATAAATAAAAAAAACAACTACTTATTATATTTAAGTATTTAACACGAATACCTTCTCTTTCCTCCAAACAACTAAATGGCACTCCTTGGCGTAGTGCCGGATCCGTTCTAAATACTAATTTTCGTTCTCCGCTGATTATGAAGTACCGCGCGGGAGAAAGTGGAAATGAAGCCGAGCGGCTTCTGATGGCGGCGGCGGCGGCGGCGGTGGGGGGACTTCGTGTGGTCCAAGTGGTCCCCTTCGCTCGCTCGGGTGTTGTTCCGCGGCCGGGGAGCCGCCGCTCCACAGAACCCGTTTCGAATGTCAAAACGGAAAAGTGGACGAACGGGACGTCTCATGACGAACTGCACTGGGCGGGCGCTCGCGAGAGCGGCCGACCGCACACGAACCGGAACCGCGTCCGCGTCCGCTCGCCGCCGAGACATTCAAGAGGCCACTCGAAGCACCGGCGGCGGCAACCCATCCGCGTTCTGGACTTGGAGGGTCCACGGGTTCGAGTACCGACGGTAGCGGATTTTCGGCACCGGCTTCAGAGCTGGGTCGAATTCAAACACAGTCTGACAGAAAATCCTAGTGACCTGATGAACCATAGTTTCCCGTGGTTTCTCCGATCTATATCAAGCGAATGACCGAGCAGTACCCTCACGAACGGGCCTCGAACTGTGCGAGATATTACCTTCCTCTTCTTTGCCTGCCCTCTCCCTTCACACGCGTACTTCCATGTACTATACCAACACACATGATGGGGGTCCAATCGGGAGCTTAGAGCATGTCCGGTTTGGGGTGATGCCTTGATGAGGTGAGCTAGTTGGAAGGGGGAACCTGAATGCGTACGTGTATGTCGACGCGTTATCTCACGTTCCAGAAATGAGTGAATGCCGCTATCTTCTGGGATATAACATGTGTTAGAGTGTAAGCAGCAGTGACCGAAGTATGTGTCTTGAATCAGCCATTATACACCACACTCATACCCGAAGACATCTGAAAATATGAATTATAATTAAATACTCCATTTGCCTACTGCAAAGAAACAAGGATCAGAGCAGGGAGATAGCAATGTTAGGCAATGAGAGTCACTAGAGGAAAAAGGAAGAGGGAGAGCTCATTTTTAATTACGATCTGGATTTGTGGTAATGAGAGTACCATCCATTTCCTAATGTCTGAAATAATAGAGAAGACTCGTGAAAGATAGGCAATTCATTACCACAAAGAACGAATTAATGGAGCCAAAAGGCGTGAGATTTATGTATTAAACTATGAGATAATACCGGGGAATTCCGGTCATTCAATCGTAATGAAATGGCGGCTCTCACTGTTCAAGGCCAGAAATCAGGAGTCTTATTATTGCCATTCTGACGAAATAATACTACATATACTACGGCGTGAAATTGTTTACAATAGAAATTGCAATACATTATTATAACTCGTTTAGGAGAGCCAGAAGGGGCAGAAATGATGAAAATATATTATTTTATATTCTTGAATCATTAATTACTTAAATTTTTTCTGTGTTAAATAAGCTAAGCTGCATCTTAATATGTAATCTCTAATCATTTTTTGTTCATTTTGAAGTTTATGTAGAATGGAAATGCGCGCCGCCGTTTTGAAACATCGTGAGTGTTGTTTGAATGTTCTGGATGTTGCTTTTCGGCTTTCGTTGTGAAATATAGTTAATAATTTGCTGTCAAGTATTGGACACCGTGATACTGGAAACAATTGACGGTTGAATAACGTCAAAATATCTGTGTGTGTGTTTGCCCATCATATGAACCAGGAATGCACTGAAAACTTTAGGAGCCATTTCCCGTCACTTTAAAATTTTCAACTTCTTTTCTCTAAAAATACAAATAGGGGGATGTTCAAATTTCAATAGAGCAAGTAGTACACTAGTTTATATACTCAAACGGGTTGGATATATAAAATGTTAAATACTTTAGGCAATATTTTTATAAATATGATTTTCAAGAACAAATTCAATTACAAAGAAATAAAATTTATATTTTAAAAGCTTGGATTTTTTTTAAAAATCGTCTTCGTCAAAATACTTATAAATAATGAATCGACACATAAAATTTAAAGTCTGTAAATTAAATATCTTCAGAGAAAACGTTCCTTACATTATCCTTGGCGAGACGGAACATTCCGGCTATCCAATTATTACATCTAGGCTAATAACTCTGCAGTCCTTGTGCAACCCAGCCAGAATATTAATAAGTTTGCTATAAATTTCACAAAAATTGTTTTAAGACAGAGATGCTACCAGAAAGCTAGACAAACCCGTGAACTATCCCTTGCATGATAGTTCAAAGCTCGAAGGGAAATTACAAACACGGAAGAAAACAGGAATTTTAGAAGATATTATTTAGAGATGAAAATAGTGTATTGTGAAGGAAACTAGCCAATAGGGAAAGAACATATCAAATAATAGACGGAATTTATTAGCTGGTAAAGGTCAGCAGACACATTAACTCCACCATTATCTAGAAACGGGTAATGAATTTCGATGTATCACTAACGCTGAACGTAAGCAACGGTGGAATGAGAGGAAGGGGAAATCGGGAGAACCCAGAGAAAACCTACCTATGTCGCTTTGTCCACGTGTTCCACGTCCATATTGCACGTGTGTCGACCGGGCATCAACCCAGGCCCCAGCGGTGTACGGCGCGCGATTCAACCGTTGGACAACGGGACAGTCTTCGCGGACCGATTCGGAAAACAGCAAATGAAAAGAAGGAGCAGGTGGCGAAGCAAGGCTCAAACGGTGCAGTTGCAGCTGAAAGGGTTCATTGGCCGCGCCAGAGATCCACTCCGGACGCGCGGACTCATTGCCAGCGGCGCCCGACGCTCCTCGCGAACAAGTGCCTCGGGCGCGGCGCCTGTCTGTACGGCCGGCCGCCCCCCCCCTCCTCCACACACCTGTCGACGCGACCCGATTCCTCTACGACTCTCGACTCTGTGACTCGATTCCGGTACGACTCGACTCCGAGAACGTCTCGACTCCGAGAACGACTCGACTCCGGCTACTTCGTGTACTACTCGAACGGCTTCCGTGTTGATGCCACTGCAGTAGCTCAGACCGCGAGGTTCTAGAGTTCGAGCACCGACAATGGCAGGATTTTTGGCACTAACTAGATAGCAAAGTTGACACCAGACGGCATCTGGACAAGAATTCTAGCAGCCGGCTGCTCTGATCGGCGGTTTTCCGAAGTTTTTTATCTGCACTTGGCGGAGCAACATCCCAACAAACGGGTCATTTAGGGAGATACCTGGTTAGGAAAATCTCTAAAGCCAACGTAAAGGTTGGCGCGAAATCACGCCATCTAGCGGAGAAATATCACCACCATCTCCCGCGATAAAACGTACACTACACTTAGGAAGTAATAACTATAGTAGTTGACGCGTCGGGAAACATCAATCAATCAATCAATCAAAAACTTGACTTCACCTGCAACTCGACACCGACACCGACACCTACACAGCCCTTTTCTTTCCTGTGAAAAAAAGCGCCGAGACCACCGCAGAATATGGACACATGGCGGAACACGGGTGATTTAACGCAGTTACATACCCAATAGCTATTCTTCAATGGTAAGTTCTACATCCCATGAAAATGTTTAGTATAAAATTTGTTATAAGGCAAGTCAAAATATTTTTCTTGAAGAAAATCACTTTTTTTCAGTTGTTATCACCAAATATTTTCGGTAAAATGGAAAAACTCTTTAATTATTTTTTGAAAGAAATTACTTATACGTTTTATTTCTTTGTGTACTTAGTTCCTTTCAGTGGCATTTTGAAGTAATTTTATATTTGGGAATATAAAACCATTATAAATACGGAGGATAAAATATATTTCAGGGATATAAAATGGATATATGAATAATTTTAACAATATCCTTAAGTTGATTTGTAATGCAATTTGATCACATCTATTTTATAATTGTTTGTTCATAAAAGTGGCTATTTTCGAAGAAACAGAGAAATCACCTACTTTCGCTTCAAATGTTGCTGAGTGATTTCACTCACTTAGAAGCAGAAAAAATGGAGACTTATTTTTCATTCCTTTAAACATTCTCAAAATCCAACACACACACAGCAATGTATACCTTTAAGTTGTTTTTATTTATTTTCGTGATTATCGTCAAGTATTAAACTATTAATGGAAAAATATGTCTTTGAGCCGTTTTGACGAACTTCAAAATTGCAGAAAAAATAGTCTTCAAAACGAATACGATATGTGAAAAAGTACGCACGAACACTCAATCTCGCGTGACTGCAAAAGTAAAGTTTACTTTTCTTCGCAAGAACTGTATCTTCAATCTAGGTGTCTATATTCATACATTCGGCGGGTAACTTCTCATTCTTATCTTTTTCTTTTCCCCGTTATCTTTCGCTTTCCACGTATAATATTTGTGAAACTTTTGCTCTCTCCGTACTTACTCCAGGAACTGTCATGTAATCTGCACGCAGATTCTCAACTTCTTAACGTCTTGAGTGCTCTTGTCTTTGGATTTCTCTGCCAGCTACCTCTTAGACATTTGGCTCAATTTCTATTCTAACAAATACAATATAATGAATGTAATTGCTTCGAATAACAAATTTTGTATTTATAGAGAAGGGAAATAATGAAATGGTGTTTCGAAATGGTATCTATGAGACCTTATGACATTTAGCACTATCCGTTCAAAAAGTTTCATGAACAAATTTGGAGCCGTTTTCTGAGAACATTTTGACTTTTTAATACTGTGCGTATTGCACTTAAAATTACCCGAAAGCTATAAACATTTTCAAAAATTGTATATGATAATAGTTAAATAACTAATTGTGGGAGAAAAAGTTCATTTGATGAAACAATCTTTATCTGCGATGAAGTTAAAACTACTTCATCAAAAATTGAGTTTTTTGAAGACACTACGTATTGAAACACAAATGTACCTTCATTTACTGTACGATGGCCTTACAATGAAAGATTTCCTGCCGAAAATTAACGTTTTTTCGGCAGCATTTGAATACTTTCTCTAAATTGCATAAACAGCATGCGAGAATATACAAACCTTATGTATTTATCCGAAACATTATGTATATCAACGAAAATTATATCCATACAACATGAGTTTCGACTAAACAGCTTGTTAAGGATATAATAAAGTACTGCATATTGGGCCACGATTAGCCCATTTTATCTTAACCAGAAGTCGGCAATAAGAGTTTTTCTGTCGAAAAATGCAGTTATTCGGCGCACAATTACAGTTCTCTCCTTTGTTACTCAGTTACTCTTCTTTCGAAGTATGGCAAGAAAGTAAAAAGTGGTGCTTGTCCCATTCCTGGAGAATATTTTAAAAAGTATTTGTTACTTATTGTTAAGTATTTTATAGTAAAAATGTAATTTAAAAAGTTAACATTAGAAAATTACAATTTTTAAAGATAGACATTATTGTTTTAAAAGAAATATTTTCTAAAATATACATTTTTTTAAACGATCGTGTGCTTTTTTTTCAAAAAAATTAATAGTTTAAGCCTAATATATGCCAGAAAATAATGTGATTAATAAAAAGATATTTTATCAAAAACACCTATTTTTTTCTTTAAATGTTTCCCACGGACAGAACACGGGACACTTAAAAACATCGTGCAGGCCTCGTTTCAATTCTACCATATGAATTTTTGAAAATAGCAAATGTTATAAATAATGCGAGAAAGTATGGGCTGTTTCATATTATAGAAGCACTAGATTCTGAAAGCAGTCAAGGGAAAGTAATCAAATTATGTCTCCATAGAAGCAGCCTGAAGAAAGTGGCAATATTCGCGAGAGGTTACACTCAGCGTCCTCAATAAACTTACTTGAGGCAGCAAACATTAGAGTTATCTGCGATGAAAGTTAATCATGACGCGCATATTCAACTACTAGACCGTGTTTATTTCACTCTATGTAGCTGTGAATCGCAGGAACAAGAAAAAATAGCTTCAATTTAGCTTTCGAACCATTAGGCAACACTAAATATGCTATCGGTAACTTAAGAAAATGCTGATTTTAATAAATATGTAATCCAATAATACGACATTTATTGATTCACGTATTCTGATGTGTTTGGATATGAGATTAGAAATAAATAATGCGTAATAGAAATTTGAAACAGCAAAACATCTCTCACAGGCTCATTTTCAAAGGGTATCTTTCAAAAGAACACCGTATATTAACTTACACCTATTACACATTTCACTGTACAAAGAAAAACCCACCAAAACGCGGATCTCCGGGGTTCGAACCAAAGTCTTTGCATCACGTCATCACTTCTCCCGGACAGCGACGGCGTTGTCAGGCGATTCAAGAGGCGACAGAGGAGCGCGATGGGGCCGCAATTAAGGAGAAAATATCTCAGAGCAGCTGGGCCCCGAGGCTACCCACGAGGCGCGTCCTATCCCGCGGCTATCTGCGTCCGCTGCAGTCACCGCTACAATCTAGACCTTCTCGTCCCGCCCTACCCGCCCGTCCCGTCGCTTCCATTCCCTTCCCCAAGCCCTAATATCTTGTCTTCCGCCCTGGCCCTCCTATTGCGATTGTCTCGTACATCCCGCCTCGTCCCTTTGCTTCCCTCCCGCCCTCCCTTCGTTCGTTTGTTTCATCTAACCATTATTAACCTGGCTCACTCCTTCCGTACGTCCTACTCCGTTCCGTTTATCAAACCTATCTATTTCATCCCCAGCTTTTCACCCGTTCCTCCAACCCTGTCTGTGGCGCTCCATCTTACTCGCCCACCCCTCTTGTCTTGTTCATTTTATTCCTTCTTCTCTGATCCACCCTACAGAGTTGCCTCGTCCCTCCTGCCTCCTCTCCCTCTCCAGCCTCAGCTTTGCTCTGTCCCACCGGTTCTGCGCTGCGTGAGTATCGTCCGCGTTTTCTCTATATTACTCACACATTTTCGAGCGATCCAAACTCTGCTACATACATCTTCGATCTTCACAATACTCGTTACATCTTCTAGTTATAGTTGCTAGCCGTCTCACTTCTTTCGTTTCAGTGCTTTCAGCTCCAGTTTAATTCTTCATATCCCTTCGTCCCTCAACTCTCCCACCCCATTCCTTCCGCTCATGTTCCATGAGATCCCATATTCCGGAATGTTCTTGCTCTCATTTAAGTCAGTCTGCGATTCTCTTCCCTCCGTCTCTCACGCATCCCCCATTCACCGTCGTCTTCCGTGTTTCAGCTCTTCTGCGTACGACGCTCATGTTCCTGTTTCTACCAGCATCATGTCCCTTCTCCCACCCCTTCGTTCCTCGGCTCTCTCTTCCGCGTCCCGTTCTCTCTCGACCCTTCCGCCTCACTTCCGTTGCCGCCTCCGCCGCCGCTGCTGCAGTCAACGGTGCACGTCGAAAGTTGGACGGCGGCGGCGGACGCAACACTCGCTCGATCTGTCAACGGCGGCGGCGGCGGTAGCGGCGGCGCCAGCGAGAAAGGAGGCGCAGCGAACCATGTAATCGGCGGCGCGCGCCCTCGGGGCGCACGTATGCCGCCCGCCTGCTCGCCCGCTCCGATCCGGCGCCCGTGCCAGCGCCGCCCTCCTCCTCCCATGCCCGCCCCACACACGCCTACCTCACCCCCGCACCGCACTTGCTCGATCTTCCATCAAACGCCTACGAACCTTCCCCAATAGAGTCTTCATAATAACTGCAAATGCTCTGTGGTATGTTTCAACTTTCAAATTCACGAAGAACTCAGTTTTCCAAAAATCTCCCAACATATTTCCAGAATCTCTGATAGGTACTACTCAATCTTCCAGCTCAGGACATTTTTCATCCAAGTAAAATTTCCGACCCTCTACAAATAAGAATCCTCCATCCTTCCGAAGGGCAAATTTCTCTCACCTTAAACCAATCCCATAACTCCTATATTCCTAGTATAACTGATATATAATGCTTCCAAATAACTAAAAGGAGTAACTAATTATGCACTGTCGGATGCCTGACGATACCTGAGGGAACACCCTTCTTATTTTTAATAATTTGAACACAGCATATGTGCTTTGTGTGAAATTTTCTGTAACAGTTCTGTAAAGTAGTTAATCAACTGCACCAGAAAAAAAGCAATAAAAACACCAACATGACACGCCACCATCACGTCGTCCCACGCTCACTGCCACGATCTCCCCGCGGTTCTCTTCCCGCCTTACAGACAATGTGTTTTGGCAAACAACAAACGTGCATCCATAAAAGAAGCAGGATTCATAAAAGAAATAAGGATTCCACACATGACATGATATGGGCTTACTTAATTAATATTTCAATTGTAGTCACGCGATAGCAGAAGTTAGTCAAGCAAATCTTGCCGTCAATTTCTGAATAAATTTCTTTGGAAATTTTGCATGTTTGGACTCGAGGATATTTCAAGTTCTAATAACGGAGGATGAAGTTTTGAGACGTGCCGTTGACTAAGAGTACTCGGGCGAAGTTAGTCCAATCGATCCCATCAAATTTGACTGTTTTTCTCAACTAATTGACCCAACTTCACTAACATACATTTTTTTATCAACCATATTTCTCTTTCTACACATACGTTTATTACATTTCTCTATTTGGTTTCATTGTTTGTCAAAGAAAATCCTCGCCCTTGCATGGCTCCCCCCCCCGCCAGCGTCAGCCCACGCCTGCTTCCTTCACCCCCTCCGAAACTTACCCCCGACCCCGCTCCCGCCTCCCACCGCACTAGCACCGAGAATCCACTCCCCTGCGAGCGTCTCCACTGCAATAGCTCAAACAGCAGGTTTCTACTTTTTGCGAATCTATCGACGGAAAGACACTGGACGCATTAAATGTTTGCTAAGAATAGATTTTAATTGAAATATGCGTATCTTCAGCTTGTAAGAAATTTCCAGGCATATGTGTTCATGTGTTAATGTACTCTACTTTGTTGCAATTTTAGAAATATTAATGGTTACAAACAAGCTGTAAGTTAGATGTAGCCTAACAAAATATAAAGTTTTTTTTGTTAATCAGAATGATTAAATTATCTCAGCTCATTTCTTTACATAAATACCGTAAAAAATGTGTATATATTGAAACTATAATTCGAGAAGAAGACATTTATTGCGCTCGTTAAGTATACAATAATGAAAAGTTCCATTAAAATAGAAAAATAAATTACTACGTCTAGAAAAATAGATGAAGCAAGGAGGAAGGAATGAAGGCGCAGTGCCATGATACAAGTTCTAATTCTTTGTTGACAGAGGAAATGTTCAATTGGACGCAGGCTTTTAATTCGAATTATTCTTTGTAAATGTTACTGAAGGGAAATGGTCTAGTGTCGTATATTGTTCCATACTGATACTTTGAACTAAAAGGAAACAAAAATGTATTCGTAATATTTCATGTATTTTGAAAATGGCTTGACAACACTTCTATTCAATTAGATACAAATATTTTAAGTCGTGAAAAATGCATTTTCCAACCCAAATTAGTTTTAAAAAGATTTTATGAGTAGTCTTGGAAACGTAAAAACCCTTATTTTCATTAAAATACTAAAACCTGAGTCTTACGTTATGACGTCTTCGTCTATGCATAAATTGGTGGTCTTCTTATTAAATACACGTAATAGTGTAGTAATGAGTGAGAGTCAGTTTTTTTTCTGTTCGTAACAATAACAGCTCTTAATATAACAACCGGACTTTCCTTGAAAAGAAATAGCACAAGGTATCTAGATTGATCTGTACTTTGAATATGTCACAATAATTATTTCCGATCAATCCAGATGAGAGGCAATAGTTAAATGCTGAAGAAGCGCAGGGCCTAGTATTGGAAATGTGACATTGATGTCTATGTTTTCAAAACATCAATTTTGATGGATTTATTCAGAGCAATGCTTTTGCATTGTTGATGTTTTATTTTTTAATGTAAAAGCTTCACAATGAAGAAAAATGAAGATGTTCGTATTTTATCAGTAAATTAAATCGCCTTTCTGTACAAAGTAAGTGGCAAGGGATAGGTAATTATAATTATAGGCTTTGCAATGGTTACTGATGGAGCTAGATATTTCTCAGTGATGGCGACAGGCAAGCCACCTGATATATCATTTTCCTAACTGGTCGATAGTCAGGCAAAATAACTCGACGTCAGGTGTAAAAGTTTAGGCAATTTTTTTACAATCCGTCCATAACAAATAGCAGAACTTCTAACAATTATCAATGAATGAAAGTGAGATAATTGATTTTTCGTGTATAAATATATATTGTTTGTATTATTCAATTTGACAAAAAGGTTTTGATAATTATTCTCAGTAAATTTTACTTTGCTTTGTCAGTTAAATCTTCATTTCCAATAATTAAAAAAACACCCTCTATCATAAAACCCATTCCGAAGATAAATGCCAGATTACACTACATCGGTTTTCAAAACGACGCATCTATTGTTTAGAGGCGATAAATTAACACCGGTGTTTTAATTTTCGACACGGTTATTTCATTGGCCTGTCGCATCCCCACTTGTGCTCCCTCACCCCTTCCCTCGCCGTCGCCATCGTCACCCCGCCCTAGTGACACCGGAAACGACCCCTTAGCGCGGCTAATAATCCGGAAGCCGCCGCCGCCGCCGTTTTCTTTCGTCGCCGCCCCATCCCACTCCGCGCCGCTGCACCCCGGCGCAGTCGCGTTTCATAACACGCCGGTGTCCGGTGGGCACGCTCTCCTTCGCCCTCACACGTCCCCGCTGGGCGTTGCGTCCCTCTGCCTCACCCCGCCTCACCTCGCCTCGCCTCGCCGTCCGGTCTTCGTCTCTGCCGCCTTCCCTTTCACACAATTATGATTGGAAATGCGAGCGGCGGCACGCCCGTACACGCGGGAGGCAAACGACAGAGAGAGAGAGAGAGAGAGAGAGAGGTGGAGAGATGCAGAGCACTTCTCGAGGGTAGCCAGCCATCTGGAAGAAGAATGCGCGGAAAGAAATCGAGGAAGTGCGACGGAGGAGTTGCAGCGGGCGGCGGCGGCGGCGGAGCGGTGGGCGCGGTGGGGCGAGGGGGTGCGGGGAAAGCGTGCTGCGTGGTATATAAGCTGCGAGCAACGCCGTGGAAGGCATCACATCCCATCCGATCGCAGCGCCATGAAGACCCTGGTAAGTTGGCTGCATTGTTGGGGAGCGACGGGTTGGGCTCACGTTGCGAATTTAACGACGCGTTGTTTCCAAAAAAAACAGCTTTTCTGACGATGATTTTGCTTCATTTTTTCAACATGCAGTTAATATTTCTCATATTTCACAAAAATGATTCATCTAACTTTGAAAATAATTCTCTCCTTTTCTTTTCAAAGTTTTGTCTCGTAGCTTTTGTGTTTTGTTTTAGGTCACTGTTTAATTTCCATACACAAAGAAATACGGGGTAGTCGATTTTAATTTTTTTTTTTGCTAAAAGTTTACGCCACCGCGTTTTGTATATTAGCCTCGTATCTCGTTCAATGTACTACATGTTTCGACGAGGGTGAAGGTGTCTCGTTAATTTTATTTTTGAAAAAGCCATCAACGAACAACACCATTCTGTCCATAAATTGTCGCTGTCAATTTGCCTACCCAGCATCAAACGCATATCATGATAACGTTTCGGGGTTTTAAAGTCACAGCCAATGCCAGGGCTGCATCGGGATGCGTTATCCATTAGCTTTAAGCACACTGTCAATTCATATTCAAAAGTGACGAAATGCCCATGCAAAGAGAAGAAATATCTTATGGTTCAAAAAAGTAGAACTTTAAAAGACTTAAGTTTTAAAATCTCAAGAATCATCTTTAATTTTTTTTATGTTTGCTTGTAACACTAAAGCATTTTAGGGTTAGAAAAAATATTTTGATGTTCTTCAGAAATTCTAATTTTCAAGAACTATAAAGATATTCAGTGATTATAACTTCAAATGATTCAATTATTTTGTAACCTGCCAGGAAGAGAGAAATTTGTAGAACACAAAACAGAGATGTAATTGCAAGGTTCACATATCGCGCAATCTTGAAAACTAGGAGAAAAAAGGACGGGAACACTCTTAGCATAAAAAAGACTTGGGCTATGGTTTCCGTTTCATTCTGCATTTGTATCTAAAATAAAAAGCGTTTGGCGACCGCAAGTTAAACACAAGACCGCGAGCGCTAGCAAATGAACATTTTTCGCAAAATCATCGTTTCAGTAACATCAGAAAATTGAATAGCGATTTCGAGACAATAATTCGTCCAAAACACTGCGAGTCAGTCTCGTAGTAGTCTCGTTTCAGTATTTTTCATGTGGGAAATCCGATTATGGGGTGTATTACGGATATGTAGGTATTATGGATGATCTTTTTCAAATTTGAATACGTGGGTAGAATGACCTCGTGGATCAAGAACTAAGCTAATTTTTTGTCAATCAATACACGTTTTATTGGCTGACGTTTCATCCATGTTGAACCTCTTCAGAGCTTATTTCTGAAGGCAGAACTGTTCAAAAGTTTTACAATATTAATTTGTACCAATTTTAAATATTCTGAGTGCTTCATTCACTAGGACATTCTGCCGACCTAATAAAATAATTAGCAACTAATCTTCATTACATTTTGAATGGTAAGAATGAAACGAATAATTGAAAAACATTGCAATTCAAGACGACGATAAGTTCAAGAAAACTTGCCCGAACGGATTTGTTTTGTAGCAAGCCATTGAACATTCAAGGCGCCTTTCGTGTCATCAAACTTTCTCACACCTTCCCTTAAACGGCCGCCTCGATTCTGTGTAGTTTAAGGCCATCCTCGCACCTTGGCTGTGCGCACCCAGTATCCCTCCGAAGAGGTGAACCAGCGCCAACACCGACGACGCGACGTCGCCAAAAGTTGCGCCAACTCAGATGCCTAAACCCGAGGCCCGGCGCCAGAGGGTCCGGTCGCTCTCGAGTAAGCCGTTCGGTTTTCAACTCTGCGACCGCACCGACCAACTCCTCCTACTCCTGCAACTCGCATTCGCAACTCGCCGCCCGTCCCACGCGCCTCTCTCCCCGCCACCGCCGCCCGCACCGCCGTCCACCGGGACGCGGACACGCGAACGTAATCCGGGGGTCGGAAAGCCCCGCCCGCCAACCGCGCGCCCCGCGGCCGAAAAGAGAAGCTCGTCTCCGTTTCGTGGAAATACTTTCGGGGCCGCGGACACACGACAAATCCTTTTCGTGAGCCGTCGCGTTTCCGGGGTCTTATCTCAGAAGTCGATCAACGGGATCGATAGCCTTTCGGGAGTACACGCAAGGGAAATAAAAATATAATTCAGTTGAATTCAATACTTTGTCAGGCCCTTTCTTTACTTTCGTTACGGTCTTTGTGTATGCTAACACCGCACGTACCATAGTTTGGAATCTCAACTTGCTTGAAGTCTTGACTCTGATCACTGGACAAGAAGATTAAATTAAAACTAAAAAAGATCAATTTGATCGTCAATCGTTTCCACCTTATCGGATATACACAAAATAAAATGATTAACAAATGGAATTCTCGAGTCGTGAATAGAGACGGGGAGAAGGGGAAGTCTTATTTTTCTTTTCAAAAGTATAAAATGAATAGAGCGTTACTTTTTCACATTTTCACAAGTATTCAATCCAATGAATAGGAACGAAAAGCATATTACCTATACTCCCAGAATATCAAATAATTTCCCCGGACAAAATATGTTTTCTTTCATGCAGTTATTTTATTTTTTGGGTTTCACACAAATATGAACACGTCATTAATTATCAATTCCTTTCTGATTTATTTTTATGCACATCCTGAAAGTATGTGCACTCAATATAATACCATATAAATATATTCACAAATGATATTTCTATATTGCTGCGTTCTTTTGAGAGTCGAGTTCATTAATCAAAATGAAAGCTGGAATTTTTATTCATATTTTTTTCCAAACATTTCTAATTATCTGCCATGAATGTTGCTTCAACTACTTTTTTTATAAAACAAATCTCATAATTGTTTCCGAATATTTGTGAGGAAGACGAATAATATTTCCTATCCATACTTTCAGATTCATTTTAGATAATGATCACAATAATAGTGTCAACGCTCACGAACAAGATTCTCTTTGACCTAAACTCATTTTGATTCAGAATGGATGTTAATTTTAAACTATATACGGTTAACCGCTGGCTTGTTATAACTTGACTCTCTGCAAATGAAATATGTTCATGATGTATCAAAAATGTGTATGTTTAGGGTGATCACGTAATTTGAAATTGCTTCTAAGTAGTCAAAGCTCTTTTACATTTAAGGCATTCTTGGTAAATTGTATATGAAAGTTATACAGATTCTCCTTGGCATGCATGCCATTTGAAGTATAACTTTCCTAGTAATCTCTTTGTGTGATATATTAGTTGTAATGTATTCAATGGACAATTATTATCATTTCTTCTTAGCCAAACAGAAGTTTCAGAGTGGCGAGAACAATAGACAAGCAATGAAATATTATCTCTCTCCTTAACAATGCGATTCATAATTACGCCCCATTACAAGTCTCAGTGTGTCGTCGTCAGGAAGTCGGTGGAGCCGGGAATTTCAGCCCGCTTCTGCCTTTATATCCTCGACGGAAGCGCACTAGTGTGCACGGCGGGTGTGACAAAGAACGTGCCAGTTGGCTCCTCGAGACAGCTTCATTAACGCTCCGCCCACAATGACTCGCGGTATTCGTCCACCATTCGTCCGCCCGGAAATTCCCTTTGGTCGCAACTTTACGAGCGAATAGGCCCTCCTCCACTTCTGCTTCTCTATGGTCATCCTCGGATACTTCATATTCCGTTGGCCATATTTCTCTTCCCTTCTGGGATCCGGAGAATCTTGTAAAGAACGATATGGCGTCCGCAACTTTGCCATCCCATAAATTATCGAGCTCTTAGCCAGAGTAACTTTAAGTCCTTCAGAGGCCATCTCCAACAACATTCTTCGTTCGAGATAAATTTCCTCTCACGTAAATACGCCTGACCGTTATTATTTCTGGGTTATTTATGTGAGAAAACACCGTGTATTTTTGCTGATGTGGCAAACGGACTTGTACGTGATCGCGAGGCTCGACGTTCATACTTGTATTAACGCTTTAAAGTGAAGTAAAACCAGTTGATGTTGGAAAAAAACAATTGAAAACAAACTCGGGAGGTTAGAAACTCGAACCCATTCTAAAAAAGATAAATAAAAAAAGCGAAGCTTTTGTAAGGATACATAAAACTGAAAAAATAGAAGTGACAGATGACACTTGCACATCCTTCAGGCAAATTGTTTGCTGAGAACGAAAGGGTGCGATTTATCTCGTGCGGTTTGCAGTCAAAGCACACAACAAAATGGAACGTCTCAGGCAGTTGGGAAAACAGACGAAGCCTGTGTGAATGGTCTTGTCCGCATTTTAGAAATATTTGACACAAGTTAATGTCCTCAGCAATTGCTCATGACAACAATAAAAAGTAACGGTGTATTCTATTGGATATTTTGGTATAAATAGTGCAGAAATAACACATTGAAAGAAACCAAATTTTGTAATAACCAACCATTATGCCAAGAATATTAGCTAAAAGAAAATAAATTGTTAAGCGAAGGAATGCTATCTTGAAAGCTCAGTTATTAATATTAGATATATTACAAAGCATTTCTAAAAATTACAGAATATTTTAAATTAGTATTTTTGAAAATGTATATTAAATAAGATAGATTCGCTACGATTCTCAAAGGTTGGTAACTGCTTTTCTTCATGTACGCTGACAGAAATGCACCAAACGGAGATTCGTGCAAACTAAATTAGAAGAACACTTTTTTACAAGTTTCTGTAACTCTCTTGGAACATGTTTTCAGTTATTTTAATTTTTCAAAATATTAGTTTGCTTCAAAAGCTTCCACAGAACAGTAAATTCACTAGACTCTCTTTGACAGCGTCGAGCTCCTCTTTGAGAACCTCAGATGTTATTTCATTGCGGAGGTGCTCAGTCATGGTGCAGGGCCTCAGTCAGCACTTGCAGCATCTGCTTCAATCTGGCAACGATGCAAACGGAACTGCAGAAGACGCTGAGCACGACTTCCCTCAAGGGTTGGGCCGCAAGTTAGAGATGATACTGTTGATACGAATGTTGAATCCATAGTTTTTCCTTACATGAGGATTCAAACCCTTCTTGGCGCGAATAAACCACGTCTTATGCATCTCAGTAATGCTTTTGTCACTACGAGACAAAAATTCTAAAAATTATTTTCTCTATTATGTATTTACGTAGGAAATGAAATGTTATAACTCACATAATTTAAAAATTAATCATTCTTGAAAAAACATCCAATTGTAAAGTTTATTATAAAACATCAATTTCAGAAGATGTGTTTTAATAGATTTCACAAACGCATGAAAATTATAATGTATGTTTTTTTATTTATAAATAATATTTCAAATACAAATGTTACTAGTTTCATCAAAATAACTATAAAAATGTCGTATTCAGTATTATTAATATTATCACCTAAATTGTATTCTACAACCCCTAAACTCGTCCCCTCATCGTTAAAAAAATGCGAAAAGACCTATAGAAAATTGGCTATTTCCCGATAGAGGTTTTATGCCGTTAGAGGCAGTCTTCGTCGTCGCTACGAGCGCGGAACCAGCCACAAGGCGAACTCGGGCTCAGGCCTTTGTCCAGAAGCCGTAGATACGCTCACGCACGCTTAGTTGGAAACACCGCTCGCTCGGCTGCCTTCGCGACATAAGAGATACAGCCCAGGAAGAATTACAGCGGCTTCCATTGGAGCGGTTGGCGACCGTGTTTACCAGCGCACGGGCCAAACCCGCTCGTTCCCCATAAAAGTAAAGAATGGTGAATCATATTCCATTAAGCGCGGCCGTTACCAGGGGCGGGCGCGAGAACCGGCGGAAAGGGCGCGCAGTGGAAAGTAGCTCAGAAGCTGGTGAGTCCTAGATGGAGAGGGAGGGCGAGAGAGTGAGAGAGAAAGAGAGGGCCTGCTCGACATTTTTTGGAAGGCACGGTAGTTACAGTCTCGTTTCCGTTAGATGCTCGTCTTCACCAATTGGGAGTTCAGTTTCATGGGAATTTACAATGTTCCGTTTAAAATGCGCGTTCTGAGAAAGAAACTATGTAAAACGAGATTATCGTTCAATTTTAAGAATCATAAAACCAACCTGCTGTAAAAGACATACGTTTATGACGACGACGCAGCTCAAGACTGAGTATAGAAGTAATATTGAATAAAATGATGTGTCCAGATGTCGAATTTTGTAGGCAGGCAACAAAGCTTCAGACATAACGTCAGTTGATTGTAGTACATTTTTATTAAGAAAACAATTGCTGACGGACACTTGAATTTGCTTTGAGTAAATAATAACTTTAAACTTTATTAGTTTCTCAATGTTGATATTTAATTACTCGATGCAGCGTACTATATCATTTGCAAACTGACAAAATATGACTTCTGAGTCATTTTCATTCTTCAATTTTTCATGCTTTTCAATTTATTTCGAATCAAATTAGTATATTATAATTACTAGCAAATTAGTCATATCAAAGGATTAGGAAACAATTTAAGAATCCTTCATAAGGTTTCAATTCAACATAACAATAACAAACATTATTACATTATTGGATTTAACATTATGCTAACATCTTAATATAATGGAAACCATAAGTGTAACTGTTAAAGGGAAGGAAAGAAAACGTCGAGTTTAAGTAGTTTTTTTGGCATTTGAAATAATGTATCTTTGGTAATTCGTGGTTGAATTCATTACTGAATTGAATAATAATACAAACACACTCTCAAATTTCAATGAGTTATGTGGTAGCACGTATTGCGTACAGCAGCACTTCGCGAGAATACTCAAGCACTTCCTCTTGGTCGTTAAGTATTCGAATGAGACAGCATCGTCAGGTAAGCTTTCTGATTTCCCTCGACTTTAGTGCGAGGTTTCTGAAATGATTTAACGATGGAGTAGAGAAAACGGGAGTGCGAGAAAATGAAAACGCCTTAGGTCGTTGTGCTCAGGGAAAGGATTTGGCCTCTCGAAGTGAAGAGCCACACATAATGACGAGCAAACCACCTCGTCATTCTTATAAAGCATTTGCTCTCTGCTGTGTAGATGAGAGTGCATTTAACGTAATTATTTTCCTACAATTCTGAAACGTTGGCGGAAGGTTTTCTTGAAACTCCACATTTTTTACTAAGACCCTCACTCAACACATTCATATTTTTCTATCCAATCGCCCACATTTTTTAACTACCGAAATGAATAAAACAGTTTGACGTTTTGATAACTTTTTCGTTGAAATTGCCTAGTTGTAATCGCCGTTGGTCTCTCTGTCATTAGCGCCCGGTCTTTACATTTCATTGAAGCTGTTGATTTGGGTACATGGCCAATCCCAGTAGTAGGAATTGCAGTTGTCACAGCAGGTTCGTAGGAGTTTCCTCAGCTTCTCCCTTCTCGCGATGTTCATCGGATTTTATTAGATAATTCGTGTGTGAGAGTTGTTGGAGGCTTTGGGCCTTAACGAATAAAGAGCTGAGAGTAAGGCGAGCTTGCCGGTGCCCGCAGATCGTCGCAGCCCTGCTGTTCGCCGCCGCCTTCGCGGCCGAGGAGCCGAAGAAGGCGGAGGGCAAGGAGGAGCCGGCGGCCGCCAGCAGCAACAAGCAGGAGAAGCGTGGCCTCTCCTCGCTGGGCTACGGCTTCGGCGGCGGCCACGGACTCAGCCTGGGCGGTGGCGGCGGCGGCTTCGGAGGAGGCCATGGTCTCAGTCTAAGCAGCGGCTCCTACGGGGGCGGCTTTGGAGGAGGCCATGGTCTCAGTCTGGGCAGCGGCTCCTACGGGGGCGGCCACGGTCTGGGCGGCGGGCTCGGCGGCGGACTGGGCGGCGGCTTCGGAGGCGGCCACGGCGAGGTCAAGACCATCACCCTGACCAAGGAGGTGGCCGTGCCCATTCCCAAGCCGTACCCGGTGCCCGTGGAGAAGCACGTGCCCGTCCCGTACCCAGTCAAGGTCCCCGTCCACGTGGACAAGCCCTACCCGGTGCCCGTGCCCAAGCCCTACCCCGTGCCCGTCGAGAAGGCCGTCCCCTACCCAGTGGAGAAAGCCCGTGCCGTACCCGGTTGAAGGTGCCACGTCAAAGGTGCCAACGATCGCCGTGCGCACCCCGCTGCCCGTTCCTCAAGCCCCGTGCCCTACCCCCCGTGGAGAAGCCGGTGGCCCTACCCCGTGAAGGTGCCCGTCGTCAAGTGCACAAGACCGTGCCCGTCCGTTAAGGGCCACCGACTCCGCCTGGGCGGCGGGGCTGGCGCGTGGGGCTGGCGGAGGCCCACTCCTTCCGGCCGGCGTCTCGGAGGCGCCCACTCCTTCGGGCGGCGCGGCTCGGGAGGCGGCCACGACTTCGGCGGCTCCTTCTTGGCGGCGGCCCTGGGGCGCGCCAACCACTAAGCGCCCCTCCCCCTCCCCCTCTCCCCTCCCCCTCGCCAACTCCCCTCCATCTCCCCCTCCCCCGCCCCCCACCACCGCCCCCGCGGACCCGCGGGGCTGCAGCGCAGGGTGTCGCGGCGCGTCGAGATCGTGATCAATCCAATCACTCACTCACTCATCTCATCCTCAAGACTGCGTCTTCAACTGTCGTTTTTTTTCGTTTTACTCTCACCACTCGCTTTTTTTGTATCACGCATCATTTTTTTGTATTTTTATTAAACACAATTATTATCACGTACTTGTGGCTTTTTCTTGATGTCGTTACCCAATCCCTCCTCCTGCCTCCTTTAATTTTACTGTTTACTGGTTCATTTTTATCCATTGAATTCTAATATGCATAAACAGGGAATAATCTTTCGATGCACTCTATATAATGTTCATACATTTGAAAGTCACAGATAAACCTTTTCAAAGTAGAAACATTATTTACATAGAGGTCAAGGTTAAAAAAATAGAATAAATCAGAACTTTTAAAATGTATTTTGGCAACGCTTACTAGCTTATTACATTTATTACGTCACGTATATCACGATTCCAAACAACTACAAAGTTCGTTGAATAAAAACTAGGGGAAAGTAAGTATAATGGACGAGAATATCAATAATGTTATAAAAAACAAATATGAAGAGAGTCATCGTAAAAGTCCATTACGATGGTGCCACAAAATACAATCACTTGTAGAACGATGAGTATTTCAATTAAAGGCATATTGCTTTCCCGGAATTTCCAATAATGTAAAGCAAAAAATACCAAAAAATAACAAAACAACCTGGCATTAAAATAATAAAATACAAATGAAATCGCCCCTCTCTACTTTTTTCTGCGATCTTTTCAAATGAAATTGGAAAATGCCCCAAAGCAAACAATACTCGGTGGGTCTGGAATGTTGAAGGTGACGAAGTCTGTGGAGAGTATGACACAGGTTGAAATGTACTGGAAACCACATGAACAAAACCTTCAATCTGAAACTGCACAACAGTTTGAATAAATAAAGCGAGGCAATTAGAGCTTAAAGTGCCGACACTAATAGTTATATGAGAAAATGTAGTACACATTTTAATTTTCGTTGTTAGTAGATCTGTATTAGGATGATGACCGGAGTGCAATACCAAATCTAATAAATTCTACTGAAACATTATTAATTATACTATTTAAACTCTATTAATTATACTATTTATATCTAATAATGTTTCCACTTCATTCATATTTTTATTAATGAAATATGGTGTGATAATATAATATATTAGTTTACAGTAGTAATAAGGAATACTAATTTCAATATCACTTTTTAGATATTCACTAATATATATGTTTACACTAATATTATTAAAATAATCATAATTGAAATATTTATCTTTTTCTTATTTTTTATTCATTGAAGGTCATGCAGTCGTCATAGAGATTGTCACCACACGAAAAAGTGACGCATCTAAAAAGTTTGACACTTTCCAATAAAAAGATCTTATTCTAAATGTAGCCATTTATTTGGCAATCAAAGACTCGTATTATCTAAATACAGAGTGTGTACACTTCTTTTACTTAAGTGAATTATGTTAGATATTTTTAGTTGACAATTGTAGCGCTCAGAAGAACAAGAGAATATCCCACATTGATCTATTTCTGAGGTATTGAGGAATTTACTAGAACATTCAATTACCTGTTCTATCGGAAGAGATTTGATATGAAACTTGTTTATGATTGAGCTGTGAGTACACATCAATTTGTCATACAATAATCCTGTATGCAAATTACTTATTCAATTAAATCGAATTGAATTACAATAACTTTCATAATATAAGCCAGTACTTTTAAACTTGTACACACAGAACACTTACGTTTATGTCTATCCTGGATTTAAATGACTTATCAGACTAAAACCATAAACATTGAATAATTATTCATTGCCGAAAATTTAATGTTAATAAATATAAATAAATTAAACGCTTTTATGAAATGCTTCATTTAATACTAATAACTCCATTTTACAAAAAATGTGGGATAGGCATTTGTTTTATTCGTAGGGTATTATCTACAAAAGTATTATACTACTTACAAAATAGGCAAGTAAATGTTACTTTACAGGACAGCCAGTATATAGAGAAAAACTATTTTTCTGCGAAATAATTTGATCAGCTTAGAACAGAACCGTTCTACAACGAAATGAAAATTTGTGAGACGTGTCATTTGTTCAACCACAGACGTGTTGCGCCAACGACATTATGCTGTTGATTGATTAGTCATTCCGTGTGTGTCAACTGCTAAGACCATTAGTCCCATAAGTTTACTGCATGTATTATAACGGGAGGTGGCAGAGATCTCCGCCCACTAGATGGCGGCGACTTACCTGCCGGCTTGAAGGATTATTCCTCAACCAGGTATCTCCCACCAGCGGGGCACCGTTCCAGCCGAGACAACGTATTATCTCCCGACATTTGTGTTTGTCTAGTGCGTGTGAGTGTGTGTGTGTGTGTTTGTATGTATGTAAAGAGTGAGTGCATGACAAGGAAGAGGAAGGGAAGATCGCGACGGGTCCTTGCCTGTTTGTTAGGGTACTACTCCGGCATTCGCCTTGTACTTTTGGTTGTAGAAACCACGGAAAACTACTGATCAGAGCAGCCAGCCGCTGCAATTCTCCTTTAGAGAGTGACTGCGCTCATTCTAGCTATGTTGGTAGTGTCGAAACTCCGGCCAACGTCGGGACTCTAAACCTTGGACCTCCCGATCAGACACACAACGGAACCATCAATTGATACCCTTAGCAACCTTACCCGGTGGATATTACGCGAGTTTCGGATGTGAGGTTGACCCACTGTGTGTCGCCGGAACCCAGCGCCTCCGAGCCTAGCAGCAGCCGCCGGAACCGACATGCCAAAACCGCAGCAAAAAATTTGCCCCCGAGCACCGAGTAACTGCCTCAAAGAGAGACACAGAGAGCGAGGGAGGGGGGGGAGACGGCGGGCGGAGACTCTGCTTGATGTCCGGAGGCGGAAAAACGCCGCGACGCGAAAGGCCTCAGTCGGCGGCTGTCGCCTTCGACGGCGCAGGTCCCCTTCCGCTGCCGCAGGCCGCGCTGCGCCGCTGCGCCTCATCTGTCTCAGACGGCTCAGCGCTGGCCTCCCTCCCTCCTCTCTCTCTCAATCTCTCTCTCTCTCTCAATTTCTCTCTCAGTCTCTCTCTCCCTCTCTCTCTCTCCTTCTCTCTCTCCCTCTTTCTCTCCCTCTCTGTCTCTCTCTGTCTCTCTCTCCCTCTCTCAATCTCTCCCTCTCTCAATCTCTAACACAATAATAATAATATTATTCTTAATAATAATAATAATAATAATAATAATAATAATAACAATAATAATAATAATAATAATAATAACTAGTAGCGCTACAGAATGATACAAACGTTCTCGCACTATTCATTTTCTAATATCTCTAGTCTATTGCGCCAAAACATTTAGTACCGGCGACAAAACATTTTGCTCATTTTCCTAATTTTTCCGTCCCCTAGAATTGAATTGAGTCTCGTAGATTTGAAATACGCATTTAGGAAAATTACAGAAGAGTAATACGTTTTCCTGTATTCAAATTTCCATTGAAAAATTTGCAGCTGTTATTGTAAAAATGTCGTTTGATCGCTTCTAAGATTGTGCAATTTTGAGCTCACTCTCATAAAGAAATTTTGAGTTTTCGAGAAATTTCATAAAAAATCATTTGAAGCACAAATGCAATAATGATTAAAAAATACCAAAATGTAAATATTATCCACATGAGATATTTAAAAAAATTACCTTCGTGTAGACTTCTTTTTCAGTATCAGGGATCTACGATAGGTTTCTTTCCTGAGAAAAATTAGTTTTTTTTGCTACTTGTCTATTCTACGTATGCTGTCTGCAGAAAAATAATAATAATAATAATAATAATAATAATAATAATAATAATAATAATAATAATAATAATAGTGATAATAAATATTGAAATCTAATTTACTTTTTACTTTTTTACACTAAACAACGTCTTGGCCCGGTATTGCCGAATCGAAAGACAGCCTCCACTGCAGTCGGCATCGCGCAGACTCTTACCTAACATTTCCATTCCCTGCCTTTCCTTTTATTTGAAGTGAGCCATTCCACCCCTACAACATTTTGTCCATTTAAAAATGAACGAATCCAGAAAAGTCGTCTTGACCGGCTCAGTTGCAACAGAACGAATCCAGAAAAGTACGATACTGCCCGGAATAATCCGGATAGGTGGTTCGGTCAATTTCAGTCATTATAAACCTTCACGCGACCCGGCGTCGGCGAGCCGGAATCCAGACGCCGCTGCAGTCGGCATCGCACAGACTCTCACCTAATATTTCCTTTCCCTGCCTCTCGTTTGCTTCCCAGTGCCCCATTCCACCCCTTCAACATGTTGTCCATTCAAAATGAACGAATCCTGAAAAGTCGTCTTGAACGATGGTTCCGGTCAAGTTGCAACAGAACGAACCCAGAAAAGTATGATACTGCCTGGAGTCATCCGTACCGGTTTCGGTCAATTTCAGTCATTATAAAAACTTCACGCGACCCGGAGTCGGCGAGCCGGAAGCCAGCCGCCGCTGCAGTCGGCATCGCACAGACTCTCACCTAACATTTCTTTTCCCTGCCTCTCCTTTCCTTCGAAGTGCGCCATTCCACCCCTACAACATTTTGTCCATTCAAAATGAACGAATCCAGAAACGCCGTCTTGACCGGCTCAGTTGCAACAGAACGAATCCAGAAAAGGACGATACTGCTCGGAATCATCCGGATCGGTGGTTCGGTCAATTTCTGACATTAAAAACCCTTCACGCGACCCGGCGGCGGCCGGAAGCCAGCCGCCGCTGCAGTCGGCATCGCACTGCCCCCCTCCCCCCCAACCGCTTCGGTGCGCAGTGGTGGGCGCCGTGGCCGACGTGAGGAGCATGGCGGCGCGCGCGATGCTTTTATCGCCCTCCATTGCAGCGTTTTGATTTCTTCCTCTTAACGGTTGCATTGCATCGCGGACGTGAGCGGAAGATAAAACCGCCGTGGACGGGACGCGGATACGAGAAAGTTCGAGAAGTCGGACTCGGGGAGCGTAAAACTGATGTTAGGTGGTGATCTGACTGCGCAATGATTTGGTTCGACGTTCTCTAGGGAAATAAGAATGTGTTTTTGTGTTGAAACAAATACGTTTGTTTGGATTGGACTTTAGACCCGAACCATCCATCAGATACAAGTGGACGACCCGTAAGATACAAGTGTGTGATTGATAACTGCTCTTTGTTTCGAGAGTTAGCAATTTTCGCATCATTTTGCAACATATTAATTTCAATGGTTTCCTTTTAATGTGGCGCCGCACAAGCTCAGGCTACATTCGTCTATCAAGGCATTTTTACATAATTCCGTGACTTGAAACACAAATTGACTGTGACATTGGCCGTGACATTGAAACACCAATTGACAAACGTAGAAAACCTCAATCGCTCGGGTTAGTGTAGAAACTCACTGCCCTTGGTCAATGATTTGCGCAATAGTTGGTTTGTAACTTCTGCATATATGATGAATTTGAAAAATCACTTCTTGAACACTTCACGTATGCTGTCCGATACAGCATCATTAAAAATACTTCTGATAACATCGGTTGACTCGAATCCTTTGACAAGGATTTCTTCCTGGCAAAGGCTGTCTTCCGACTCTTCCGATTGGGACTTAGATGAAACGACGTCTAATCCCTTGGCTGGCCTTTCCAACCCCGCAGCAAAGAAGCCCTTTTCCGCTCATACTTCCCGAGTACTCTGAGCCCAGAGGGCAGCGGATTTCTACTTGCAGGCCGGCGCTGGGAAGTAAGCTCCTTAGCACAAGCGCCGTACACACGTGCTCACGACTGAAAACGCACGCGCGGCCGCAGGGCCTATAGAGCTCTTAAATATTATAAAGGAAAGTCTCGGCGAAGGAAATGAAAGTCAATGGGTCTCAGGAGGCAGGCTTGTCTCCCTTAGGCGGGCTACGCCCTGCTGTTTCTTTCCTTTCAATTAGGAGATGTTAAAAATTGATGCAAAGACAAAACTTGAGAACAAATCGAGGGCAATTAGTGAGTTAATTTTTTTCTGATTTTGTTCTATTTCTTTCTAGACCGGGTGAAGAATTACGTCTATTTAATTTGATGCAACACTCTTAACTGGTACGTTATTTGTAAAATGGTGTTCAAATGAGATTGATGTACTTATACTCTTTTCACCTTAAAGAATGTGTAAACTTTTACTTTCTTTCAGTTATATTAAGTATGATACTGAATTCTTATAACCAAGATATTTTCTTTTGATCTTTGAAAGACCTTTGAAAAAATACACCAACTTTGCATAGTGGCTATGAGTACTGAAACAGTTTTCCGTCTTTCTTCTAAGCTCTATTTATAAGGTAAAAATGTAATATTTCTAATCTCAATAAATTCACACTCTGTTCAATATTTTTGACTTTCTAGTAACAAAAAAAACAAATTATTCCACTCCCATATTCTGCTTCATTTTACTGGTAAAAGAGATTATTTCATATATTATGTTATAGAAAAGGAATAGTAGAACAACAGTTTTTGAACCGAAAACTAGGTTGCAAACTAAATTGTTTTATTTTCATAGTACACTATGTATATTAAATATCATGCAAAAATAAAAAAAAATGTTATTCTCTGTAAAATATTATTCTCTCAGAGTGTTTCTGAAATATAAAATAATATTTCTCATTCAGAGCGATCACGAGCAATGCACATGATACCAGCAAATAATATAAACATAAGCAGAGAGATGCAAAACACTGACTTGCAGAACTATACTTGATGACGGATTTGCTTTTCCTTTTTAAAATGCGTGACGTGGCGCAAACCTCTCGGAAATTTCGTCCTACAGAACATCACAAACCGTGACATTGATTTGCTTTCAATAAAAACCGAATCTGGCATTCGAAAGCCCTCTACTTCCACGTCGCTTTTCTCACACACTCCGAATAATACCAACGCTCAGAACAGATAATCGAGACAGACATTCAATGCAACATCCTCTCAGGGGCGCATTGCTGGAATGCGTCACGACTGGGACGACACCGCTATCACAATCGACGAGCCGCGCCGGTTATTGATAAATGACTAATTCTTTTTCCAATGATCAGAAAATTCTGTTTCGCGCAACACAATTGCGACGGCGTCCGGCGGGGTTGCCGTGCCGGCACGCACAGAGCCGCACCGTGGAAGTTATTATCCGACGAATGAGGAATTATGCCCCCTGGAGCAATCGAAAGCAAATTGGAATGTAATCAATGTAATAAAAGCGGCTCCAAATTTATGGCTGTCATTCGAAAGGCGCTGCCGCGAGATGGCGCCAGCAGCGGATCGCTAACAGACGCGCATCGCGCCCGTGGATTGTTACGCCCGTCGTTACCGCGGTAATAGGCGATTTTTAAATAATTTATACTCCGGTCGTCCGTCCGTTCGTCGGACGCTCTGCGCGCCAAACCCAGCACAATGGGGAAGCTCGTGAGATAATTGAGAGCCTCCCGCGCCAATACGCGCCAACACGCACCAACACGCGCAGCCGCACGCGCGCACCCTGCTTTATGGCTCGCGTGATGGCGCGCGGCGCCGCCATTACGACAAGTGCCGATCGTTTGTTGTTAGTGTTGTCATGGGTGCCGCCAGGGGCGGTGGTGGCGCTCTCCGGAATGCGCATACGTACGCTTTTCCGTGACAGCAGGAGAGGAGGAGGAGGAGGAGGGTGGCGGGGAGGGCGAAATCACCGCCGGGTAGCGGTGATTCCTAAAGAGAGGATTGATTAAGAGGAATTTGGACGGGTGAATGGGAAACGGGTTGAAAGATTTACGCAGAGCTTTGCGTTGTTGACGCTGCATCCAACTCTGTTGTGGCGCTGGCGGTGCGATTCAAGCAGTGTATGTGTTCATTCATGTGGGTGGCGCATGTCACAAAGAGTGAAGCCAACTTCAGCAAATTATACATTAATGGGTTAAACAAAGGTTTGTTGCCTGGAGATAATCTATGATATACAATGAACTTGTTAAATTTAAAGCAGATATATTGCAAAGATAGGAAAACACACTAAAGGGAAAGTGGAAACATCAAAGAGCTTCACTAGTAAGCATTTTGTGAGGTGTTTTAGAATTTTTAAAATAATTCTTTGCAGATATGATCCATTACATTCCCATCACATTGCCCACATAAAACCATTCTGAAACAATAAACACGAGAATGGTTTATGTTTACCACATTGATGATTATATCAATAATACCGCACAATGCGCGTTACTATTACTGTATAACAGAGGTTGTGAAAATACAGGAGTACAAAAATCTCTTCTACATATATAACCAGTCTATGCAGCGGTAAGTATAGAAATTAACTATATGCCGTGCCGAGTCACTAGAATATTCTTCGCGATGATATTACGTATTTGGTTTCTAGTACAGGAGTCAACGAGTTAGAGAAATTGAAATATGTCTAAATAGAAACCATTACACTATTAGGCACATAAAGATATGACACACGTTACCCATAGCTGTCTCCAAAATACTCCCTGGAAGCTTTCAAACATTTTACAAATATTTAGGAATTGAATGCTACCGACTCTGATTGTGAGTGTGCTTCGTCTCTTATAATCAGCTCCGTCCACGGCGCGGCTGTTCACCTATTGCGACGGGGAAGCCTCGGTTCAACGTTCAGCCTTAGAATAAGGCAATGCACAAATACTCAACGCTTGTTGTATGACACAGTCAAGCATTGCTGACACGGAGACTTTCGATGTCCATGTATAGTCACTGATCCTTCATTGCAGCACTTCCTCTAACGTGAACTATCAACTAGACACCAATTAACGCAGACACGAATCGATGGTAGCGCCAACAACATTTACAAACAGGATTCCAGCAATTATCCTAAAGTCAACACATTTCTTTTATTTAGGAAGATATAACATAGTTACGGTGACTAATGGAACGAAAGTTGTAAATAATGAATAAATTGACTATTGATTCTAAGTTGTCAATTGTTAAGATTGTTAGTCCCGTAAGTGTAGGGCATGTTTTTATTACGGGAGGTGGAGGTATTATTCTCCCCCCCCCAACTGCTGACATTCGGGGCATAAATACTCTCTTTGAGAGTTTCCCCATCCGGTTATCTCCCACCAGCCCCCGCCGCCCCAATCGGGTTCATAACTCGTTCGTAACTCCCGATTGGTCTCCCGGCATGTATGGAAGTGTAGTGGCTGTAGGTGTGTGTGTAAGGGGTGAAAATAGGACAAAGGAAGAGGAAGGAAAATTCGCGCGCGGTCCGTGACCCGTTTCATAGGGAGCTGCTCCAGCATTCGCCTGGTGTAGATTGGAGAAACCACGGAAAACAAGCAATAAGACAGACGGCCTATAGAATTCTTCTCCAGACAGCGACTGAATTCGACAGAGCTCCTAAACTGGGATCGAAACGTAGTCGGGGGTTAAGAATACCTGAGACCGCCTACCTAGCAAAGTGGAGGATAAAGGTGTAGTACTCCTCCCTCGCTCACACTAAAATCGGAGAGCTTGACGAGTATTTAGCCGGCTCGTAATTGGATTCAGCGTTCGTCACGAGATAACATTCTATCTATATGTGGATCGCCAGCGGCCCGTGACTCATTTGTTAGGGTACTACTCCAGCGTTCACTTCTTAATGATCGGAGAAACCCGTTAAAAACTGCCTAACAGAGTTCCCACTGGAATACTCCTCCAGACATGGGATGAATTGAACGTAGCTATGTAACTACTATCGAAATGGCTGCCACCGGCTGGACTCGAACCCTAGGACCTGCGGTCAGAAACCCTGCGATGACATCAATTATTGAGTTGGTGGTCATCGTGTGTTCAATAAGGCTAAATGACGCGCATCACTTCATCGTGCTAGTTACATCAAAGTCCTACCCGGAAATCGTAATCCAGCCGAATGGCGGTGAAGCGATACCGCGATTCCAGCGCCCCCGCGCGGAGGCGGCGCGCGCGCGCCGGACGGACGGACGGGCGGCGCTGATGGATCGTCGGGACTTTGTCCCAGTCAGCCCCTCCCCCACCCCCACCCACCCACGCATCCCTTCCCCGTCCCTCGCGCCCGCCCGCGCCGCACACACCGCCACGCAGCGCTTCGCCCGATCGCCGCCCACGCAAGCTGTGCTTCGCGCGCGCGCTCGTCGCCCGCGGCAAACACGTCGCCACGCCCACCGCTCCTTTGTCTTGCCTCCGCGCGCCGATATCTTCATTCCACCTGCTCGCCCGGCTGTCGCTTCGTTGCGGGGAGCGTTGGGTCTCGCACGAGTTCTCAATCGACGCGCGCAACTGTCCAATACGGGCTACCCTCGCGTTTACTTCACTTGATGACGTGGACGCTTGATCACGTTTGTAGCGCCTGTCCTTTCTCTGTACGTCGATTGCTTTATTTCCCCGGATAGTTTTTTCGTGCTTCTTGCTTTTCTGTGATTTATCTTCTACCTAATCACAAGTGATTCCTAATAACGTGTAACACATCCTTTGCCCACATCTCCTGCTTGGGGCCGTAGGCGATTTATTACCTCTACAACAGCATTATCATGTTAATGATTATTTGTTTAATTCACATTCATTTCACCTGGTTCTTTATTACGTTTATTTTTATTTCTTACCACAATAAGTGCTGCAATTTATTCCATCTGTTTTTATTATTTTGTATTCATCTGAGTTCTATTTCATTGCATTAAGGTGAACGTCATTCCTGAAACATTCTATAGAATCGGATATAATACGAATAATTATCTTGTTAAAGACTTCTTACTTTATAACGTACGAGTATGAATTATGTTTAGTTATATTCGTTTCTTGAACTTCTTTGTCTTACTTTCTCGGCTGAATCTTGAGGCATCGCTAACTTCACTTAAATTCTTTCTTTCTAGTATTTACGGATTTTCTCGAGGTTCATCCTACATCCACCAATTTTTATCTTACCATCAAGCTGACGAACAGCCACCATCCGACTAACATCGTCGCCTTTCCCACAACCACCGCCTCTATCACAGTCTCAATCCTCCAAATGACTGACTGTTAACAGGCCCGTCAACTACTGCGTTCATTAGTACTTTTACTGTAGTATTCTTTATTCCGAGATGTGGTACTGTTCATTCCTCTCTATAAGCTGAGATCCTGCGTTGACCTACACTTGAAAAGATTTTATCCTCCTGATATCTCGCCCAGAGGGGTACTGCCCCAGCCGCGACAACCTCTTGCTCACGCTCCCGTCTGGTTTTTCTACACGCCTCGTAGGGTAGAGAGTAAGGTTAAGTGTGTGCTTGCAAGAGAAGATATTGAACCAAGGAAAACTAGTGATGCTAAAACATCACATACTTTCACGCCCGTGTTTAATGCAAAAATAGTGAAATTTTTTAAAAATTGGACATGGCCTTATTTCGAAATCTATCTTTAAGGAATAGATTTCACTAAGAAGAAAATGGATATCTTTAACATTTTAGTTGTAAGAAGACTCCGAACAAAATTGAACTTTCGCGATTTTTGAAAAATCATGTTTTTCAACGAACATGAAACACGCTCATATCTCTTAAATGTCATTTACACTACCCAATAAAAATATAAAAGACGTTCGAGTAATTTTCTGAAATTTTTGATAATGTCCTAGGGTCTTCATGTACATTCCCCCGGAAATAAAAATATCGGTTTAAAATTCAAGGAGTCTCAATATCAGTCAGATTGATCTGCGAAAATCAATTTTGGAGAAAATTGTCTGAACGGTTAGCCAGCATTGTTGTTCACAGACAGAAAGCCAGGCATTTTGACGTCATTCGATATTTCGGTATCAAGGACCTACAAAACAGAGATTCTTGCTACACCACGTGTCAGGTGATTTTTTCTTAATTAAGCAAGTGGATTTATCGATTTTTTTTCGTTACCAGGTAATAAGACTTTTTCTGTAAAAAATCAATCGTTTTCTCGCGCAACATTACATACTTTTCTCTCTACTCATTAGCGGGAAAAGTATAAGGAAAGATCGCGTGCACTCCGTTGCCCATTTGCTAGGTACTACTTCGGCCTTCACCTGATATTTATAGGAGAAACGAAATAATTCTACCGATCACAGCCGCCAGTTAGAAGAATTCGCCTCTAGGGACTGACTGAATTGGACCTAGCTATTTACTTAGTGTCAAATACCCACCATAGGCGGAACCCGAACATGAGGACCTCCTGGTCAAAGTCGCTGCAGAGACCATTGTAATGCTAACTCATCCCGTCGATTCCGTGCTGTTGCCTCCGCGCCCACCATCGCGTCTCTCTTCCCTGCCCCTCCTCTTCTGCTCTCCCCCGTCCCACAACCGCAACCCTTTGCCACCGCCTCTCCGTTGCTTCTCCCTGCAGCCCTGTTCCCCTGGCGGCGACCTTCTTTCCCTTTATTCTTTGCACACCCCTGACGGCACACACTGGGCACATTGCCTCCACCCCCTCAGCCACTGGCGCTCTCGCTCCACCCCTTCCCCTATCGCATCTCCACGCTCAGCAAAGCTCTTTCGATTTCGCGATCTCGGCTTCATCGCTTCTCGTGGCTTCAAAGAATTCAAATTACCATCGCTTCGTCCTACATTTATGATGCTTGCAGCTCGGCCGCGCGCCTTTGACGGCCGAGTCGGTCTCGAAACGCAAGCAGAGCCCAAAGGCAGGACACGACCGCAATAAATTAAATTCCAAATTACGGACCAATTGTCACGCTTTCAAGGGAGTTCCTGATTAAAAATTAATTTATTAATTTCAAAACAGAAATCAGAAATGTTGTACGCTCGCGCCACTTTACCTCATTATCCTCATTTCATACAAAACTGCCTCGTATAACATACCCTGTCGGGGAAACGTAATAATGGAGTGAAATCAAACCCGGCAACAAAACGATCACTAATTAACTCGGCAGATAATTGGAGGGTGCAAGGCCAACGGAGGGGGAAGGATGACGAGGCAGCGAGACACCTGATTATTTATCAGCCCCAGGCACGGGATGCAAATTATCCTTTGGCTCGTGGCTAATTTCTACAACGATTCGGTCACCTCCGAAAGACGAAACGGCGCAAAAACGAGAAGGGATTTTTTTACCCCTTGTGATACGATTTGGAAAGCCTTTACATTCGAGATGAAAATCAAGTTCGTTTCCTTTAGCCAGAGTCGTAAAAACTAATGACGGAGAATCGCAGCCGAGGATAAACGGGTTTTTGTACAGAGATTTAAAAGTATCCGGGCCACTTTCTGGAGGAATCGTTAGGGATAGCTGCGCGTAGACAAAGCGATCCGGCAAATTCGTCCTGGAAGCCGTCGGCACCGCGCCGTCTTTCATGTCGGTTCCGAGCGCCTTTACGAAATCTAGGGATACTCCTTCCGAATTTCAGAGGGAGACGGGGAAGCGAGCGGCGGGGAGTGGCGTGGAGAGGGGGAACGAGAGGGGCGGGGAGAAGTGGCGCGCGCTTCGCTTTGTTTACTGCAAGAAGGCTTTAAAAAAATCTCAGCAGCGCATTTGAGTTTTTACTTTACGACGAATTGCAGACAAGGACGCAGGCCCCGCGAGAGAGGAGAATGCAGCGGTGTGGGGGGTCGGGGTGGGGATGGAAAATGTATTCAGGAAGACACCAGCCTTCTCGTATTACCGCGGGAAGAGGGGGCGGTGATATCATGGGGGCGATGGAGGTGGTGTCTTCGCCAAGTGTGAAACTTCTTCAGGAAGTGGGCGTGGTTTTCGTGTAGAAATCTGCGTCTTTTTTAATTATCTCGTAAATATTAGAATAAAAAAATGCAATGAATATGTGGTGAACATTGTAAATTGACTAAGAAGTTTATTAGACACTGTCAGTGAATTTAACGTGAGGTTTGCAGGTTCACTCTTATTGTGGACAGCCACAAAATGAGTAACACAATTAAAACACCATACGGTGCACAGAAGTACGCTTTAACAGAAGTGATTCAATAATTTTTCTTTAATTCAATTATTTACCTCTCCCCCAATGAACAAACCTCTTTCTCGTCCCGTAAGCTCAGTAAGTTCCGTAAGTGTAGTGCATAATTTTTCTCATGAAGTGGCGGTGGTTTTCCTCCGCTGTATCGGTTGATCCGGCCACAACATACCGTTGGCTAGCGGGGTTTTCCCCAACCAGGTGTCTCCCATCAGCGGGGCACCAGGACAAGCGCTAAGAACCCGACCGGTCTCCCGGCATGTCTGGAAATGTAGTTCATGCTAATGTAAAATTGAGCAAGGGTTGAGGATAGAACAAGGAAGAGGTAGGTCCGTAGCCCGTTTGTTAAGGTACTGGTTCGGCATTCACATGGTGTTGATCGGAGAAACAACGGAAAACTACCGATCAGAGCAGCTGGCCGCTACAATTCTTCCCCAGACAGCGTTAGAATTCGACCTATTATTCTTTCACGCTCAGAAAAAGCCTGATGTACATAAATACACGCGTATTTAGATGATTCTCATTGGTTTGCAGTGTGTACACTTCTATTGTCGGGATCCTGGCGGTAAAGTAAATAGTTCTCTGAAAAATAACTAATGTATCTGCCATCGTTTGTTAAATTAATCCTGTGTCAGTACTGTTGAAACGGTTACGGAAATGGAGACTATTGTGAACTGCATACGCGTAGCTGGACGATCGGATTATGAGCCTCTCACAGATCAGCCTACGAACGTGCTGACTGACATGGGTTAGGCGCGTGGTTAGGCCCCCAGTTCAAGGGACCGCGGCGCCGCGTCGCCGATTGGCCTGCGAGGCCCTGCTATTCATTCTGTTCGTTTTAGAATGTCTGAGAGTATGGCTGGCGCTTCAGTAATGAAAGACCCACAAGAGTGGAATATTTGTTTGAAGTGGCAAACAGCGCCTTGTCCTGAACGGGTTAAATTTGTTATTGCATATGAATGAATCATTATCAGTGAGGCACAATCGTTGGACTTACGGCAGAGCTCACTGGAATTTCTGTTTCCATCTTATTGACGCTTAGGAAAGGGGTCAAGGAGCAACTAGAAACCCCAGAGAAAAAAAGCGGAAGAATCCTGTGACTGAAGCATACGACGACTTCGTGGTCGTAGTCGCTGTTCAATCTAAAAATCATTCCTTTTTCTTGAGAAACGAACTACCAACACTTGCTAAATTGTTGCAGCTTGGGAACAGACCCCCGAATTTTACGCGAAGCAATTTATACGAATATTCAGGACGAGAATGCAAGGAAAGTAGTTGCATGAGCATGGCACTTGCATGACAGCTCTTATTCAATTTGAATTGACTGGGTATGCTGCTCGCGTAATCGCAAGTAGTGCGCTAGGAGATGTCCAATCAGAAGCGTGCAAAGATTGGTGCAAAGATTTCTTCTGTTTGTTTACATTAGGTTTTTTCTTAGGTTGAACGGAAAATAGCTGACAAGCTAGTGTCAAAAATTCTACAACTGTCTGGACTCGAACCTAGAACCTCCCGATCCGAGGGAGTGCAATTTCAAGTGTAATGTAAATTTACATTTGCGAAATATTAATGCTAATATATCAGGGAATATTGGTTCAGTTGATAGCATGAATTTAGATTTCAATTGAAATGAATACAGAATATGTCACACGTACTTAGCAAACTAAGTTATCAGATGATCCACTTTTCTGGAGAAATTAACGTCTGTCCTAAAGTGGCTTTCAGCAAAAAATTTCGTAAGTTCTGTTTCAACCATATTTGTGCTCCTTAGACCTTGATTCTTTGAACAACACCCAATTTGTTTTTTTTTCTCTTCTTCTGGCCGATAAATGTGGCTGCGCTATCTGTACTTGTTTTCTTAAGTTTTCAGATTTTTCTAGACGCGAGAGCATTGAAGGGTTATATACTTACTCAGCTTTGCCATCAAATTAAATCTGCAACTCGGGTTCCAATGCAAATCTTTCTTTTACACGAGACGGAACATTTTATTTCGATTTCTCTCGGATTGACAGCCAGTTCCCTCTAGAATATTCTAAAATAATTGTAAAAACACTCGTAATTTTTATTGTGTCACTGCTCCTATGTGTTGTTTGGTTAAATGCTATGGGTGGTCACGACTTATTTCATGAATTTTTAACGAAGCTAAAAACTAAACAAATTCTTATTCGCCTTTTGCATGTGTTTCTACACCTGAAAATGTACTAGTCGAGAGACTGTAAAAGTTATTTGCAAGATTGAACTTGTAAAACATAAATAAAACTATTTAATACGAAAAGACCCGCTCGAGGAGATGCTAAGCTATTGTAGCGTGATTAATTTGCAGATATATGTAACCTATTTTCTTCGACCATAGTCCAATATGTCACATGAATCTGAAATTAACTTTCAAGCGAGCAATAAATGCTCACCTAAGTCAAAGCCACAAATCGTCCCAGATAGAATCAACATCATTCAAAGACATTCAGTGAACCATTGGATTCAGTTTTTGATCAAATCATCGATTGGAATTCGCAATTGAATAATCTAGTATTTAATAGTATAAGTGTATTCTACTACCTACATTTGGTACAGTTATTAATGTTGGTGTGTTATTTAACACCCTTTGTAATGAAGATTTGTTGTAAGATTAAAACCTGCTTTACGATAACTAATGTGAATTTAAGTGAAAAAATGATAAGTGATGAAAAACCCATAGAGCTGAAGTTTGCCAAACAAATTAGATTTACAAGAAGAGTCCACTCAGATCCACTGGGAGCAAATCTTGTTGATTGTTGTGATAGTAATCGTTGTGATAGTAGTTCTATCTGTGGTTGTGGTGGAGGTGGTGAAAATAGTGGTGTTCCATTTCGTATACCTCAAACTGCCATTTCAATCATAACGAATAAAGTTGAAAAATGATGAATGGAAAGGCACACCTAGTCTTCCGCGGCTCGACGTCATGACTTTTAGGCTTTTTTCCGAGTGACGCCGCGTCGTTGGCAGAGAGGCCAACTCGGCGGCACCTGTATAGCCTAGAAGTCATGAATGGAAAGGATCAGACCTAACATTCTTTCATATTCATAAAAATGTTCTCTAGTCTTTGTATTGCGCAAGAAAGTATTTCTAAGAAGATATAAAACTACTATCACACAGGAGCCCCGATCGTTTCAAGCCTCTGCAAACAGTGCATCGACCCACGAGTGTAGATCATCGGAGGTCGCTTGGCCCTTTAGCCCGGGAACCTACCAGTCGGTGGCCGGCGCAACAAATTGGTAATTGCGCGATAGCGAATCTGGCCGGCAGGGGCGCCCCAATTTGCCGCCTTCATCCTCAAAGACAGGGGCCGCGGCGCGCGCGGGGCAGGCGGAGGTGAAGCAGGGGTGAGAGCGGCGTGGAGCAGAGGCACAGGAGGTGGGAAGAGTGAGCAGGAGGAGGAGTGGGAAGGAGGAGAAGAGAGAAAAAGGATGAGGAGAGAAGGGGGAAGGAGGAGGAACAAGAGGAGGAGATGTGGGTGGTGGCGGGAGTGGAGGCGGAGAAGTCGGACGAGAGAGAAGAAGGTGGAGGGGAGGGGGAGGGGAGCGGGAGGGGGAGAGAAGTGGGTGGTGGCGGGAGGGGAGGCAGAGAAAGACGGAACGAGGGAGGGGACGGGGGAGGAGGAGGATGAGGAGGCGGAGGAGTATCAGAAACAGGCGCGCAGCGCAGCTCAGTCCGCCGCCCTCATTAAGTGAAACATTGGTTTCCTTTCATGTCAGTGAACTTACAAGTTCTTTAATGTAAGAGAAGTTAAAAGTTCCCTTCCCGGTCGACGAGCTCTCTTGGCTAACGGGCGGAGGGGGTGGAGTGGGGAGGTAGAACTCGCGCAAAGGGGGCTGTTGCGCCGGGCGCGAAGGAAAGACAATCGCGGAAAACCCCTTCACGTCACCGGTTCCACGCGAGCTCAAAGCAACCGAAGAGAAATAGACTCAAAGTTAGTCTAGCTGATGGGGTGGAAAACTAGAAGAGATGGTAACTGCTAGTGTGCACCCACACCGGACTCGGGAAATAGAAACTTTCTCCGCTGAATACAGAGATGAAAAAGAGCCACAGAAGAAAAGTTAATAAAACATTCCTTGGAGAGTAGGAGCTCACTTGATAAAACACGTTGAAACAGTTCGTGGGCGCAATCTTTCCCAAAATATTCGCGTTCTGTTCACAATTAGATATGTTCCAATGTAGGCTTAGATCTTGTGCCCTTGGCCATCCAATATGAAGCGATATTGAATTTTTCGGTAACTTTTACTTGTGGAACGTAATATTAAATTTCGCTAAAAATTCATCGAGAAAAGCTATATGGGGGAGGGAGACACTGAATCAGTACACGCACCATTCGAAGAGTTTCGATGTAGTGTAATCTGGTCCAGAATGGGTGAGGGGTAAGAAATTCAGATGATAAAAAGTACGGTAAATTGAAGTTATGGATGGTGTGATTTCTTAGGAGCACACTGAGTATAGTTTGAGTAAAAACAATTTATCGAACTTTGATGCCAATGCCTTCTTCATAAATATTTTCTTTTATTTGCAATTTGTAATAATTGTTCTGGAACACTTTAATGGGATTTTGAATTTCCATGTTTTTGAATTTTATGAGACCATAGATATTCGAAAGCAAAAAGTTTAATTACTATAATAATTTGTATTCATTTTTAGTGATATCCTTTGAAACTTCTTGCTAATTACTTTCCAATTCTTGTCAACTCATCAATTTTTCGTACTTCCGTTGTGGCTTGAGGTAGGTGATTTTAATTGTTTTTCTCTTCTAATTCGTTTTCTACAATAGAACGTCATATAACCAAAACAATACATTTTCAAATTATTGCTGAGTAAACTAAAAAATGTTAGTCCAAGACGCTTAAACGTCAAAAATTGTTATTAGAAGTGTTGGAAACAATGAAGAAATTTGAAACCACATTTTTCTAATTGAAGAGTGTACGATCGTATAAAGAGGAAAAATTCGACAAACAGTAATTAAGTGTTCTAACTTAATACCTTCAATTGTATATTTTTTACTTAAAATCTAGAGGGAAATGCATATATAGTGTTCACCTATATGTTCCGTACTGTTAAATTTTCTCCCGAAAATTAATTATTTTTTATTTCTAAACCATTTTATTGTAAATAGTTAGCAATTACAATTAATTTAATCATTACTTAGGCAAAGTTTGTAAAGTCTTCAAATGATTTTGCACCCGCTTTAAAAATTACAAAAGTAATATTGGGGTTTTCTATTAAAACTAATTTACGAAGAGAATTACAAAATAAAGGCAAGTAAATTTAATTCTTGAATATTTTTACTTTTTTCGATTTGAAAATATTATAACTGATATAATGCAGTCACTCAAGACGTGTTTGACTTACGCAATTCCTACCAAATTTTTAATACAATTATAGTTTAAGTAGAAAGTCAGACAAGGAAAGAAACGTTATTCATGAATTGCTAGTCAAACACCGAAGTCTGTACAACTGTTGGAGAGAAAACAATGCACATAGAGCGACAGTAAAGAGACGATGGACTACTCAAACAGATTCAACGAAGAAAACACTCTAAAGATACATGGAAACTTATAGCGAAACAGTTAATAGCTATGTGGAAAAAATAACAAGCAAAGTTTTGAATTAAATTACACAAATTAGCACAACCTTTTTTATGCCTCTGAGCAGGAAGGTGATCTGGAAGCACAGTAACAGCTGAGCAAGTCTCTTAATTAACTACAAGCAAGAAAAAGATGCTTTAGCTGAGAGTAAGATAAGTTCATCTTTCATCTAGGATATGACATCGTTCTCATTATACAACCCTCTCTTTGCGAAAAGTCAACAGCAAACGGGTTCTGTTGGCCAACTAACCGACTAGAGACAATTTTCATCAAGATGTAGCTATTTGTCTGAGGAGTAATTTGTCACAAAATGTACTTACTTTTTATTAAAAAAATGCCCTTAAGATAAGCACATAAGACATGTCACATTTTTCTTTTTACAAGGGAATAAGAAAACTTTAAATTAACGCTTTTTTATAAAAATAGCAACATAACACACGTATTCTTAATGAGGACCGACGGAAATAACCCTTTTGATTCAACTATACGAATAAGCAAAATGTTATGAAGAAGGTGTGAAAGTTTGCTCTCAATTTCTACATTCAATTTTAGTTCTGAAAAATACAATTTTCCTCAAATTTACCGAGATAATTGGGAATTATGGTAGGTTTTTATTGTTTTTCTTTGTATTTTCATTTCAATATTATTACAATATAATATTTTAAAATATTTTAACAATTTGTCATTACTATAGATTTTATAATTTGCCCTGCCATGATATTACAAATTTGATGGTCAGCCACTAACAGATATATTTTATTGCTATTCAAATAATTTATTGCAATTCAAATATTGCTGCTTATACGACCTAATATTACTGTGTGTTTGACATAAAGAGTAAAGGTATTTATTAAACAAGAAAACCAAACGTGAATGTTCCAGGAAATAGAAAAATTAAATATTGATTTGCATTAGAGAAAATTTCATTTACATACATATACTATTAAAGCGAATTACTATCGTGAACGAAGTATTTATTTTGGACATGTGCGATTTTCATTCTGAACTTCAATTAATCGCGTAAATGTTCATTTATTTACGAAAACATTTATTAGAAGGAAGCAAGAACTTACATTTTTTAGCGGCTACTCTGTGATATTTCAAACAGCATACTGACGAGGGAGGATGTATTTAGCTCTTTACACACAAGCAGACAATACACATTCACAAAAGTGGCTATTACAGTTTCTTAAAAGAAAACAGCAGTGTTTGATAACATGGGTTAGATTTCGCAGAATGAAGACGAGTCCTTTGCAATTAATTTTTTTCTTCGGCGATCCCTTTCCATGGTAGCTCGGTTTCTCTCACCATCAATTTCCCAACCACCAACCACCCACTCTCCGCAGCATCCCCTCCCGCCAAGCAGCAGGTGCTCCGCCGCCGCTGCGATAAACCAGAGCACGGCCTGACGGTGTCGCGCCTAACTCTCTCCGCCCTCAGACAACACCTGCGGGCGACCGTCTTGGCGGGGGACGCGCCGCGCCGCGCCGCGCCCGCCGGCCAGAAGGAGGGCGAACAGACGGGGCGTGTTTAATAAAATTAGCCGGGCGAGGACGTCGCGACGCCGGGCGACTCGCCCCGCCCCCGCCCCCGCCGGCTCACCGCTCTCCCGCTGGACGCTCCATTAATCAAAGTCGACGGTCCCGCGGTTGAAAAATGGCAAGGCGGCGCCGTTGTGTCGAGGCGGCCGGCCGTCGCCTCCCCCCCCCCCCGATATTAATGACAAAGTGGTCGACGCTGATGGCACCGCAGCTTGGGCGATACCTCCGACAATGGCTCGTTCCCTTGTTTACCCTCTTTCCGGCGCCCCCGTCCCGGGCCCCCACCCACGCCTTATTCTCCGTTTCATTGCGATGGGCGGGGTCCAAACGACGCCGCAGACGCCGCCCCCGCCGCCTCTCGCTTTATAGCGCGCGCGGACACCGCGGCGCGAGGCGGTTTATTCACGCACATGCGACCGGGTCCCTCCCGCCTGCCACGCCCCTGCGCGTTCTCTATGAAATTATACAGTTCATTTGGGAATTTTGATTTTATTTTAGGGCTACTAAAACGGGGTTGAGAAGAGCGATGCAGGGCGCCCTGGGAGTCATTTTTCATTTCGTCGTATGGCGCCCCCTTCCCCGATGCCATCCCTCTAAGGGCTGCCCTAATAAAGCCCACCCTTGTCCTTTTAAACTGGCGGGGTTAGAGCGAGTCCGCGCAAAAAACTCCCGCGGCAAGGAGGGCGGCGCCCCGAGGTGCCGTGGCGGAAGAGGGCCGTAGACGAAGGAGAGGGCGACAGAGAGGGAGGTGTAGACAGAGAGAGAGAGAGGAGGGGGGAAGGGGGTAGCTGGCACGTCCTTGATTCCGCGTCATTAAAGATTTATTGACGTTTCCGATTTCACAGCCCGAATGACGGGGTGCTCGGGGCAGAAAATTGTCATCAAACTTCAGCGTCAATAAAGAATTGGGCGAAATCCTGCAGCGCGCTGAGGACGCAAACGACCGGCTGGCGAAGCGCGGGCAACTGTCACTGGGCGCCTCCGCTCCCAAGGAGTAACACTGGTCCGGGAGCTCTCGAATGTCAATAAAATCTCCCGTGGACGAGTTTTAAACTTAGTAGTTGCTTTCATTTACGTGAGAAAATTGCTGTTCAGCGCTTTTCTTTGATTTTTGAATCCAGGAATCTGCACAAAGTGTTTCTCTCGGAAAGGATTTACTAATTCATGGCAGTACTATGCAACAAAAATACGTTAATAATTGTATTTCTTTATATCTATAAAACATTTCTCTACTGTTCTATTCACCATTAGCAACGTGTTCATTCATTGCAGAAATTCAAAACTTTAATTTACTTCTAATTCTTTTATTGCCACACTTAATGTATATGTAGAAGTATATCATTCTCTAAATTCTCTATGTACAGAATAGATAGAGAATTTAGAGTATTTACAGTGTTTAATATGTGTTACACTAAAGAGTCAATTGATTTTCTTTATTCTTGAAAAATCACTTGGATTCATATGGGCTTCTTCTACTTTTTTGAGGTTTAAAATCGTATTTTACTGCTTTGCATTATAATAAAATAATTTATTCATTACCTTTACATACTAACTATATAGTAACATTAATTACTAATAATAACATACGCTTTCCATTTAATTAAAAATTACTTTAAAGTTCTTAATCAAATTACATTTCAAAACATGAAGGATGATAATTTCAGGAAATATTTTACTGTGAATATAATATTATCACCTGCTAATGGTAGTGAAAAGAATAAATAAGTCTGCGAGTAGCTAACGACGCTAACTAAAAAGTCGAGTTATTTTTCATTCACGGCATATCGAATGCAACACTTTTTTAAACTGCGTTTGATATATCTTATTAAAACGTATAATACTTTAATCATCTCTCTTTACAAACAGTTATTTAGTAAGGAAGACCTAATGACAATGAAAATTGTTTTTTCAGAAAAAAGTTTAAAAATCTACATTTATTTCTAATGAAGGTATTTTCAAATACTTTTCGAGTTGATTTCAATTTAATTTAAACAATTAGTCCGTAAAAGTGATAAATGATTGCGCAATATATAACGGATACTAGAACGCGACAAAAACAAATTACAATTCGTATAAAAAACTCATTAATATAATTCCCGCAACCAAACAAAAAGGTTTGTAGTGCGCATGTGGGTAATTTCAAATTCTCCAAATACAATAGAGAATTAACATATTTAACAACAATTTTATATTCTATTTACACGCACACGCAACAGATTGGCAATAAAAATTTATACTATAGTACTGTCATCATCAATTTCTTTCTATTACCTGGTATTTATCTAAATCCTTAATCGGCCCTCTCAAATATTCTTCAATAGAAAGAAACAACTACATACATGTTTTATCCTCGTACTAGACATTCAGCTCTACTGAATTCTCCAAAACAAACATTTAAATAGGAAAATACATACCTCGGAATAACGGTCGCCTTATGGCCTGAAGTCAATGCACAATGAAAGAAAAAGAATGAAAAAAAAGACAGCCATCATCACGAAATAAACAGACCTCATCCGGGAAGAAATGACCGCGGAACTCCGGATAATTTTCCGTCAAATCTATGTATTTTTTTCTCTTTTACTCCCGAACTAACGAGGCAATTTTGGGCGTAGAGCAATAACGTCAGTTGAGACGAGTGCAGGCAACAACAGCAGTCCGAGGAAGCAGAGGATGGACCGAGGGGGGGACTGAGGGGGCGGGGCTCGCGTGGAGGATAGGAACGAGTGCGGGCAGTGCCGCAGCGCTGGAGCAGCGCGATTCCACGTGGCTGCGATCCCCTCCCGGAAACGAGTTTATCACCACCGCTCCATCACCGCTCCGCACCCAGTCCTCCCTCTGAAGGCTGGCGGCCGTAAATATTCTTTCGACGTGTCCGGCCGTCGGAACGCTCACCCCCCCCCAAAAAAACAACATTTTTTTCTAAACGTCAAAGAAAATTTTGGAAGTGTGTTTGTGGCGGTAGGCAGGATGTGCGAGCCCATGACCGTGGCGTCATATTCTACTGCCTCATACAAGTCTACGCTATCTTCAACATTGCTTCGCACTCTCGTCAACCACGATTGTCACCAATATTCCCTCCATTCAATTCCTGGCACTGATTTTTTTTTATAACCGGCTAGAAATTGTAGTTAAATAGAATTCGCATTTCTCAAGTGGTAGGAAAATTTAACAAGTAATAAAGCGATGGAAGTTATAAAGATAATCCGAATTCATATGTTGCAAATTTTGCTTTGACTGAAGTTGGCCTCCTTCCCCTTTCGGCAGCCCAGCCAATCAGAACATCACATCATCACAGCCTCACGGTTTATAAATCCCACTGTTTCCATTGTGGAGCATTCAGTTCCGAGGAAGACTACGACAAATTGATAGAAACGTGGGCCCCACAGCCTGCGACGAGACGTCACGCTGAAAGCCGGGAGCATTCGCTGGACTTACGGAGGTTTCGTACTAATCGCGGATGCCGAAGGCCGGAGTCTAGCCATCAACTTGGAAATGCAGAAGCAAAGTCAGGCAGATTGGCGGCATCGAAATCGGCAATTGATTTGCTAAACAAACATAACAGAACTTACTGAACGCTATGACGTTTTGATTCACTACATTGTACACGAGTGCCATTTATGAATTTTATTTTGCTCGTAAATGCAAAAAATACTCTTCCCGCTACCGCTTTACTAAACATTGGTCACCGAGGCTATGTTTGTGACCATCACTATTTTGTAGTCAGCATTCACAAAACAAATCTGTTGAGAAAGACACTTTACTTCATTGCACTTTCTCCAAAAAACCTCTACTTTTACGAGTTCAATGCAAGCGCATCACCACCATCATCCCTCCGTCTCTCACCGTCTTCCCATCATCAGCCCCGCCACCTCCTTTTCTTCTCGGTCGTGCCCGTCACCTCTCTCTCTCCGTCATACCACCGTCACCTCGCGTTTGGTGCCAGTCATTCCCAGTCCATCCCCCTCCATTTCTCGCCGCCATCCCTCCATTATTTTCGTCTCCTCGTCCTCACCTCTGCATCTCGCCTCGTCCGCTCACCATCACCCCCGTCATCTTTCCTCACCCCGCAGTCTCGCTATCACCTCACCATCACCCCGCCATCTTTCCACGGATTAATTTCGACGCCGCCTCCAACCTCACCGCGCCGCCGGCCCACCGTAGCCGTGCCACCGCCATCACCCCGCATTGCTCTGCTGGTGACACTGCTGCCGCCACAGCCGCTGGCTGACGAGTGGGCGGGCGGACGGACGAACGCGGGCGCGACAGGCGGAGCGGGCCGAGCGGCCGTGGCGAGGGCGTCCCCCGAGGCGAGGGCTGCGCGTGGCCGCGTGTCGCGCGCTGCGAACTGCCACGCCCCCCCAGGGGCTCCGAAAACGAGAGCGATCCCGAAAGCACTCCCCTCGCGCTACATCCACCGGCCACGGAGCGGGGTTTCGAAAAATCCTCTACGGTCTCCACACTCTGCTTTAAGTTTTATTAAGCGCTATATTCACTTGTTGAGACCAATATAAAAACATTAATATCGATTATACATGCGATCACAGTAGGGATTTTTATATTTTTTCTTTAAGGATTTAGAGATAGTTTTAGCATAGGAATTGTTAATGATCTCAAACATCTTGTATCAGAAAATTATTTTGTACTCAGACTTCTCTGCATATTTTTAGCTGGTTTTCCATTAATCGAAAATTACATTTTCAATTTGAAGAATTCATTGAATTTATAATATAAATATTCAAAACGTACCTTACTTTCATAAAAAACTCTATTTATTAATTAACTAATAGAACCTATTTTTATATAGCTGTTCGATTTTATTAATTAGGAACTGTAGAGTAACGTAGATAATGCAAAATTTAATTATAGAGCATCGCATAAAATTAACGTTACTCTTACATTTTTTAAATTTCTTATTCAATTTTGTACCATTCAATTTAACAGTCCTAAAAACATATGTCAACTCAAATAAAAATTATGAAAAATCATTCACAAGAAGCAAAGCGATATATTCCAACATTTCAAATAACAGAGATATAAAACGTATCCTTCAAGAAAATCGAAAGCACTATGAGGAGTAAGACAATAATTGCTCACTTTCTTACAAACCTGAAGAATTTGTTTAAATCAGTAATGAAATGCGGTCGCATAGTACAAAAGCAAGTGTCTTACGTATTCCAAGAGTTATTATTACAATAGCCACTAGCAATTACTAAAAATCTCGTTTGACCGTAAAACAGCAAGAAATATACGCAGCGTCATAGAACGCCATGTTCCTGTGAAATATTACAATCGCATTAAATTTATCATGTAAGCAATATCCATGTTTTACTTCACATTCTTTTTGAACCATAAAGACCATTATTTTTATAAGGGTGATATTCCATTACTTATATCTCATAACTGGAAGGATATTTAATATCTCATTTAACAGTTTATCGGGTGATTTTTTAAAACTATCTAACGCCTCAACTTCACACCCATCACTTGTGGCACAACGTTAGAAATGTATTAGTAAAATGTTTTTGCTATCTCGGTAAAACTTGGTTTAAAAGATATAGTAAGAGCACTATCCAAATCATTCTTCCTTTCTTTTATGCACTGTTCCTATCGTTTACTACTCTGTGTAAACTGCATGTCACGTTTCTGCAAAGCTGACAATCTTAATTTTGGGTAGGTATTACTGTATGAACGGTGAATTGAGAGCGTTAAAGATATTTGTTACCAAATTCTACGAAGCAAAAGAGATGGAAAATGATGATTTTTACGAACGTTTTCGCAGAATGAGCCCATACCTATAGGCAATTTTATTTCTTCTGCTAATTTTCTATTTAATGGTGATCAACGAATTTTTTTAATATCAAAATTATTGCGCGAGTATTTGTCATAAAATGATCATTTTTATTTTAGATCGTAAAATCTATGAGTGACCCTTTTACGATCTGTTGGGACCATCATTAATACGATTGGTTCTCTCTGATTCGTAGAGTACTCATAAAATATGGACGCATTCCTATAATAATCAACAGCAACGTACCATTTTCACTGGACATATCTCTGGCTTTCGAATTCCGCGTGGAATTTAGTTTTTGTTTACCGAACTAGAGCACTCATGGCTTTATATACATGGTAAGTGCGTTAAATTAATGAAATCAAGAAATCAATTGCCCTACTCGTTTACTATCTATTGTGCTATGACAAAATAAAAGTACGTTATGTTATATTATAAAAAAATACTATATTATTAAAAGTTAAGATATATTTTTGAATTCTCCTAAATTTACATGTCATATTTAATTTTGTGGTGAAATTTTATAAAAATCAAGAGTTCATCCAGGAATCCTATGAATAATTTGTTGTGACAGTCTTACTTTCATTTAAAATATAAACACTGATTATACAAATAGATAAATAAAATTCTAGATATAGATGAAATGGAGGATTTATGAACATATTACAATTCTCTCTATTGAAAAATATGTAAGAAAATCTTCAGATAGTTAATTGTTAGTTTTTCGTTGTTAGTTTGTACTATCTTAGTTACGAAACAGTTATTTTTACAATTTTTATTCTTGTGTTTTCAGAATATGTCTGAGATAATGAATAACACATTAAGAGAAAAGTATTTCCACAATTGCGAAAATTAAATATTATTATAGAAAAGACAATATTTTTATTTGAGGGAAAACGTTACTTATGAATTGACTGCCTGTCACAAATTGGTTCACTATTTTATAACAAAACCTCTAGGTGAATTCAAGAGAAATAATTACATATAAAAAGATGGCGGTGAGTGATAGAGTGAATGTGGATATTTCACATTTGAACACGAGTACAAATTGCATACTTTGATAAAGCAACAGAATGCGTTATTACTATATTATATTCCACACTATGAAGACATTCTACAAATCTAGTATCATTAACAGTAGGGTGCTGCTTGCTTGAAAATTTCGTATTTCAAGGAAGGAATGATCATTCGCGATTGGCAGCACATACAATCACCGGTGAGAATTTGTTGCACGGTAAAAAAAAACCGTCAACTTTAGCGGTTATTCAACCCGAGACCTGGAATTAGTAGTCTATAGAACACATTAAATGGGTATTGTTTCATCATTTGCCTGATATTGACGGAATAATCCTCGATGAACTACTGATCAGATAGAATTTCCTCCATACAGCGGCTATATTCCATCTAGGTAAATAACTAGTATCGAATATTCACAGCAGTCGGTATTCGTACCATAGTATCTCTAGTTGAGACACTCTGTATTAACAACTGTTTTACCTTGCTCTTCTTCAGAGGGTGCCATGCGTGAGGCAACAGCACAAAAGGACACCTCAGAACTAGGTTCCGTTAGGGATTGCATGTTGCAATGATACAATTCTACAACCCTACATGTAATTTAATTGTCAATCGCTTGTTGCAGTTATACCGGACCGCAGCCCAGTCCGAGGTTGATTCGTTAGAGACTGAATGTTGCAATAACACATTTCCGCTTGTCCGAGCCCAGTTCCCTTAAAGATGCCCTCCATAGTAGAGTCCAACGCCAGCCGGCGCCCGCCATGAGTGCAGTGTCCGGGACGAGCAGTGGGCGACGGGGCCGCGACGACGGAAGACGAGTGACCCACTTCTGCCACGAGGTGGCGCTGTCGGCGCGCGTGACGTCACCCGGCCCGCCGCGCCGCGCCGTGCTCCCAGCCTCCCCCCCACCCGCCAGCAAAGCGCAGCGCCTCTGCCCCACATCGCCTAGCGGGGCTCCACATGACACGGCTCCTCTGCACGCGATACGTCTTGCCTCATCACGCCCCGTGCGACTTCGGATGTTCCACTAGCGTCCCTCCTCTCTGGCCCCTACCACTCATCTCGCATCCTCTCTGGACACAGTTTTTTGTTTTTTCTAGTGGCGTTCTCTCTCTTTCAACTCCTGTTCAGGAATTATTCCCTTCAGTGCATCTCTTTTGATCCTTGTTCTCACGTCATTCTATTACACTTCACATTTTCCCCTCCTGTTCTCGACGCGTCTTCTACTATCAGCCGCGCCGATCTCTCCCTTCCTTCTCCGTCTCTCTCCCTCGCCCGGCGTTGCCACGGAGCCCTTCCCATCCCTGGCGCCGAATTGCCCCCACCTCACGCTCCACCCCCGGTGGCGGCGGCCCAGCGTAAATTAAAGATGAGGCTCCGAGCGATAGAGCGCTAACGACGGACTTGCCGCGGCGGCTCCGGCGGCAGCTATTTATATAAAGCTCTGCCCCCGCCCCCACCACCACCCCCGGCCCAGCCACCACATCTGCCACCATTCTCTCCCCGCTCTGCCTCGCTCCTCTTCAGTCTCCAGCCCATCCCCCCGCCCCAGCTTCCGTTCCCCGTCCCTCGACCTTCGTCCCCGCCCCCGCTCCGACCCCTGACGACACCGTTTCACCCCGCTCCACCCCAGCCACCTCACAATCCCTTGTTTCTTCTGCTCCTTCCCGCCCCCGTTCTCCACCCGCTCCACCTCCACTGCCACCCACTTTCCGCCCCCGCCATTGTGCAGGGCCGAAGCCCTCCCTCGTGGCTTTCCTTTCGCGGAGGCCTAATTGAATTCTGGCGCGAGTTATGTTGCCTGGCGGCCCGACGCGCTCTCGCCGCTCTCCACTTGCAACCGGCTCTCCCACCGCAATCCTGCTCTCTTTCGGCGCTCTCCATCGCGCTTCGATTGTAAACACTTGTCGATCGCTTGCTCTGAAGATTAATGGCCTGATTGAGAAATCAGTGCGCTGGGTAATAGGGAATCATGAGGATTGTGTTGGGTTGTGGCTCAGAGAGATTCCAGAGAAATAAACTGAGAATACTAGCCGCTACGATTTTCATCAGTAGCGGATCCAGGGGGTGTCATATACTCCCTATAGTAGACTCTTCTCCTCAAAATCAACTTTTGTTGACATTTTACTCAATTTATTCGATAAAATTACCAGATTTTGACCCAAAATAGTATTCCCAAAATGAATATACATCAACATTTACTATCCTGAATACAAAATCGCCATCTTTCAGAGCAAGAAGAATATCTTTCTATGTCAAATTTAGCACGAGACTAAAATAAGTTCATATTTAATATGAAGCCGGAAACTAAGTGAAGAGCTAAAATACAATTAAGCGAATTTTAAAACCAATGATGCCTTTAATCACGTAAACAGTATGTCCCTCAATTTACCAAGAGATTTAATTCCTTACGAACCCTTGTGAAAAACACACTTCGTAGGAATTACTTGTCACATAAAATGAATTATATTTTCAAATGAAGTTAAAAAAAGAAAATATAAGAATTGAACTGTGATGTATTCATGAGCAGATTTTATATTTCAGTACATTAGTCTTTGATAGGCAAACAAATTTGCTTTTTATAAAACCTATGAGTGTGCTGTTTTTAGAGATTACTTCTGTATAGAGCAATATAATATTGCGTAAATACTAGTTCCTCATCTCAATTGCAGTGTATTTGCAATTACTGTAATATAATTGTCTCCCAACAAAACATGTGTTCCGTTTCTCAAAACCCACAACTTTCGTTTGTATCATTTGTAAGTTCATACAACTTTCTACTTGTAATCAAAGAAGTTTACGCAGCCTCGGATTCAATTCCCGGGTGAACCAAGACTATAGTGTGCGTTTTCCTTGCAATGTCCCAGTATATGCTGCTGTGTGACGATAAGAAAAATCACTTCTCAGGTTGAGAAGACCAAAATACGGTGTGAGGATGTCGACGTGCTAACCACACGTACCCTCTTAACCCATGGCCGCGAGGCAGGGACGTCGACGGTAGGCCAAAATGAAATCTGGTAACATAACAAGGCAATGTTCATTTTCATAATTTTCCTAATTGATAAATCATGCTTTTGCTTTTTTTTATATTTTGAGATAAGTTTTCTCATTGTGAACCTTAAAGATCTCAACAATACGCAATGTCTTTCGATTCACCAATCACAGCATAAAGTAGAAATAGATTACAAACGAGATTTGCAGACAGAACGATTACGACCATAAAGGTACCTATGTAAATACAGATAATCAGATTTTGCTGGGTGATTTCATTCGAATATGCAATAATACTCTTTCTAATAATAATACGACTTACCTATAATTGTGGTTTATTATTATGATTAAACGGTTGTATTATGCGCAAGTAAATTGGTTGTATTGAATTCTTTACTATCATTACACAATAAGTACACCGTAAAATATTTTTTGAAATTGTTCAACCGTGGGCAAACAAAAATCATTATTACTGGCAATTCGTATCGCTCTGTTGCAGTAATTAAGTGGGATCTTCGATGGCTGCAGCCAATGTTTATCCCAGATCCTCAGCTCCCTGAAAATCAAATGATAATGGTCGTTTCAGGGCCGCTGTCGGGATGGTTAACCTTGCTTCCCTGAAGCTCCCCTTCGCTTTCACGCCGGAGCTAATTATCCAATGCAGTTCAAAGTGCTCGCGCTCTGTTTCTGCCACAGGTATTTGCCCACACGGTGGATACAGCTGCATTGCAGCTGTGACAAACCGCCCAATTTAAGAAACTAACCTCTATTCTCACATAATTTAGTATTTTTTAAAGTAATTAATGTACCGTAATATATATGGCACTTTATAATGAAAGTTATATTCCACAATATAGTAATCCAATATAGTAATAGCAATATAGTAATTCACAGTATAGTAATTCTTGTAAAAAAACTTCAAGTTTAAATAACCTTTTTTAGTTTTCAGCTAGGTGTATACAGCGTTAAAATTGATTTCCAGAAAATGAATAGAAATGCTACATAACAAATATATAGTTTTATGCAAATAGAAATAAAATAAAAATAAATGAAGTATTCAATGAGTTGCAGTGTTATCTCCGGTGTGAATTCACTTTTCTCAGTTAAATTCAGCTAAATCACCACCGTTCTCAACTGCAGCATTTTCGTTGTTCTTAAAAATGAACATATTTTGTTCTGTTAGTACGCTTTCATCAACCATTACAACACGACCAGCACATAAATTCCATGTATTGACACCACAACCACATAAAACTATCACAAATTTAGGATATGAAACGTTAACAAATCAACTCAGCGGAATAAATACAAAATGTCAATACAAAAGTCAATAAATACAAAAAAATTGCGGACACCCTCTCTCTATTAGATGTATCATAGGCGTCAAACGGAAGCGACGAAGACAGCGCGGTCGCAGAGGGCCTTGATGCAGCGGCACGCAGGGGGCCTTGCACAGGCGCGCGGGCGGTTCTGGCGGCTCGGACGCCCCCCGCCCCCGCGCCGCTTCGAGGCACGCGCCAGGAATGCGCCCCGCGGCCGCCGCCGCACGACGCGATGCCCCGGCCCAGGCGCACACGCGCGTCAATACTGGCGCCTCCCGCATCCACGCGACTCCGCATCCCCACCCGACATTCACACGACTCGACATCAACACGACTCGACATCCACACGACTCGACATCCACACGATTCGGCATCCACACGATTCGACATCCACACGATTCGACAACCACACGATTCGACATCCACACTACTCGACATCCACGCGATTCGACATCAACACGACTCGACATCAACACGACTCGACATCCACACGACTCGACATCCACACGACTCGACATCCACACGACTCGACATCCACACGACTCGACATCCACGCGACTCGACATCCACGCGACTCGACATTCACACGACTCGACATTTACACGAATAGACATCCACACGACTCGACATCCACGCGACTCGACATAAACGCGACTCGACATAAACGCGACTCGACATCCACGCGACTCGACATCCACACGACTCGACATCCACAGGACTCGACATCCCCACGACTCGACATCCACACGACTCGACATCCACACGACTCGACATCTACACGACTCCGTATCTACAGGCCTCGTCACCGACACGTCTCCACGTCCACGCGAATCCGCTTCCACACGTCTCCACATCCTCACGACTCCGCATCCAACTCCGCGAAAGCACCACTCCATGTCCTATCTGCTATGGATTTATGCTTACATCTAAAGATTTCAATCGGATCGAAGCTATAAATTGCTTTGATCGTTTTCAATCGTTTGTACTTCAACATTTTTAAATAGTGAAGGTATTTTTTAAAGAACCACGCGTATTTTATGAAATATCAAAACTGTTAAACTACGAGTATCTCATTTTTTTACACCAGTCAATTTGTTGTAAAAGGCAAAATGTAGGAAAATATTCTGAAGAACTTTATATTATATTTTACAAAGACACGAGGAGAACATATCAAAGTCAATTTTGAATATTTTGTGTGAAAATATAAGACATAAACTTGTAAACCCTTATGTTTGTTTGATAGTTATGAAAGAATACAACGTTTTTTTAAAAATTAAAATAAATTATTGGAAATTATTGGCTACTCGTCGATTACTATACATTAATAAATCAGTGTTTATATATATATATATATATATATATATATATATATATATTGAAA
>BOPP01000110.1:2891736-2902356 GCA_017312745.1 Gryllus bimaculatus
CCACATATTCCCCTATAGGTAGGGACTATCCTTCTAAAATCAAACTTTTGTTAGACATTTTACTCAATTATTCGGATACAATTAACCAGATTTTACCCAAAATAGTATTTCAAAATTAATATACATGAACATTTACATATCCTGAATACAAAATCGCCATCTTCGAGAGGAAGACGAATATATTTCTATATTAAATTTAGCACGAGACTAAAATAGTTCCATATTTAATATGAAAGCCGCGAAAACAAAGTAAATGCGCTAAAATAACAATTAAAGCGAATTTTAAAACAATGATGCCTTTTAATGTCGTAAGCAGTATGTTCCTCAATTTACCAAGAGATTTATTTATTACGAAGCCCTTGTGAAAAAACAAACTTCGTAGGTATTTACTTGTCACATAAAATGAATTATATATCCAATTAACGTTTAAAAAGAAAAGAAAATATAACGAATTGAGCTTGCGATGTATTCATGAGCAGATTTTTTTTCAGTACTATTTGTATTTGATACGGCAAAACAAAATTGATTTTCTCATTGAAAATACCTCCACAGTATTGACATATTACACAAGGCTTGTCGTTAAACCATTAAGTGAGCAATCTTATCAGGAACTTAAAAGGAAAAATTGTAGTGATAGCTTTAAGATATAGAAAAATGTATTGTTGCATCTATTAAGTATATTTCCACTTAATATTGATATCATACAAGAGCGTACTGATCCATACTAGAAGGGCATAAAGAATGATAAGTTCAAAGAACACAGTATTGTGTTAACAAAAGAAGAAGGCTGTGTTGACTTGACACACTTGAATATATAAAAACTTCTCATCTTAAAATAAAATTTTCAAAACATTTATACATTCTGAACATTTTTTCTAATTTAGAATTTATTGAATCGTCTCTTCAACTTTGCACACAAAGAGTTTTGCTGGGCCTTTGAAACACTATAGAAAGTTTCCACATGCCAACACTGCAACTTCTTTTTATAAAACGTATCAGTGTGCTGTTTTTAAATGATTTTCCGTATAGAGCAATATAAATATTGCGTAAATACTAGTCCCACATCTCGATTGCCAGTGTATTTGCCAATTACTCTATATTAATGTCTCCCAACAAAAACATGTGTTCGTTTCTCTCAAAACGTCACCAACTTTAGTTTCTATCATTTGTAAGTCTATAAAACTTTCTACTTGTATCAAAGAAGTTTACGCCAGCCCAGGGTTCGATTCCGGGCGAACAGAAATATAGTGTGCGTTTTCCTTGCAAATGTCCCAGTTATAGGATGTTGGCTGACCAGAGAGTTGTGAGAAGAAAATTCACTTTCTCAGGTTGAAAAGACGAAATACGAGTGTGAGGTTTGTCGATCGGCTAACTAACCCTCTTAACAGATGGCCGCGAGGCATGGGACGACGACGGTTGTTCGAAATAAAATCTGGCTAATATAAACAAGGCAATGTTTTTATTTTCATAATTTTCCTAATGTGAAATATTGCTTTGCTTTTTGCAAAATATTTTGAGATAAGTTTTCTCATGTTAACCATTAAAGATCTCAAACAATACGCCAATGTCTTTCGATTCACCAAACCACAGCATAAAGTGAAATAGATTACGAACGAATTTGGCAGACCAGATCGATATACGACATAAAGGTACCTACCATAAATACAGATAAATCAGACTTTGTTGGGCGATGTCATTCGAATAATGCAATAATACGCTTCCTTATCATAATACGACTTACTATAATTGTGGTTTATTTATTTATGATTTAAAACGGTTGTATTATGTGCAAGTAAATTGGTTGTATGATATTCTTACTATCATTACACAATAAGTGCACCGAAAATCTTTTTTAAATTGTTCACCGTGGGCAAACAAAATCATTATTAACTGGCAATTCTATCGCTCTGTTGCATGTAATTAAGTGGGATTCCTTCGATGCTGCAGCCAATGTTTATCCTAGAACCTCAGCTCCTGAAAATCAAATGATCATGGTCGTTTCAGGGCTGCTGTCGGGATGGTTAACCTCGCATTCCCTGAAGCTCCCTCCGCTTTCACGCCGCAGCTAATTATCCAATGCAGTTCATAGTGCTCGCGCCCTGATTCTGACCCAGGTATTTGCCCACGACGGTGGATACAGCTGCATTGCAGCTGTGGACAAACCGCCAATTTAAGAAAATAACCTCTATTCTCACATGATTAGTATTTTTTAAAATAATTAATGTACCGTAATATATATGGCACTTTATAATGGAAGTTATATTCCACAATATAGTAATCCAATATAGTAATAGCAATATAGTAATAGCAATATAGTAATCCACAATATAGTAATTCTTGTAAACAAAACTTCAAGTTTAAAAACCTTTTTTAGTTTTCAGCTAGGTGTATACAGCGGTTAAAATTGATTTTCCAGAAAATGAATAGAAATGCTACATAACAAATATATAGTTTTATGCAATAGAAAATAAAATAAAAACAAATGAAGTATTCAATGAGTTGCAGTGTTATCTCCGGTGTGAATTCACTTTTCTCAGTTAAATTCAGCTAAATCACCACCGTTCTCAACTGCCGCATTTTCGTTGTTCTTAAAAATGAACATATTTTGTTCTGTTAGTACGCTTTCATCAACCATTACAACACGAACCAAGCACATAAATTCCATGTATTGACACCACAACCACATAAAACTAATCACAAATTTAGGAATGACACGTTAACAATCAACTCAGCGGAATAAATACAAATGTCAATACAAAAGTCAATAATACAAAAAAATTGCGTACACCCTCTCTCTATTAATGTATATAGGCGTCAAACGGAAGCGACGAAGACAGCGCGGTCGCAGAGGGCCTTGATGCAGCGGCACGCAGGGGGCTTGCACAGGCGCGCGGGCGGTTTCTGGCGGCTCGACGCCCCGCCCCCGCGACGCTTCGAGGCACGCGCCAGAATGCGCCCCGCGGCGCGCCGCACGCAACGCGCATGCCCCGCCAGGCGCACAACGCGCGTCAATACTGGCGCCTCCCGCATCACGCGACTTCCGCATCCCCATCCGACATTCACACGACTCGACAATCAACACGACTCGACACCACACGACTCGACATCCACACGACTCGACATCAACACGACTCGACATCAACACGATTCGACAACCACACTACTCGACATCCACGCGATTCGACATCAACACGACTCGACATCCAACGACTCGACATCCACACGACTCGACATCCACCGGCGACTCGGACATGCAACGCGACTCGACATAAACGGCGACTCGACATCCACGCGACTCGACATCCACGCGACTCGACATCCACGCGACTCGACATCCACGACTCGACATCCACACGGACTACGACATCACGCGACTCGACATCCACGCGACTCGACATCCACGCGACCGACATCCCACACGACTCGACATCAACACGATTCGACATCCACACGATTCGACAACCACACGATTCGACATCCACACTACTCGACATCCACGCATTCGACATCAACACACTCGACATCAACACGCATCGACTCACACGGACAACTCGACATCCACGCGACTCGACATCCACGCGACTCGACATAAACGCGACTCGACATCCACGCGACTCGACATCCACACGACTCGACATCCACACGACTCGACATCCACGCGACTCGACATCCACGCGACTCACATCCACGCGACTCGACATCCACGCGACTCGACATCAACCGACTCGACATCCACACGACTCGACATCCACACGACCCGTATCTACAGGCCTCGTCCACCGTCACGTCTTCACGTCCACGGCGAATCCGCTTCCACACGTCTCCACATCCTCACGACTCCGCAACCAACTCCGCGAAGCACCACCTCCATGTCCTATCTGCTATGGATTTATGCTTACAATCTAAGGTTTCAATCGGATCGAAGTAATAAATTGCTTTGATTGTTTTCAATCGTTTGTACTTCAACATTTTTAAATAGTGAAAGTATTTTTTTAAAGGAGCCACGCGTATCTTATTGAAATATCATAAACTGTAAACTACGAGTATCTCATTTTTTTACACCAGTCAATTTTTGTAAAAGCAAAATGTAGGAAAATATTCTGAAAGAACTTTATATTATATTTTACAAAGAGACGAGGAGAACATATCAAAGTCAATTTTGAATATTTTGTGTGAAAATATAAGACATACAACTTGTAAACCCTTATGTTTGTTTGATAGTTATGAAAGAATACAAAGTTTTTTTTTTAAATTAAAATAAATTATGGAAATTAATTGGCTACTCGTCGATTACTATACATTTAGTTTTAAAAATTTATTTTATATATAATCATTATATATATATATATATATATAATATATATATATATATATATATATATATATATATATAAAACCTATTTCAAGATATAATTACATGAGTCTTTATGTGCCAGGGATTAAATGTAAAAGAAGAAGCAAACTAGACATGTTAATACCTTGTTTTCTTATTGAAATCTGTTCTAAAAAACAACAGTTCTTGAAATAGGGTAATGTACAAATTTTTGTACAACCTTGAGTTTTTTTGTATTTTTTCCACTAAAGGCAGTTCATATCTTTCTCTCAAAATGCCTCTAATTTTTATCTTTAATTTGTTTCCTCCGATAGAGTAAAGGACACTTAAAAATGACTCAGGTTACATATTCGTTGTACTCTCGCTAGCTAGCACATCAAGTTTGATATATTAATTCCATAATTGCTGATCTAACAAGAAATCTTCCAATAAGTTCCAATAAGTTCAATAAAATATTGATAGTACTTTCAGAGATATTTGCAGAGACTGAAGGCAAATTTCAAATCTCCACAGTAGAGCGAGAGCAGAACATGCTTGTAAATTCTGGTCGCTCAGGTCATGTTCATCACACTTCGTAGCGTAAATCCCAGTGACTCGTCATGCGTAAGAATTCACCATTGTTCCACACGGGAAATTTTCAAAGGTCAAAGGTAATTTTCGAAAACCCAAAGTGCTTTTCCTCTGTGCTGCAGCATGCGGTCTGTCAGTCGAATTCTCAATAGTAGTTAATCTCTAACAAGTATTCTCTCTTCAAAGCCAACATACAAAATCTACCGTATACATGAGAGAAAGCTCATTAATGACACTTCAATGCGAAACTCTTCAAGTAACTAAAGCAAAGCATCTCAAAAGAAAAACGAATATTTGTTAACGATGTTTTCGAGAAATAATTTAAGCAAAGGGTGAGCAATTGTGGCTGCAGATATTACAATTGAGCAAGGGAGAATGCATTAAAAATGCATAAACATAAAAGATATGTTAAAAATGTTCAACAAAAAAAGTAGAAAATAATGTTAAAGTAGAATGAAATTTTAAAATGAAATTAATAAGAAAAAACATTTAATTTTGAAATCTGAGAAAGAGCAAAGATATAATCAGGAATTTCGTATTCACTTACAATTATCTGTTTTTTCTCCATCATCTACGCGTACGTACCTGAAACAAAACGAGTATATAATTAATTAGTTTGAATTTCATATACTTTTAATATAACGATTTTTTTGTTTCACAATAAACTTGGCAAGAAAATTTATTTTCATTCTCTGTCTGTATACTGATATCTGAACATTTGAAATAATTTGTTTTGACTTTTAAAATATCATTAAAAACGTTATTTTACATTCATGTATCTGATTAAAGCACATTTCATACCGCAGTTAAAGAGGTCAGCTTGGTGGGAAACAATTCACAAGCCTGTCTTCTTCACTGCCTTCAAAGAAGTGGACTCGTTGCATGCGAGGATAGGCAAATTGCCCCGGCGACAGTGCGCTGACTGACCCTGTTCGCGACGGAAAAGAAAATGGCACCGTGCGAATGACGAGATGTGTTGTTACACACTGCATTAAACATTGAGAAAGTTTGTGCAATTATGATGATGCAATTATGAAATAAAAAATTTGCGTTAAATGCTCATTTAAAATTAAAAAGTATTCATTCCATAGATTTACAAAGCAAGCACAAATAACAAATATATGGTATATTGACATAACGTAAACTTATTGACTTGATTTCCTCTTTTAATGAATCACAATCCACATTAGGGATGTTTAGAATGTTCACTACATACATTATTTCACTTTTATTTAGAGCCGCATTTTCTAGTGTAATGGACATCCCCCCTAATAAATGTATCTCTTATACCACGAAAAGATTCGTTACAAAAATATTCTGACTACATGTCTATGATTATAACAAATACAAGTAAAATAAATGTTTTAATTAAACTAATTCGTTTCAAATACTTGGAAACCAAGCAGAGAAAGAAAAGAAAACGTGACCGTCTAGTTCACTGCACTTTGGCAGTTGATTGTCCTCGGCATCTAAAAACTTTCAAAATAATCGAGAAAGGTAATAACACTGGATAAATGTTGCGAATAGCAAACGGTTTGCAGTGGGAATTGACAACAGCAACAGTTGGGGATTGCAGTGGGGATTGACAACAGCAACAGTTGTCAATGAATGTTGATTGAGACCAACCCACAAATAAAATAAGATACTGGAAATATTATTTATATAACGAAAATTGTTATTTCGGAAACATCGACGTTTCTGAACAGATATATCGATCTGAAGAAAACATCGAAGTCATAATTTCCATATTTCTACTCAAAATATCGATGCTTTAAAAATATCGATTTTTTTTGTTATTCCTAGGGGGGTTGGAGTTTATGACCACCACCAACTCTTCCGTTTATTTCAGAATGCGCAATAAGGTTAAAGAGCGAGGGGAAAGGTGCATAGGCGGACAGCAAAGACAAGAAAACATAGTAGCGCGGTATGATTCAATGGTTGAATGCAAAGGGAATGCATGTTGATGAAAACCCGAGAAAACCTGAATTATACCAACTAGTTCTGCAACTAAAACCTCAGAACAAGACATAGAAAATTAATTATCTTTTTAACAGTTGGGGTCATTTTGTCATTCACCTTCCTCTTTACATGTGTGAACTGAATCCCAATGAAATGGCATGGGCAAAAATCAAGAGACTTATAATGAACAGGAATGTAATTGGGGAGGTGTCGCCAACAAAATTGTTTGAACTTACAAACTGGGCTATCACCCAAGTCACTACTGAATTCTGGAAGGGATACTGCAGTCATGTCACAAAACTAGAAAATGTATACTGGGAATGGGATGGTATACTGCCAGAGATTATACACAGTATGGTTATAAATATCAACTCAGATAACGAGAGTGAAGAAACTGAAAATAGCGATAGTTCTTCGATGGACAATGATTAGGTAGGGTCTATATTTTTAACCCAATAGTACTCTGCGTTTCTTCCTCTAATCCCTGCCGACGCTTCCTTTCTGTAACCACTCTACTCCATCTCCTTCGCTCTGCAACTGCCACAGCGACCTGGCATGACGTCACAGAGCCGGAGACATCAGAACTCAACTGTAATTTAAATGTTGAATATGATGTAATTTATTGAAGGTTTGTCTTTCTTATGTAAAGCTTAACAATTGCGTTTCTATGCTCTTCCAAAAACGAAAATACCGAGTAGCAAAATACGAGAAGTGAATATTAGATTCTAACAGATATTTGGCTTCTCGGGAACAGCCTAGACCTAGGTACAATTACCCACGTTTCGGCCGCCATACTGCGACATTCTGCTAGCCTACGCTTTCATTAGGTTCCAGCGTCCAGAATTTTTTTTCTCCTATCCCAGCGCGCATAATGAGCAAAAGGAGCACAAGGCGGAAAAAAAGAGACATCGACAGACGGCAAAGAGGAGGAAGCAAAGAAAGGAGCGACTGCTTCTGGAGCGAAAGAAGTCCGACATCCTGCGCAGGCGGGCGCGTCATGCGGTCGGCGGTCGGCGGCCGGCAGGCGGCGCGGCGCGGCGGGCGAGGCGAGGCGAAACGGGATGAGGGTCCAACTTTCTTCCGGCCAACGCGCCAGTCACTCCCTGCCCGCCGGCGGGGTCAGCCCACGCCGCCACCGCCGCCCCGAGCGCTTCCTGGTGGCGCCCGGCGCAACGACGCGTTAATGGAGGAAGCGACTGAAAGCTGCGCCCGCCGCTCATCACGTCCAGCGGGACGAGGAGGCAGTGGAACAGTAGGCTGAGATGACACTTGAGAAGCATTCGATTGATTACTGCTTCCCGGCGCGTCAACTGCTATGGTCATTAGTCCTGTAAGTGTAGAGCTTGTTTTTATCGTGGAAGGCGGCGGCGTTCTTTTCCTGCTGGATGGCGAGATTCTTACGCATGAATTTTGTCCTTGCCGAGATAAGCTCTAAGCTCCCGACTTGTGTCCAGTCATGTATGCTAGTGCAGTGCTTGTGTGTGTGTGTAAGTAAGTAAGGGGGGAAGGTATGACTAGGAGGAGGAAGAAAAGATCAAGAGTCCGTTAGTTAGGTTACTGCTCCGGTATTCGCCACGTGTTCAGTGGAGAAACCCCGAAAAAGACTTGACCAGAGCAACCGACCGCTAGAATTTTCCTCCAGATAGCGGCTGGACTGGACGTAGCTATGAAGCTAGAGACAAAAATTCTCCGTCGGGACTCAACCCTAGAACCTCCCGGTCAAAGGCACTGCAATGACAACAGTTGGTGCCCTGAGCCATCTACGTCGATCAAGAGGTGGAGATGAACAAGGTTATAGAGGAGGCTTTGGACGAAGCTGTGGAGGGGGATGGAAAGAGCAACATTGAGAATAATAAAGAAGTATGTAAAATGTGGATCTGAAGAAAGAGTATGGTGAAGTAGTGAATGGAGGAAAAGCTGAAGTTGCGGAGATAGAGTCGTCGAAGGAGATGATGAAATAATTTATGAGAAATGACGTGGAAAAGAAACTGCGGTCGAGATGATGGAAGCGGTGGAGGAACCAATGACGAACGCAACATACGAGGAAGAGCAAAACAAATAGGGAGCAATGAAGGTGATGGAGACAGTGAAAGAGGCGGTTGTAGACGAGGGGACAACCATATCCACAAGCAGGTGCCCATGCAGGCGGTGGCGTTGATGGCAGAGCCGCCAACCTCTTGCCGAAGTTGATTGAGGCGGCGGATGCAAAGCAAGCAAACACGGAAGTAACGGAGGCGGTGACGGTGCGACGACGGAATTGAGGAGGGGCGTCGGCAGTCGGCGGGAAATCTGTTCGTTTCCTCGTCGGGTGCCCCGTGGCTGCCGGGCGAACACAAAGTTCATTCAGCGGTGCGTGGAGCCATTGCGAACGACCGGCTCGGAAAGGGAGAGCGTATTACATACTTGTGGCCCAAAGGCGCGCCGCGGCATGGGAGTTTGCGCGAGGTGGATCACAAAGACCCGTTCACATTGCGAACGTAAACACAAGCAAAACGTATATTCATATTTTCTCTCTGGACGTATTTGTATCACAATCTGCAAATTGTTAACCATTTTTGGTTCAAAATGATTAACTTCTTTTACTACCATGACATTTACACTAAGATGACGATGAACAATACATTACATATATTCCACAGCCTACGTTATACTGCATCGCTATTTGGTTAATGAAAACTTCTGAATAATTTCCCACGTGTGATTTTATTATCGTTACTTTGCAATAATCTAAATCTGAAATATATTGCACTACAAGCAAGAAAAATTCTTCTATCCTTGATCCGACCTATATATACTTTATACTATTCGTTACATTCAACATATTCGGAACTAATGCGACATAATTTGTGAAACTACAATTTTATCTTAATACAAGATAAAAGGAAGGTATAAGGATAATAGGCAGGGTAAGGGCGAGGTATAAGAAATAAGGGTAAATTATATCTTCATACAATAATAACAAAATATAAGGTTATAATAAACACCATATCTTTGGGGAAAGTATTTTCTTCAACCACTTGCCGTGGGCACTGTCTTCCATGACCCGAATAAACGACCATTGCAAAACGGGTGCACCGTGACATCACTTTACGGGAGACAGAGGTGCCATAAAAACACATGTTAACGACAGAAAAACGACGCGGATAGAGAATTACGAGGTCGTGACGCGGAGGGCCTCCGGTTCGTATCCCTGCGGCAGGAACGCGCTTTCTCCTCCGCGGCGCGGCGCTGCGCTGCGCACGGGGCGTGCACGCGGCCCCGGCCGCTCGGCGCGCTGCCTGTCTTCCCTCGCTTACGCAACAGCTTCCGGATGCAGCACCGGCGCCTCCACACTCGCTGCACAGGGCTCTGCGTTGCTTCATCCGTAAGGGAGAAGTTGCTTGGTTGCTTATTGCAATCGACTCCGCTAATAGTGAACTTCTGGGGACTAACATTTTTAGTTCAATATATCAGAGTTCACTATATCCGATGATGTCAAAATTAAATAGAATTTCTCTACAGTGATTATTTGTATTAATACAGAGATACAGCGAAATACATTAACGGAACTAATTGAAAATTTCAATGTCTTTATCTCAGAAATACTGAATTTGGATTATAAATTATACAACAGCTCTGAAGGATTTAAAACTGAAGTATCAGCAGAAATGGTGAGGCATTAATTTCCAACACTCCCTCACTCTGTATTACTGATGAAGTCGGTAAAGCAGACGAAAGTGGACTATGATTAAATAAATAAATAAATAAATAAATAAATA
>BOPP01000110.1:2902381-2917992 GCA_017312745.1 Gryllus bimaculatus
GCGGGTGTTCGTCAGCATGTATGTGAACCTGCTTGTTTTTATTCTTTTTGAACTCGACTTTGCGCTCGGGCACTTATAAGCACCTAGATTCGTTTAAGCCTCACATTCATTTAACCTTCACTTTACCCTCACTTTAACCTCACTTTTAACCTTCACTTTTAAACCTCACTTTTAAGCCTCACTTTCTTTGTTTTTCTGCTAACTCTCGACTTTTAACCTTCACTTTGCAACGCTCACTTTTAACCTCCCACTTTTAGCCTCAACTTTAACTCGACGTTTTCCGCTGCGCTCTCTGTATTTCTTTTTAACCTCACTTTTAACGCCTCACTTTTTATTTTCTTATTTAACCTCTTTAACCTTATTTACCGTCGACTTTTAAGTCAGAAACTGTCACCGCTCGACTTTTCAACGTCAATTTAGACTTCATTCGTTGTAACGCCCTCGCAGCTTTTTAACTCACTTTTTTAACCTCACTTTTAACCTCACTAACCCACTTTTACCTCACTTTTTTCTTTTTTACCTCATTTTTTAACCTCGCACTTTAACTCACTTTAACCTCACTTTTTAACCTCACTCTTTACTCACTTTTAAACCTCACTTAAACTCTTCTTTAACTGCACTTTTAACTCACTTTTAACCTCACTTTTAACCTCTTTTACGCTCACTATGTTAACGCTGCAACGTTTTAACTGATTTTTAAACCTCACTTTAAACGGCATGTTATTACTCTCGTCAGGCTATATGATTTTTTTAACCATCACTTTTAACCTCACTTTACCTCTGATGGATGTGTGTGTTATGTCTGCATTTCAGTCTTTATAACACAGTAGCTCTTGTGTCTCTCTGAACTGATATGTGGTGTTCAAGCTTCATCTTTTGTTATTCTGACCTTTTAACGCTCACTGTTAACTCAGTCTCAGCCTTTTAACATCTACACTTAGACTCTCACGTTTAGAACTACATCTCTTTATTCTAACTCTTACAGGGTAACTCTACTTTTTAACCGATATTCATCATAGTTAACTCACTATTTTAACTCTCGTCATGCTTTAACCTTACATTTTTAACCTCCTTTTAACCTCAATTTTTAACATCACTTTTATTTCTTTTTAACGCTCACTTTTAACTCACTTTTAAGGCTCTTTCGGCCTTTCACCTCAAATTTTTACCTCTCTTTTCACGCTCACTTTTTAACTCCTCATTTTAAACCTTCACTTAACTCAATTTTTATAAACGCCTGAGCTCTTTAAGCTCATGTTGTGTGACTCTAAAGATTATAGCACTTCACTTCTTATCTTGGATCACTTTTTAACCTGCACTTTCACCCTCTCTTTTAACACCGGGGTTTAACCGTCAGACTTTAACCTCATTTAAACCCTCACTTTTAACCTCATTTTAACTCTCACGCTTTGACTCACTTTAACCCAATGTTTAACTCACTTTTAACGCTGTCTTTTAACCCACTTTTAAACGCGCCTCTTTTAACTCACTTTTAAACGCGCACTTTAACGCTCCTGATTTAACCTACTTTTTTGTTCTTTTTAACTCTACTTTTAACCTCACTTTTGAACCTCGCACTTTTACACGCCTGCACTATTCTAACCTCACGGCTCATACTTTTAACCTACTTTTTATTTCTTTTTTTAACCTAACCTTTTGACTGCGCTTTTTGTTATCCTTTTTTCAACCTCATACTTTTAACGTACTTGTTTAACCTCACTTTTAACCTCACTGTTAAACTACTTGTTAAGCCTCTATCTTTTAAACCGTCACTTTTAACCTCACTTTTTAACCTCACTTTTTTTACCCTCACTTATTAACCTCATTTAACTACTTTTAACGGGCTCCTTTCTTAATTGTTCTTTTTTAACTCACTTTTAACCGCTCATTTTAACGGCTCAAACTTTTAACCTCACTTTAAACTCATACAACTTGTTTACTCAACTTTAACCTCACTTAAACTCACTTTTACCTAACTTTTAACCTCACTTTTAACCTACTTTTTAAACCTCACTTTTACCTCAATTTAAACATCACTTAACTCACTTTAATCTCATCACTTTTAAACCTCATTTTTATTTTCTTTTTTTAACCTCACTTTAACCTCACTTTTAACCTCACTTTTAACTCAATTTACTCACTTTTAACCACACCTTCTTAACATCACTTTTAACTCACTTTTTATTTCTTTTTTTAACCTCGATTTTAAACGTCACTTTTTTTTCTCTTTTTTAACTTCACTTTGTAAAAAAGGGGAAAACATATATCAAACAATAACAAAATTATTTAAAATAAAAAAAAAATAAAGAATTAAAGACAGAAAAAAAAAAAAAGTAAACATAAAAAAAACAAAAGGTACATAGAAAAAAAAAAAAACTATAAAGAACTCTACCAGGAGAATAACACAAAAAAAAATACAGAAAAATAAATAATTATTTGTTTTAAAACAGGTAGAGTGGGAATAATTGAATCAGATGATCACGGTGGGAATGTCCGTGAAATAAAAAAAAAGAAAAATAAGAAGAAAAAAAAGCAAAAGGAGATTGCAAAATGAACAAAAATATAATAGATAAAAAAGTAGAAATAACAGAAAAAAAGAAAAAAAGAAAAATAGAAAAGATAGAACGACAAAACAACACAATGCAAGGTCAAGCCACACCGACGCAATCAAAAATTAAAATAAATGAGAAAAATTTAAATATCAACAAGAAAGAATTTTACAATAATTACCTTGGTTCTTTATTTGGTGCTTCTATGTGCGGATATTTGAATGCACTGGTTCTTTATTATATTAGGTGAAAAGTGAAGAGGGCCAAGTCAAAAGAACAAGCCGAAAAAAATATATAGAAATATAGAGAGACCAAGCTTATAAATCGGATCGTTAGAACAGATAAGGAAAATAATATAAAGTGGCGACAAACACCTAAAGATAGAAAGTAAAAATTAAAAGATGTTAGGTTACTACCATTCTTCACAAGTAGAGTAACTATGAGTTCTGAATAGGCATGTCGGCATCTAGACTGAAAACATATGTCTAATGAAAAATTTAAAAGGACATAAACTGGTTTATATCAGCAACACAAGTCGGGTACTAGGCCGGAAGTACTGGATAAGGAGATATGTGGCAAGTTGCAGAAGCTGCACCTAAATGGAGAATGGGGTAGGGCAAGAAGTGTTGTACGAAAAAAATGAAAGAGACGCTACGAGAATGATACTAGGGGGACAGAATAGACAGGGAGTGAGAGTACTAGAGGGTGGATAAGAAAGAAATAAACGAACCAGAAGAAAAGGGATAAAGGAAGAAGTACCTAAATGGGGAAAAAAAAAAAATTAAAAAAGAAAAAAAAAAAAACTATGCAAAAGAATAAAAAGATTAAAAAAATAAGAAAAAGAAATTAATAAAACAAAAACAGGTAAAGGAAAAAAGTTAAATAAAAAAAAAAAAAAAAAATTCAGGAAACACACAATCCGAGAACTACAAAAGAAATCACAGAAAAAAAACGAGTTAGATTAGTAGAAATGCATAATCCTAGAAGAATTTATGCGATATAAGTATTGTCCATTAACGAACTGTTTCGAATTATTGGGAAGCCATAATTTGTTAAAGTGAGTTCTATAACTAATTCGTATTTTGACGTCGATAAAGAGTTTTAGATCGGATATAAATAAATTTTTAACAAAAAACCAAAATAAAAAGTATATTACATCCGGCGTTTTTCTATATAGAATAGAATAATTCATGCTAAAATTCACTCTAGAGAGGTAATACACACATACCATTCCACATAAGTAACTCAGATTACTTTAAATGTGCTGTTCGTAACCCACTAAATGCATAATTCTATCGTGACCAATAGAGCTGCAGTAATCAAATCTTCCAGTTGCTTCACAGTAGTATAAGGACTTGGGTGAAATAGCAATGTTATGTACTTATCGATATCGAACCTTTTGTGCTGGCATCTGAACGTGAACCAAACAGCAAGGAACAATGGCATAGAAGGTCACGAGAGGCCATGTGAATAAGTCCTACCTTATACGCACAGACACAGACATCACCGAACACTGTATTATGATAGGTCAGAGTATTGATGTAGCAGCACTCTAAGATTGCTAGTTGGGACAACTCGTTGAGGTAAATTGTTATGTTTTTTTAATTTTGTTGCAAGATTGTTTTCTTGGGGTGGTCATTTCAGTTTCAATCGTAACAATTTGGTTAACAATTGGGCACGGTTGTGATGCATGTATAGTCTAATATTGTTACGTTATTATACAATTAATAAATATTCTGTAGTCGTAAAGTTATCGAGTGTAGAGGATAACGAGATAAAGCTCTGAAAGTATGCAATGTAATCTCGAGTTTGGATGGTTATATTAGCTTCTCGGGAACAGCCTAGACTAGGATATTCAGCATGTTTTATCTCCGGAGTGTTTATTCGTGCAGTCAATATGGCAAATTTCTTGCTTTGAGAATCTATAACGCATTTATCATCAGGTTACGGAGTGGAGGAAATGTTCTATTTACTACTATCCCGCCCGCCTAGATTAAATTGGTGCAAACGTGAGCTATCATGTGTCGAGAAAAAAAAGATAGATTCGACCAGATACTGGGCAAAGGAGGTTAGGAAGCATTGGATATAGGATGGTGTGCCTTTGGTGTTGTAGATATATTTGTCGAATCCTGGAGAGACGAGGGTCAGAGTGGAGGGTTCGGGGCGTTCGGATCGGGGCGGGGCGAGGCGAGGACGAAGCGGGATGAGGGTCCAAAGCTTTTCTCTCGCCAACGGCCGTCACTCCTCTGCCCGCGGCGGGGTCGCCCACGACGCACGCCGACCACGCGACCGAGCGCCACCTGGTGGCGCCCGGCGCCGCAGGCTCAAATGAGGAAGGATGAAAGCTGCGCCCGGCTCCAGTACCAGCGGGGGGGGGGAGGCAGTGGAATCAGTAGGCTGAGATGACATAGAGAAGCATTCGATTGATTACTGTTTCCCGGCGCGTCGATGCTATGGTCATTAGTCCTGTAAGTGTAGAGCTTGTTTTTATGGTGGAAGGGGAGGCGTTCTTTTCCTGCTGGATGGCGAGATTCTTACGCATGATATTTGTCTTGACGAATAAGCTTAAGCTCCGACTGGGTGTCAGTCAATGTATGCTAGTGCAGTGCTTGTGTGTGTGTAAGTAAGTAAGGGGGAGGTTGACTAGGAGGAGGAAGAAAAAGATCAAGAGTCCGTTAGTTAGGTTATTCCGGTATTCGCACGTGTTGAGTGGAGAAACCCGAAAAATTTTTGATCAGTGTAACCGTACGTAGAATTTCCTCCAGATACGCGTGGACTGGACGTAGCTATGAAGAATAGAGACGAAAATTAGCCGTCGGGATTACAATAGAACCTCCCGGTTAAAGGCACTGCAATGACCAACAGTTGGGGCCTGAGCATCTAGCCGATCAATGAGAGAGGTGGGATGAAGAGGGTTATAGAGGAGCTGCGGACGAAGTTGTAGGAGGGGGGCGATGGAAAGAGCAACATTGAGAATAATAAAGAAGTATTCAAAAGGTGGATCTGAAGAAGAGTATGTATGAAAGAGAACATGGTGGAGTAGTGAATGGAGGAAAGCTGAAGTTGCGGAGATAGAGTGGTCGAGGAGATGATGAAATAATTTATGAGAAATGACGTGGAAAAGAAACTGGGTCGAGATGATGGAAGCGGTGGAGAAACAATGACAGAAGACATACGAGGAAGAGCAAAAACAAATCGGAAGCAATGAAGGTGATGGAGACAGTGAAAGAGGCGGTTGTAGACGAGGGGCACAATATCACAAAGCAGGTGCCATGCAGGCGAGTGGCGTTGATGGCAAGAGCCGACACTCTTGCCGAAGTTGATTGAGGCGGCGGATGCAAAGCAAGCAAAGCACGGAAGTAACGGAGGCGGTGACGTGCGACGACGGAATTGAGGAGGGGCGTCGGCGTCGGCGGAAATCTGTTGTTTCCCCGTCGCGGTGCCCGTGGCTGCGGGCGAACACAAAGTTCATTAAGCGGTGTCGTGGAGCATTGCGAACGACGGTCGGAAAGGGAGAGCGTATTACATACTTGTGGCCACAGGGCGCCGCGCATGGGAGTTTGCGCGAGGTGGATCAAACAAAGACGGTTCACATTGCGAAGTAAACACAAGCATACCTATATTCATATTTTCTCTCTGGACGTATTTGTATCATAATCTGCAATTGTTAAACATTTTGTTAAAATGATTAATTCTTTTACTACCATGATTTACACTAAGATGACGATGAACAATACATTAAATATATTCCACAGCCTACGTTTATACTGGCATGTATTTGGTTAATGAAAACTTCTGAAATATTTCCAAGTGCGATTTTATATCGTTAACTTTGCAATAATCTAAATCTGAAATATATTGTACTACATTCAGCAAAATTCTTCTATCCTTGATCTGACCGATATATATTTATACTATTTCGTTACATACAACATATTCGGACTAATGCGACATATTTTGTCAAACTAAATTTTATCTTAATACAAATAAAAGGAAGGTTAAAGGGTAATAGGCAGGGTAAGGGCGAGGTATAAGAATAAGGGTAAATTATATCTTCATACAATAATAACAATTATAAGGTTATAATAAACACCATATCTTTTGGGAAAGGTATTTTCTTCAACACTTGCCTGGGGCACTGTCTTCATGACCGAATAAACGACCATTGCAAAACGGGTGCACCTGACATCACTTTAGCGGGACAGAGGTGCCATACAAACACAATGTTAACGACAGAAAACAGACGCGGAATAGAGATTACGAGGTCGTGACGCGGAGGGCCTCCGGTTTCGTATCCTGCGGAGGAACGCGTTTCTCCTCCGGGGCGGCGCGCGTTGCGCTGCGAGGGGCGTGCACGCGGCCGGCCGCTCGGCGCGCTGCCTGTTCTTCCCTCGCTTACGCAACAGCTTCCGGAAGCAGCACCGGGCCTCAACCTCGCTGCACAGGGGGAGAAGCCAGGGCGGCAACTTCCATCAAAATCGGGACAAAGCTCGAGGTTGTACTATAGGATGCGTAGTGTCGCCGGATACAGCTGCTGGTAAGGTCGCCAATTTTCGACCATAAAAATTGGGTCAAGAAATACGAATACTCTTTGATTATGAGCGATTTCCGAAATAAATTAAAAAGAGTTAAATACTTTGTGTTATCTTCTAAAATTCATTTATTCATAATAATCACATGAAAAAAAGGTAGGGCGAACAGCGCGCGATCTTTTGTATAAGCGCGTGTGTTTGCGGCCGGAACCACGCTCGTTTTTATGACGTGTAGCAGTTCATATTTTAGTTTGTGTAAGGTGATGCTCTAGAGCGAGCCACATAAATGGTCCCCCACGTTATATGGAGTATATAGGGCCCTGGCGAAGCTCTGCGTTGCTTCATCCGTAAGGGAGAAGTTGCTTGGTTGCTTATTGCACTGACTCGCTAATAGTGAACTTCTGGGGACTAACATTTTTAGTTTCAATATATCAGAGTTCACTATATCGATGATGTCAAAATTAAATAGAATTTCTCTCAGTGATTATTTGTTATTATTTAAGAGAATACAGGAATACATTAACAGGAAATAATTGAACAATTTTCATGTCTTTATCTCAGAATTATGAAATTTGGATTTATTATACAACAGCTCTGAAGGATTTAAAACTGAAGTATCAGGAAGATGATGAGCTATATATTAATTTCCAACACTCCTCTCACTCTGTATTACTGATGAGGAGGTAAAGCAGACGATGAAGTGGATATGATTAAATAAATAAATAAATAAATAAATATAATAAATAAATAAATAAATAAATAAATAAATAATAAATAATAATAATAAAATAAATAAATATAATATAATAAATAAATAAATATAAATAATAAATATAAATAAATAAATAAATAAATAAATAAATAAATAAAAAATAAAATAAATAATAATAATAAATAAATAAATAAATAAATAAATAAATCGATTACTTAATTAATTAATAATCTTTGTTTTCATAGCACGTGAATGTCGCACCGTCCATTCGTTATGCGAGCACTCCCGCTTTCCGGAGAGCCGCGCGTGCCGTTTCCTGCCCATTGAGGCAGGGCGAGGCGAGGCGAGGCCAGTGCCCGCTGCCCGCCGGGCCTCTCCCGGGCCTTCGCCGCTGCCTGCGCGCGCGGGGCCTGCGCATCGCCCCTGGCCGGGATCCGATTCCCCGCCGCGCGCGCAAAACGCAATCCCGTATCGGAAAACGCGAGAGGGAGGCGCGGCTGGTGCATGCGTGGCTCGATCCCCTGCCGCAGAGGTATTCGCGTCTCTGTTGACTCACACGAGGCGCTCGCGTTGTACTAGATGTGACTGCGAACAATACTCCGATGGAAGTCCTTCCAATGGGGATTGAGTGTAGTTCGAGTGAGGCGCAGTTCATAATCCACTTCTCTGAATGAGGGGGGAGGGATAACAATTCGAGAAATCGAGTAATTGGATTGGATGGAGGTTCAACCGAATTTCGAATTTTTGGGGGCGTTCTTAAATCGTATGGATAAGAAAAAAGAACAAAAGAAACAATTTAAGATCTAAATAAAACAAAATTCAGGCAGCAGTGATCGAATTATCAGTTTTCCACAGTATTTCGGTAGCGCAACGTTGAGAACGACTAAATTTATTTCACTCTGAAAATAAACAAAAGAGAAAGAAAAATGCCACTCAGGTTCACTCAGTTTTTATTTTTGGAAAGCTATCCATTACTTGTATTACAAAGAGCAATCACACGATCCCAAGTGGCTATTGAAATACTTAATCCGTATCTGCAAACGAGACCTGCCCGCCTCTGAAGAAGAAAGAGAAAGAAATTCAATCCCCGAGTTATTCTCTTCTCGGTTGAAACACAATATGTCGTATACTACTGGCTCAGTGATCAACGCTGAGAGGTCATTCGAGATGCGGTTCAGTAAAGTTTGTATAAGGTTTATGCAATCTCGATGTCTCAGATCTATTGTGTAAAACAAAGTATCAATTTGGCGAATGCTTTGAATTATCGAGAGTTCAGTTAACACACATCGTTCGTATAAAGAAAAGAGAATACAATAAAACTCGAGATATCGAGGAAGTTCAAATATATGGGTTCGGATTATCGAGATTCGACAATAGAGGTTCGTGTTACGTGGTTTGCATTTAAAACGAATTATTCCGGTTATCCCCCCTGAGACAATTTGTGTCTCGAGGAATTATCAACCGGCCGCTACTTCTGAATCTCCAAACATTACCGAAGGATTTTTTCAATCATTCGAATTTGAGCCATACGAGGTTGAGAGATCAGCCCGTCGTGTGTCTCGACCATAAGAAGAGGAATGAGTATCGCACGGAGTATGTGATCTTTTATGCTTTGGCATCCTCCTGGAATAGACCAAGAGGTCGTTTCAGAAACTGCGGATCACAGCAGACGACTTCGAGAATTCTCATGTAAGCAGTGACGGGTCTCGAACCGGCCGTTAAGAGTGTGTCGATAACTTTGACACTGGTGTGAGTCGAAACTAAGATCGCCTAGTAAAAAAATGTTTCAGTTGTGAACTCGCTTTCGATTTGACAATCGATTTCAGAAATGAAATTTACTTTTACCTTACATTTAATGTGAATTTTTAGTAAGTTCTCGGCTGGAAATGTATTTAAAAGATATTTAATTTTAATTGGCTGTTTACTGTGCAGATCAAATATTTATCTGATCGTGGGACACTGAACTATTGGGTATAAAAAACATAAAAGTTACAATAAAAATGTCTTGTAAATCTTCCTCTGGAATACATCCCACATGCTATCCCCATCTTCTCAAAGTAATGAAATATTGGGCTGGGAAAAAATATTTGAAGGGTTAAACACACAACGAAAAAATAAATACTTTATAACCATACCCCACTAATTTTCCCACTAATTAATAATGAGAATCTAGGTCGTTTTAAATATTCAAAACTCTACTCAAGTATCCTCGGTATTGTGGTACACTATAATACATGAATAATGCAACAGCGAAATTAATCCGACTTTGCATTTTGTATGCAAGGTTATGATCCCAGAACTCTTACATAACACCTCAGACCTGTTTTTAAAGGGTTTGCCAACAAATTTTCTCCTTCGTAACTGTGATCATCAGGATATTCTTCTCCAAATTACAATTTAAATGATAATAATAATAATAATAATAATAATAATAATAATAATAATAATAATAATAATAATAATAATATAGCTATCCTTTGCTTGTCAGAATACAAATAGATATACCTGTGTAAGAAAATCTAAATAATGTAATGAACAAAACTACAGTAATAATTTTATTGTACTGTTAATAAGGCAAGTCAGTCGTGGTTATGTTTTCTCCGATATAACGTATCTAGGTGTCTGGTCACCCGAATAAGAGAGATAGGATGAGAATGAGAAAAAAGAGAAAGGGTGAATTAAAACGAGATATAATAAAGACGGAGGGAGGCAGGATAGAAGGAGTGAGCGAGGGAGAGAGAGAGTAAGAGAAGAGAATATGAAATTGTGAGAGATAGAGAATAAGGGAGAAGAGAAGAAAGTAGATAGAGAGACTGAGGAAGAGGGAGGATGAGTTAAGGTGGGGCATAGGGGAGAAGACGGGAAAAGATGAACGAGAGAGAATGAGAATGAGAGAAACACTATGGTAAAGATACAGGATGAGAAGGAAATTGCGCCAGAGAGGAGCAGAGAGGGAAGTGCGCGGGGAAGAGAGTGAGTAGGAATGGAGGGGACGATATCCTGGACGAAAGAGGAAGATGGAAAGATTGTACAAGGAATGGGAAATGATTTAGAAAGATTTACAAAAGAATCCTTAAGTTCACCCCTCGGCTAGGCGAAAAAAAAACAACTATTTTCTTACTGTCCGGATGGACGAGATTGTTAAGGCAGTAGTGCCGTAGCGATCTCGGACCGCGGCTTCGAGTCCCGCCTTGGGCATGGTTGTATTGTGTTCGTCCTTTCATCCCCTATCATCACCATATCATGTCATCTTCACACTGTTACCATACCGTTAAATGCAATGGTCGCTAATGACCTAGATGTTGATGCGACCTTAAATTTAAAAAAAACTCAAACTATTTCCTGCTTGTCTCCTTACAAAACCATGCGCGCAGCTGGCTTGTCACCGCCGCGTCGACCGCCTGCCTGCGCCGAAGGCCACCTGGCGAGCTGACCGCGCTCTGCGCAGTCGGACGTTGCCGCGCGCCTCGCTCCGCTCTCCGCGGCGATTTCTCTGCTTTCTCAGGTCGTTCACAGGCAGCCAGTCACGATGGACACTCCACTGAATTGCCCGGCACGGCGCAGCACTTCGACACGCATTATGCCCTGAAGAAGGCTCTCGGAATTGAGGACCTGAACGTTGGATTTCGGCCCCGAACCTGGTTTTCTATACAAATTTTCAATTAAACATTTGGAGAAAATATCGTTTGAGCCTTTCCAAAGAAGCAACTGACTATTTATTGTTTCGAAAAGTTGAAGAAAAAAATCATTGGAAGCACTTATACTCACAAATGCAATTATGTTTTAAAAAAGCCCAAACTAATGTAAATATTCACAACGTGAGAGATATTTAATTATAATAGAGATATTATATTTACATTTGTGTGATTGGAAAAATCAAATGATACGTTAAAATTGCGTTTATGTCGTTTTATTCAGTGCATTTAGCACTACCTGTAGAAAAGTTTTGAAGAAACAAATGTGTGTTTCAAATTGAAGAGGCTGCAACATTAGCCAACCCGGTTGAAGAAAATCTATGTTGGTAAAAATCCTGCCAACCATATAGCATCAAGCATTGTTCACAGAAAGACGAATTAACGGACATATGTTTTATCGTAAACTAAGTTTTCAGTATCTACCAACAAAAATGGAATTCTGACTACTCATTTTAGAGGATGTAATTCCCTACATATCAGAAAAAGAACTATTGACTTTTGTAATATCAGGACTCAACAATAAGAGTTTTTCTTTTTTAAAATCACCGTTTTTACTGTTTGTATACTGCGGTAAGTATGCCGGAAAGTACAAATATTGTGTCAGTAGCATTGCAGTTATTTGATCAGCAAAAACCTTGTTTTCTAGTTATAATTAAACAAATAAAGTTTTTAGATAACAGATATTGAGTCATAGATCAATTAAATATAAAACCCATGTCAAAAAATCCTTTCAAAAACTCTACTATCAGAAAATCACATCTTTTAAATTTCAAATCCATTCGACCAAATGTTTAAAACTACAATTCACACATTCTTAATTGCAGCATATTTGCGACCCTGCATGAAGATTCAATTGTGGGTTAATTAATGAACATATGACATTTTGGACTGATTCCATTTATCGCCAAAATCATAAGATGACATTCCACTTTATGCGCAGATCTTCAGGTTCCGTGTGGTTCATGTAGATCGTCAGATTCTATACATCCTTCCTCAATTAGTCATTTTCTTCCCACTTCGTTCTTGTGTGTGCAGATAAATTTGGGCGACAAGAAGAGCACGTTCAACAAGTCACGCCCGGGGGCGAAAGGCGGGGAAGCGTTATGCCTTCAGAAGTCTCGCGCCGGCGCCGCGTTACATCACAGGAACCGGAGAAGTATGAAGGGTGCTTGAGCGCCCCTCGAGCTGCTGCCGGCGCCGCCGCCGTCTGGCGGCGGAGGAGGAAATCTCAGTATCTGCCCTCCATCTGCGGTTCCTCGCTCCGCCGCCGTCCGTCGCACTTCGCCGCGTGCTCTCCAGCCGGATGTGAGACTACTCCCCCCCCCCCGCCAACCTCCCTGCGTTCGTCATGGAGAAACACACGTCTCACTGGCCGATGCACTTATTCTGCGTTCGGCCATGGTGCAGGCGAAATATCGATCGCTCGCCCACTACCGGACGACTGCGAGCGAAAACGTCCGATGTATTTCATTCGAAATGCATCTCAAATCATACGACTACTCCCGTAATTTCGCAGTTCATTGTTTGAAACACTTGCGGAAAACACACCCAAGACTATCTACATGTGGTGCAGGTAGTGTTGGTATTACAGATAGTCTTGACTCTACAGATTTAGGGCGAATGGAACAGACCCAACCAAACTAAAGAGATCTTCCGACTGCCTATGTTTTCGGATGTCATCGGTAGAGGTCGTTCGGGTTCAATATTCCCATTTCCATTTTTCGCATGTGTTTAACAAACTTGACATATCTGATGAAAGCGTCCGACGTCGGCCGACTGAAATTTTGACCAAAATCGGTTCCACTGTGACCGCCGCCGGACGGCTAAACCGCTCTGCTGATTTTCTCCAAAATTGTTATTCCCCAATCGATCTGACTGATGTCGTGGCCCCTTGAATGTGAAACAGGTTAATTTTGGTGGGTACTTTACATAAAGTCTCTGAAACATTTTCAAAATTTCAAAAAATAGCTCCATTGTTTTTATTAAATTTTGTTGTTGGATGTTTCTTTTTCTTTCTTTCTTTCTTTCTTTCTTTCTTTCTTTCTTTCTTTCTTTCTTTCTTTCTTTCTTTCTTTCTTTCTACAAAACCATCAAATTAACGCATATCTAAAAAATTATAAAATATGCTGCACGAGAAATTTAAGTAAATTTGATACAAGAACTACGGATTACAAAAACTCAATCCCTTATTACAATAACACAAATCACACATTTTACAGCATATTATAAAACAAATTAAGAACATCAAGAAACTTTCGAACGTGCCAGATATCACCGTTAAACAGAAAATGTTCTACCAAATAATTGAGCTAAGAATCCAGTTTCCAATCTGGCATTTGAGGCATATCTGCAAAGAGAAATGTCGAGTGCTTTATTCCTCACCCAATCGTTTAATATTCCTTTCCCATGAATGTGTAAAAGATTCACGAATATGTGTTTTTTGTACAGGCAAGTGGTCAACAGTCTTCGGGCGCTCTAGCGGTCTAGAATCACCGACACATGTGTAAGGTTTCCGTACAGTTCACAGTGGATGCGTCCCTCAAGAGAGGAGTGAGGACGTGGTACGAAAGGAAGAATGGTGTGTGGACACGGCATTTTCTGGAGTGCTGCTCCGTTATGCCCCTAGAACTGAGGAGAAGAAGCTTGAAATCCACTGACCAGAAGAGACCAATATACTCGGTGTTAAATCCAACAATTATATTTTTTGGCACCTTGACAGGAATAACCATACGTTTTTTAATAATATTTTATCTTCAAAATCACCACGCGACACATGGTATATTACTCGTACAACTAGTAACCGCACAAACGGACTTACGAGTCTTGAATATTGTAGATCAACTGTGGGATGGGTTGAGGGATAGTGTGATTAGCGCAATGCTCGGCTATAAAGATGGAATTCGCTACCGGGACGAGAAAGACACTATATTCTTATTTTTATGGTTCTGTTTTATGTTATTATTTAATAAAAATTATTTTACAGAAGATGGAATTAAACTATGCCGTTGGATTGCGATCGGAACTAGTAATTAAAACGATAATTTGCGTAATTTCATCGAGGATATCATTCGATGATCAACTTTACAGAGCAGAGACAAAAGATTGGATCGTTTCATGAAACTAAATTTGAAATTTTTATGAAGATACCAAAACACATTACATGTATGTGAAACAAAAAACCTTTGAGTCATCACGGAGTGGTAAAGTCTTGCAAAACCAGGCCTCATTAAACTAATTACACAACACAGAACAGACCAAGAGCAGAGAATTACAAGTGTAATAATGGCGAACAAGTCTGCATAAAACCCACCTCGAGGCCGACCAGAAAAGCGGGCAAAAATCCAGGAGTAAAAAGAATTATAAAACGAAGAACAGAACTTTTACGAGAGCCTTAAAGGGGTGCAAAGCTGCGGGAGAAACGGGGGGTTTTAGTAGCCTCAAACAGTGGTTCAGAACGAAAGAAACTCGAAAAAACACTACACGTTATCTCAAACGCCAGCTGAAAAAAATAACTTTGAGAACCATTTGAATTCAATAAACGGAATTGAGATTAATATTTTTTTTCGTTTCATGTGTTCGTTTTACGCGCTATTTTGAATTTTAAATATTGACATATTTTTAATATTTTACCCTTGTGGTAAATTATCACAGTTGTATAAAATATAAAATTTCTAAGTTACATACGTCATATTATGAAGTTTAACTTTGAAAACGAACCTAAAAATGAAATAATTTATACGCTCAGACGTTTCTTTTATCGTTCTAAAGAGATTTTTAAGAAAGCGAGTAAACAAATTGATATTTTTTGGTTTACATCCTCTGAAAAAAGTAACATGAAATGTAGAAATTATTTAGTTGGCTCAATATTGATTGACAATCCCCTTATAACTTCTGCATAGTAGCAGTTTGAAATATGTGTAGATGTAAGAATGAAGATAGACTATAGTTTTGTCTACAGCCACCAAATGGTGTTGCTGCTTCCCATACGTAGCTCATTGCAGCAGATTAAGTTCCGGCTTGCCAGTACGCTGGTGAACATCGATAAGTCAACATGAAGGCAAGTATGGGCACCGGTGGACAGTGTGGTTGCGCCTCGCCCCGCCTCGCCCCGCCTCGCCCCGCC
>BOPP01000110.1:2925366-2967810 GCA_017312745.1 Gryllus bimaculatus
GTGGGACCCGGGCGAGTGGCGCGGCAGCGAGGGCGGGCGAGTGTGGCGGCGAGTATGGCTCAGTGTGGCGGGCGAGTTGGCGGCGGGCGAATGGGCGGGCGCGAGTGGGGCGACGAATGGGGGAGCGAGTGGGCGGCAAAAGCTGGGAGGCGAGTGGGTGGGCGAGTGGGCGGCGAGTGGCGGCGAGTGGACAGGCCGAGTGGGCGGGCCGAGAGCAGGCGAGTGCGGGCGGCGAAGTGGGGCGGCGAGTTGCGGGCGAGTGGGGCGGGCAAGTGTGGTGGGCGAGTGGGCGGGCGAGTGAGCGGATGGGATGGGGCTGGCGTGCCGGAGCCCCAGCTGGGCTCTCTGTGGTTTACGCCTAGCTTAACGCAGCCAGCCCCACAAGACGACCGCCTGCCGCCCTGGGGAGCCCGGAGATGCGCGCTGATAATGATCTTTAAGCCGCAATGTGGAACGAATCGTTAATGCGAGCTCCCTAAGTGCATAGATAATGCAACTGCTCCTTTTGAAGTGGCAGTATGTGAATGCGGCAAATTAGTCCTAAAATAAGCTAGACAATGTAACTGACAAGAAGATCGTAGGTCGTTTCATTTCAGCACCTTTCTTTCTACAATAATTTTATTGGTTTCTAGCAAGTTTGAAAGAAGACTCATACGTAAAAGAACTATTGGGGAACTGTCTATAAACTACATGTTATAACGGAATTACAATAATATAATGCCAACATTCAAAACATCACAAATTACGTATTCTTCACGAGCACGCTCGTCGCAACTAGAACACCCAAACACACAAAGTAGCGCGCGTACTTCCACAAGCACATGCAGAACCGCTTGAGGTGGAATGGCCTCACACAAACGTCGAATTCCAGACGCGCGGAATAACTCATCACGGGGTATAAAACCGCGGCGCTGACAGAAGTAAGAAGACGCCGCTGCGCGGAGCCAAAAAATAACCTCTTGGAAGTGAGACCATTTTACGGGTCGTAAGAAGACGTCAAGGGGAGGTTTACAGTTCTGACAGGGACGCCGCTCTGCCGCACGCGACTGCCCGCCGCCGCCGCCGCCGCCGCAGCCGCTGCCATTGCCGGCAGACAACACACCATCGCCCGCGTTGGGCCACCGCTCGAAAGAGAGTAGACGAGACCAACGGATGTCATTTGGCGACGTCGCTGCTGAATACAGCGTTTGCCATGCATACTTCAGCTAAATAATGCACCACTGTTCATCTAAAGATGAGAACAGGATTTCTTAATGAAGACGATAAAGAAATAATAGAGCTGGCTTAATGTTCCATTATAAAAAGATATTTTCATATATACCATATTAAAATTTATTTTTATTTGTTGACTTTAGCTAAGTTTTCGACGAATATATTGAATGTTTCTCCTTACTACAAACATTTAGTAAAAACTGTAAATAAGCGTCATCTTTTCGGGCAGAAGAGGTAGCTGAAATTCCCCACTTGTGTTTGACAGGGACTCTAAAAGCATAAATAAGCTTGGTATTTCGTATTACAGGGATATGGATTATTTTAGATATTTAAACCAGCGAAGCTAAAACAGCTCTTACTTATTTGCAATATTTGTAACGTGACCGTCCCGTCGTGCCTATTCTTTATTACAATTATTTCCATCCATTATGTATTTACCCGATATCCAAACGTTCTGTTTATATAATGTTTAAAATCATCTTTCCGGATGAGCTGCGCTGCCACTGGAAACTTTATATTGGATCGTGGGACTGAGATTCTCCCCCGCACAGGATAGGGAAAATGATATTCATTATCGTATTGCTAATGAGAGTGGAATGTATTTTTCTTTATCTACAAACCAAGAAGATACGTAGACATTATTCACATGTATATTCATTTCCGTGCCCAGTGGTACTGTTTGTTTATTCGGTGGCGTCAATTTGCGACGTGGCAGATTGACGTCCTCTGTGACACTGACGATAAAATCATTATGCAAAAAAACAATAAACTCTTTAATACAATAGCAAAAATCTAAATAGAACATTCATACTTCGTAACAAAATATTTACCCCATTCTCGTTAATACCGTGCATGTCATAGTTTTGATGGCCATCTACGTTGTTTCAAGGTTTACTAAAATTACTGTAAAACTTGTCCTCCTAATAAATGTATACCGTACGCGCGGGTAATATCTGCATAATATTTACTTCCGTGAGTGCAATAGCATTGCCGCTGTCTCGCGAAAATATTACATTCATCATTTCACCATAAAGTTCCATCAGCTGGTCTCATCTTTCTATATTCCCACACAATGGCTCCCTACAATATAATTAATACGGTCAGCGCATGCTCCCAAAACACCTTCTTCCTGAAAAAAAAATCACTCTCTCAAAAACACTAAAACTTGCCAGCACATGCTAGTACATGTCGGCTCGGAATCAATCATTGCTCTCTGTTCTTCTCAATCAGTCTAGTCTTTGGATTGTTATTTCTATAAAACAACAACGCTCGCTTTCCTCTGTCACCGATTTCGTTTATAACATTTTATATTTTCTACAAAATTTATTCCCATTAGGAACTTTTGCGAATTTTTGCTTTTGAATTCGCCGCGTTCCCCGAAGTTCACTGCCCTCTGGTTCCTCTGCTTTGCCGAAATAGTTGCCTATATTCAATTATCCTTTTGTGTAAGTATATTTCTGCCTCTTTCAGTTTTTCTTCTAAACTTGTGTACGCCCCCTTCGAATTTCTTCCGAATGAATTTTTGAAATTTGTTTAATTTACTAATAATTTTAATTTAATTATTAATCCGTCCTGCGTTCGGTTATAGCAACTTATGCAATTTTTTCAAATTAATAGAGTTCAGAAAAAAGCAATCTTGTTAAAAATGTACTTTGCATTAACCCAGAACAAATAATGAAAAAAGTATGTAGTAAAAAACGTTTTAAGAATATTGTGTTTTAAAAAGTTCCTTTATTCAGCAAAATTACTCAAAAACTACTCATGTTTCGAATATATTGCACAAGACTTCATTGAAGATCTAATTTAGAACAATAGTCTTCATTAATAATAAAATATTTAACTTTAATATTGTAGTTGATGAAAGATGCCCGAAAAATTTTAATTTTTGCAATTTTCAGAAATTTAGGAATTTTAACAGAAATCAGTTCTGTACTACGCTCGTTGTACGAGCAAAGAATGATAGCTATTATTCACGAGTTGATGTTTTCTACACGAACGACGTGATGACACGAAAGTGTCATAATTTCTAGAAGTGAATAATGGTCATTTCAATGCAAGTAAAATACTATACTTTCTCAACGACTTTGAAATTGAGATTTTAAAAATACTAAATGGGTGCGTTAACCTTACAGAACACTCAATGTTCTCTGTGCCAAACACCACTTACATACTGTTTCGTGGTTCACCATGAAATGTGGACAGTCATACTGTCTTAAGACGGCTGCGACCTGCCGCGACCAAGCACGTACCACGTCTTTAGGGTGATTGCGGGAACCCTTTGACGTCTATAATGAACTAAGACGAGTGTAATTGGTCGAGAGCCGTGCGAGAATAATACTTTCACTTATATGCACTACAAAATTCATTTATATGCACAACTCTACCACATGTACCAGAGATGTAAGCTTGGAGCTTGTTCCGGCTCGAGCCGTGCCCCGCTGGTGGGAGATAACTGGTTGGGGAAAACATAAGCCGAGTAAACGAAGCCGGATCTTGCCATTCAGCGGGGGAAGGTCACCGCCATGTCTTGCAATATACATGAACTACACTTACGGAACTAACGACCTTGTCGCTTGGCGCGTCCGAAATCACTAATTAGTCAATGAATCAACCGATGTACAAAACGGTTATAGACTCCCATTTACGAGCGGAGGCACTAATTTTGGCCCTTGGTTGGACAGCAGCGCCCCCACTGCCCTGCGCCCTCCGAATGGGGTGTTTCATTGGCAGCAGGGTGGACGGAACCGCGTCCAACGACGCCATCTGCCTCCGCGCGAGGCTGAGTGCGTGTGCGAGAGGGTAACCTGGCGTCTGCGTGCGCTCACTTAATGGCTATTCCGCGCTGCCCAATGACGCCCCCGCACCTGCACCTGCTCGCGATGACATCCGATGCTAGCGGCATTCAAACCCTGGCTTGTTAACGATGTCTTTATGGTGCGCAATGACTCTCTGGGATGCACGAGCCTCTGCAGGATTCGAGTTACGGCCAGCTTTTGATGGGATTCGTAGGATGTCTGAATGCTGGTATGTGGGCATTCTTTGCGAAGTGGAATGATTTATGTTTAATCGAAAATGACTTTTCTGTTCTCTGAAGATATTATAAATGCTTCTAATGAAATTACGCCACCCCAAAATCTATATATTTAAAACAGAAAATTTTCGTTCAGAATGAAATTTTAGCATTCTATTTAACCAAATGTCGTGATTTTTTCTGTAAATGAAAGGTAGCTGACACGAGATGTGTTGCAATTTGCCATTATCAACCAGTTTTAAACCAGAAAAATAACTTTTACATCTATATAGAATAAACGCTACTGTGCTGTAATTATTTCATTACGTTGTTTAAAAGATCTACTACATTCCAGGACGTCTTGTTTTGCAAAATGCAAATCATCTACCGAATACTGACAATGTTTCGTAGTAAGTATATCGAAGTTGAAAGATTAATAAGAGTTTTTAAATTCTAAAATTATTGAGAATATATAAATACAGTGTCCAGCTTCCTTCTGATACGTGTCTTAACTAAAATGTTAAGTTATTGTAATTATATGTGATGTTCTTGGTTTTTAAATTACAGTGGATAGGTTGATCTCTTCCTACAGTCCATAACATACGTGTACTGATCTTGGTAAATATAAAACATTCTAATTACATTTTCAGAAATATGTTTATGTAACTGTGTTCACAATAAATAGTAATTATATTGTTCCAGTATTTGTATACCTTTCAATTCATTAGCTTTCGAAAATTACTACTTAACGAAATGAAACAATATTTTGGAAGTTTCCTTCTTTCAGACATATGTAGTACTTTTCTCTTGTAACTTTTATATAGGTCTTCCTTTCATTGAATGTAATCGCACGGGTTCTGTTACTTACAATCCACTAGACAATTTTCACGCCGTTTCACCGCACGCGAAGGCGGTTGTGCAATTTGTATTAAAATAAAGTGTCAGTTTCAGACTGGCCGAAGGATGCCTGACATTTCTAAAACAACGAATATATGAATGCGAGTAGAGATTATTGTCCTGGTAAGGAGTAAATTGGCTTTAAAATCCCCACATTTCACTTAGTTTAGAAAATATTTAAAATATGAAAATTTAAATGTTTTTAAAGATTACTTACGTTACATACTTTTTCAAAAAAACTCTTGGATTTCCACTAAACGGTTGTGGTATTGAAAACTGAAAATACAAAATCTATCAACCTAATGCTTTGTGTAAGACTATAACATGCCTTGCAGAATTTTTTTCTCGCTATTGTCTTTGAATACTCAACATCAATTAAGACTGCTGAAAATTAGCACAACATGGCATATTGCAACATGTATAGAACGTGTCCCTTTGAGCGCATAAAAAAACTGCAAATTTTTCCTGTGATATTCCAACTCAAAAAGATAATTTTTGCTTTGTATAATTAAGGGTCATTTGCACTACTTTGTATAACGTCGTCTCTCACGACCAAGACAGACAATTTCATACGTACACACAAAGAACGCGGAAACTGATTTATCTATACGATATTCCCGTACCATCCCAGAACACTTATTTAATTTTAAATCCTTCGTCAGGAATTCTTCCAAAATAATCCTCAGGGCGCGCCATCTTATACATTCTTCAAAAGAGAAGACAAAAAAAGGCGAAACGGCCGTGGAATTTTAAAAAAGGCATCGCCTCGAGCCGAGGGTGGAAGCGAAGCTTCCGGAAGAGTTTGCTGCGACGCCGTCTCAGGCCGGCGGCGGCGCGAGGGGACGCGACCCGCAGACGGCGCTTCATTGTCTCTGCCGATCCAATGCGGCCTCCCTGGGTAGCTGGGAGGGCGGGTGGGCAGGCCCGGCGAGAGCGCCGGCTGAGGGCAGGTGGGTGCGGAGTCAGAGCGGAAGAGGAGAGGGGGGAGAGAGGTCGGAAGAAAGGGGAATTTGGAGAACGGTTGGGATAGGGAGGAGGAGAGAGAAGGATTGTAAGGCGATAGAGTGAGCGACGGCAGGCGGACGTGGGGCAGGAAGGCGCGGACAAAAATTCGAAATTCCTTCCCTCTCTGCTTTTTTTGCTCCAGCGTACGGTTCTCCAATAACGAATACCGTGGTCTCACCTCATACTTCCACATGACACACTCTACCTCACTATTCCACTCCTCCACATTGCCGCTTTTCTTCTTCTTAGTCCCACTGTCCCCACCCCCTAATTGAATTTCTTTCTAACATGACATGATACCCCTCTTCCACTCTTTTGATCCCACACCTTCCATTGCTTTCATTGCGATTGCCATTACCCCGTTCTCCGTTTTCCCGTGTTCATCCTTTCCCCGCTGCCGTCGCCCCTCCCCCTGGTCGCAGTCGTCGCCGTCTCCGCCCCCGCCCCCGCCCCCAGCCGCCGCGGGCACTGTGGGCCAATTTACGGAGCCTCCAATCACAGCGCGCTCGCTCGGCTGAACAATGCCGGCCGGAGGCGCTTGTTACGCCGCCGCCGGGCAGTGGGAATGGCGGCGCCTAGCGCTCCGCGAGGACGCATGGCCGGGGCGGGGCCGGGGGCGGGGGAGGCGAGGGGCCGGCGCGGGGGCGGCGAAAGCAGTTGGCGCGCGCGGGAGGGAGTGAGGTGGGAAGGGGAAAGGGTAGGCTGGAAAATTGAGCAGGCGAAAGTGAAAGCGTGAGGCCTCGTGGGATGAAGGGGCAAGGGCCAAAGAATGGCGGCCGGGTGGGGAAGCAGGTGAATCGGAATGGCTGGCGTGGGTTTGAGTGAGCGTGTGGCGGGTGGTGAGCATGGAAGGAAAGCGTGAGGGGAGGCCGGGCGGTTGGGTGAGCGAGCGCATGGACGAGCACAGGGGTGAATGGGTGGGCGGAATGAGTGGGCGAGCGAACCGGTGTTGGGGTGGGTGGGTGGGTGGGTGGGCGGGGCGGTTGGGCAGGCAGAAGGGCGGGGCGTTCAGATGTAAGTGAAGGCGGATGAGAAAGCGAACGAGTATCAGGTGATTGCGGGTGAAAATGTGGGCGATGAATCGATGACAAAGTGACGGGCGAGAGGTGTGGGGAACCGGGCGAACTGCGAATGGCGTACAGGTGAGTTGTGAAGATGTGGGTAAAGCGTGATGGTGAGAGTCCAGGGCGGTCGGGTGAGTGGGTGGGAGGGTGGGGTTGGCCGCGAAGGTGCAGCGCGTTTGAGAAAAGGGCGACCGAGGAAGGGGGCGAGCGCGGAAGGACACAGGGCATAAATTGGGCGAGCTCTGAGAAGAGAGTTTACATAACGACAGGAGGTGGAAGGCAATGGACGAAGTTGAATTAATGAGAATCCAGACGATATTTTGGGGCATGAGCGCACGAAAAAAAGACTGAGAAGAACAAAGCGGAATGCCTCGTGGAAAACGGCACCGATGTCAAACCGGCGGAATATTTGTAAGTGCGGCAATATGAGGAGAAACCTCAATATTCAAACAAAAACTTCTCAATATTCTCAAAATCATCAAGTAAAGTTATTATTGACGATCGATGACTTCAAATGTGGAGAATATACCAGTGTCGAGTGTGTTTCATTCGTATTCAGTTTCAAGTTGTTAAGTTCATAGTTCAGTTGAACAAAAGCAACGATTATAAATAAATTCTTTTAAACTAAGTTGAAAATGATTTTGACATATACAGACAAAAACAGAGACCAGATGGATATTTAAACTTTATAATCAATCAAGTATGCGAAAAACATCTAATTCGTTTCTAGGCCTGTTTTACCGTCTACAAGGCAAATAAGAATAATGTTACAAACTTCAGATCCAAAATGATCACTTCATTTAAATAAAGTTTGCCCATTAATATGTAGTGGAAATCTCTTGTAACTAGGGGACAGACTTTGAAGACCTAAAGCATCGCCAAAAATCATCAATAAAATGCTCTTAAAATGTTTTTAAAAAACCCTAAAAGCAATGAAAAATACGTAACTTATCGAAGCCCGTTCAGATGAACAACTAAAACTGTTGGAAATGTTACTGATGCAATCCAGACTTCTTCGTTTCGTTCTATTGAATCAGAGTGTAAAATTTTGGTTTCGATTGTTCTTTACCAGTAAATATCTGTCTTTAGTTATCGCAAAATTGACCGAATCGACAAAGCTTATAGGCACTACAGGAGCTTTGCATACAACAAATCCAAAAATACAGACGTCAGAGGAACCGAGTACATACAACAGCTGACATTACAATTGCACTGCGAAGAAACCGAGTCAATTGCGAAGAAATCTAGTACTGAGGAATGCCATGGAGAACATTTGTTGTGTCTCGTAAATATTGTTTGAAACAAGTACTATGAAAATTATATTAAAATCGATTAAATCAGCGAAAATGCTTTAAAAATGGGGGAAAAGGCAAACAAAATCTTTTTAGTCGAAATTGACGAAAAATGTCATAAAGATGGGTAAATTCTTTTTGTCATAACAAAAAAAATAATTTCCTACTAATCTATACTAAAAAACATTGTCTAAAGAGAAAATAAAAGAAGACATTTCATTACAAACAAACAATAGTTGAGTATGAGATGGTAGGTTAAGCAAGGCGGGACAGATAGAGTAGCCTGGGCTGATGGTGCGGGAAGGAGTAGATGACGTACAGTAGTACAAACGATGAAATATAAGACAAATGAAGAAAGAGTAGAGTAAACGGTATTGGGAATAGAGTAAATGAGTACAGTAAATGATGTGGGTAGGCTGGAGGTAAATGCCGGGGATGTGGGGTCGACGTCACAAAGTAAGCTAGATGTGACAATGTCAAGTAGATATTACATTGTTGGGTAGATGGAATAGTGTGAAGAAGCTAGCACAATGTTGGGTACATGACGCTGAGTGAGGTACTCGTAGATGACAGTGTTGGGTAGAAGCAACAGCGCGAGGAAGATCACACAGTATGAGGTAGATAGTGCATAGCAAGGTAGAGGGAACAGCGTGAAGTAAATGACACAGTGTTGGGTAGATGGCTTAGTGTTGGGTAGATGCCACATCATGAGGTAGATGCCACATTGTTGGGTAGATGACACAGTATGAGGTAGATAGTGCATAACGAGGTAGACAACACAGCGTGACGTAAATGACACAGTATTGATTAGATGGCTTAGTGTTGGGTAAATACAACAGCATGAGGTAGATGCCACATTGTTGGGTAGATGCAACAGCATGAGGTAGATGCCACATTGTTGGGTAGATGACACAGTATGAGGTAGATAGTGCATAGCGAGGCAGACGGCACAGCGTGAAGTAAATGGCATGGCACATTGTGGGGTAGATGTCGCGGGATGCAGCCGAGGGAGCGGCGGGGAGAGGGGCGGGCAGACAGGCTGACGGGCAGTGGGCGGCGGCGAGTGGAAGGGCGCCGGATGCCAGCCAGGAACGCGCTGCAATTACGCGGCGTCTGGAGGCGGGGGGGGGAGGATTGGACGTGGAATCACGGCCGAGACAGGTGGGGCGAGACACGTGACCCCCCGTTCAAGCACAAGTGTAACGAACGACTTTTTTATAATTCGTAAGCCGCGATAATCGCTAAGTTAAAACATATGCGCCTTAAAAAAAGATAACCGAAATAAAAGGCAAAGGTAATACTTATTTTCTAATATAACAGTACCTAATAGGAAAATTTCTTTTTGAAGAGTCATATCTTTGCTGTTCTTGTATCATTCTCGTCGTGAAGACTAAAAGAGATGACGTCTTCACAATGATCATTCACTAGAAGAAGAAGAAGAAGAAGAAGAAGAAATAAAGAAAGAAAACTTACTAGAAGCGCAGAATCGTTGTCTAAAGTAAACAAGGAAGGGGTTTATCACAAAATCCCTGGATTGGAAATACATGAAATGAACACATAATTTATGTATATCCAAATTATGAACAGTCCAAATCGTGTAAAAATTATACAATTATGTTTGTTATAAATAAATTAATTTTTGTATTAAAATCGGCGAAATTTTAAGACCTATTGTATGCTTCTTCGACGAACATATGCATTGTATGTTCATTATGAGAAATTATGTGCTAACACCTAATGATCACCAACATTTCATCAACGATCAAAAACACAAAATTACTGCCATTGAAGTCTACACACTGAGAATACGTCGGTTTTTGTCCCAAAAAGAAATCAATAAAGGTCAAGGAGGATCTACAGTTCCACGACGTATTTTTTCTATAATATAAATAAAGTAACGGGTTTCATGGAATTCTCACGATTATTTGTGTTTAACATTTCAGTTCAGATAAAATGGTTCAGAGACTGTATTACAGTAAAGTAGTAGTGGTAAAAGAACATAAGGTTTCGACATCAAATTCTTCTCAATTTATTCAAATCCCATCAATACTTTCACAAAGTTTATAACACATAACGCAACGTTTTTCAATAACAATGCCTGGGGAAATTTCTTCTGCACGTATTAAATACTGTCCACTTCCCCCGTGTGTGATTTTCCGCGTGGCAGATTACGCGGCCAAATCTTCTGCGATGCCCCGCCCGACTCGTCAGCGCCGAAGCAATTATTTCGAAATGTGCGTTGGAGTTGCGCTCGGGCGGGAGACCAGAAACCCTCCACGCCCTTGGGCCGCGCACAATAGGGCGCTGCGCCGCCCGCCCCACAGGCGCCTTTGAACCCTTTAAGCCCCACGGGGCCCCGCCGCCACGCTACCTGCCGCCAAGGGCTCCGCCCACGCGAAGAGTGCGCACGAGGCGCGACGTGGGGGGGGGGGGCACGTGGAGGCGCACGTGGGGGCGTGGCGCTCCAAGAGCTTCCGTAGGACGCGCGCTTCACTGGACGGAATCACTCGCGCACCGCACATTCAACGGACATTCGCGCTGACATGACGGAGAAAACGCTCACTGAATCGTTTGTTGTTGTTTTTTTGACGAATGTTTCTGAAGAATGTTCACTTCTATTGTTTATTTATCAAAGGTTATTTCACGTTGTATACTTAACGTTTAGTCCCTAATTTGGGACCTTCGAATATTTACTATAAGAAGCACAATTACTATTCAATACTTAATATTAAGAGTAGCTAATTAATGATCATAAAATGACATCTTAGCTACGACTACGTAGTAATAGACAAGCTTATGTAATACTGTGTATTTATATTCTCCCTAGCCCTTTCCGCCATCTCCACTAGGGGAACGTTTGTTTTCTTCCTCGCCACCCACATTATCCCACATTCAGCACCGCCCGCGTTTTCCCCTGCGCCCCGTTTCACAGAAACAACACGCCACTCACCACTCGCCCCCCCGCGCTGCCCTGACTGCCCGCCGCCCCCGCCTCGGAGTCTTCAGCCGCCTCCGCCCTCGCCCTGACCTCAGCGCGCCCACGCCCGTGAACCCACGCGCCGCTGCCGGCAATTGACGCGGTTATTAGCTTGGGGCGGCGCGGTGGCAGGAACGACGGGAACTGCGGGGGCAGGGAAGGCGCGGCGGAAGGGGCGTGGCGGCGGGGGCGGCGCGGTGCGGCGGCGGTGGCGACGGGGAATGCGCGGGCGGTGGGAGAGTCGTGGGCGGCGGGGTGGCGACGGGGAGGCAGAGATGGGGGCGGCCGATGCTGGGCGATCTAAGCGGAGGTGTCTGCTCGGGAGAGTGCGCAGTCCTGACATGTAGCCCTACGACGTGCAGGTCAGCCGGCCTGCTGCAAGAGTAGGCGCTAAGGAGGGTGTTTAAGAGGTGACAAGCGAAGGCCAGCCAAGAGACGTGCATGAAATGTGAAATGAGATGGGTTGGGCGAGCGAAGTGACACTGTGGTAAATTGAAAGGTACAACAAATAATAATTACCCATAGTTGGTTGCCGAGCATGGGAAGCGTTTTTAATTTTTTCTTTATAATCATTTCTTAATGCCTTATTTCTGTCACCAATTTACGTCACTGTTTGCAGTATTGTATTGTTATCAAAAAGAATCTACTTGTTACTTTCTCAGTATGCATTGTATGATGGATTTCATGCATTGAATTGATGCATTGAAATGCTCAGTATTTCATGCATTGAATGATGGATTGAATACTGTGAATCATCCCTTTTACTGTGGCTTCTCTATATCTTGCCGCTCTAAACATTTCTTGCGAATTTTGAGTATTAGCCCACGCCGTTATTTGACAAATATGGGATGATATGTAGCTTCAATTGAGTCTTCGACCTATATTTCTCTCTCACAATTACAGAAAGTGAAAATGCTCTCTTCTTAAGATGAATTATATCTTCAGCAATCCACTGGTAATGGCAATTTTCCTATGTGTGCAATTTGCTTTCGTTAAAGGATCTACTATGTTGAATTGAATTTGCCTTATTTTACGTGGCGAGACTCGGGCCATCAGGCCCGCTCTTCCGTCTTACCACACAAATTTTGCTACTCTCCTTTCACCAACTAGCAGAGGAAGGAGGTATTTCTTGGGCGAGAAACAGGCGGTTTGAATTTAGCTCAAACGCGTCATTTAGGCTTGAGTATCTTTTACATGCAAGTAAATCTACTAACATGGGACAGCCGGCTTTACTTCCCCTCCGAAGGAAGGCGTACGAAGGATGTTTTCGCTCTTAAAAATCGACGGGCTTCGATCGGGTCTGAAACCCGCGAACTTGGGTACAACTGTCCGGTACGCTAACCGTTACACCATCGCCGCCGCAGCATACACCATCGCCGCCTCAGCTTACACCTGTTCTCACCTGTCTTACTGTCCTTCAGTAAGAGATTTTGACTTTGTAGATGGATTTTTATCTGCTAAATCAGTAATAGTTCGTATCAGAAGGGTCAGTAATATTTTGAATCATATAATGAAAATAGGGGTATGGTACGAAAGAATGAACAATTTAATGTGTTACACCATCATATTACCAAATAACGTTGATCCAAAATTTTCTAATATTCAAGAAAGCATTCTCGAGACATGAAAGGTAAGGGGGCTATATGTATCCAAATGACTTTGCAACCCTACGAACATTTTCACTATATGTTTTAAAGTATAAATAATAGGACATAATTATACAACAGCTTAAAAAGTCATAACCTCAAATTTGGCCCAATATAAGCAATGACTCCGAAAATTCAGTCACGAAAGAATTTTACAATAGATTTTGACACATTAGGAAGTGTAAAACAAATATGTAGGATCTTTTGTGATTATGATAATACGTATATACAAATGGGTTAACAAACAATTAACATATTTATTAACCCATCCATTCTCATTAGAATAAAATGAAATTAAAGACGTATTTCAAATTTAAAACCTGGGCTATATCATCCTGGAGGTAATATAATGAAATAAAAAGAAGTACCGTGTTTATTCATGTATCTAGATTTTCATTAATAATTACAATTAATGACATAAGATTCATGTAGTTAATCAAATGATGAGTTATTTTTATATAATTTTTCTTCCCTTGTTCTTTTGGCTTCGCAGCTAGCCGGGCTTCGCAGCAAGCCTGGCTCGCTAGAATATACCCCACTGCGTACTTCCTATCCAACGAATTAATTTAATAAATGCCTCAACAAAGGATCAACATTTAAATTGCGAACGAACTCCAAGTATTTAATTCCGCCGGAGTGGCCGTGTATGCAAATGAGGGGAGGCAGCCCCAGATGGGAGTGCGGCATTGGTGGCTCCTCGGGGCCGAGTGAGGGTCACGTGGAGGAAGGCGGCTGCCAATTAGGTCTGGCACATCGCACCGCCCTTCATCCGGGGATTCCCCCAACCCCACCCCTCGAGACTCCTTCACAGCAATCGATTGCGTGGGCTGGTGTGGTGAGAAATATGAAATTATTTGGAAGTCGCTGTAGCCCGCCATTCCCGCTTTGTTCTCGAAAAAAAATATTGTTATTTTAAAAGAACAATATCTGAATAAATGAAGCAGGAAATAAATAGTCGGAAGTAATGATTTCTGTGTGAGCCATGAAAGCAATCATTTTTGTAACCTATGCGATCACACGGTGAGTTGTGTCAACCTCTTAGTATACTCACGCTCAGTATATGTTGACCAGAAGCACAACATATACGGCACGTGCTTGTTCCATAAAACATAATAAACTTGGTTGCTCCATAAGTTGATTTGTTAGTCATGTGAAAACACTACTTTTGAATTACAGAAACAATGACTTTCTTTGTTTAATCAGTATAAATCGTTAATATATGTGTCAGAGTCTGCCAACAGAGCAAAAATGCATAGTTTTTTAAATTTGTAAATGTTTTATCAGGATTGTTTATTTATCATACAAATGCACACTATTGGTCTGTGTAGTACAACGCATATGCCAATGGAAATATTTATTATCAATTATTTTCATTAATTGAAATATTTATCTTTCATTGACATTCCATAATTAACAATTTTGGGAATTTTTAAAAGGCCGGGATTATTTCTAAACCCTGCGCATAGCACAATATTTCTATTTACTAATCTATTTGCAACACAAGAACAATACTTTGTTAAATTAGAAAATTAAAATATTTACTATAATTTATTCAACTTGCATGCTCAATAATCAATAAGCGTGTTCAATAAGCGATTAAATGTTTATTTTATTTGTTTACATCTACTAAGATAAAGGATAGTTTTATACGCAAAATATAAGTAGATGGGAGCTCACAACGGTGACACGCTGATTTGTGTAGATGTACGGAAACAGTTGTCAAACTCAGATATATCCCGACACTTCCACACAAATTGCACTCACGTATTCCTAATGAAACTTTATCACAGTGTAAAAGCTTGTTGCCTAACAAAATAGCACTCACTCCGGAGGCATTGAATTCAAAGGGAACTCGGAATGTCCATTATCGATATTTCATTGCTTCAGGTTGTAACCGCTGAAGCCGAGTTACATTATGAAATATTAATTGGAAAATCTAAGCCGTGCTTCCGCTAGAAAGAATGAAGTTGCAAGAAGTTACGAAATCTAGTGTTGATAACTCCCCTAGAGGTGAATAATTTTTTTGTCGAGCGCTCGCCTAAGCATAAGTACAGCGACCAATCAAAATTTAGTGCGATATTCGACAAGAACATGCGTTGCAAAAAACGGATACTGTAACATCTTCGCGACAACATCTGTAAGATGAATGTCGATTGCCACGATGGATGCTGGATTAAACGAAGTTCTGTAAAACAATCGAAATCATACGATATTCGACACTGCAAACATTTAAGAAATGAAATAGGATAGCATCTAATGGAAAAATGTCTCCTTTTATTTCATATTCAAAAATTAACAGATGATTTCCAGGTTTATTTAGACTAAATAATTTGAATTTATTAAGTTTCTGAAGTAAAGTTTGCAATTCCGAATTCAGTAGTAAAACTAATACAGATGTCTTTACAAAATTAAAGTTGTAAAATATTTTTTCTGTTATTGTGTGTGGGGTGCAACTCAACGAAATGATCACATTTTGCTTAGAGTAATTCAATGTGTTGTTGTTTTCATTCGATTACAAAAATAAGAGTCAATAAATTTCATTTGATCTTGGTTCATTGGATGAGAAAGTTCTTGAGACGTGAATCCAACTTGTGATGATGAAGCAAGTAATTTACTAAAGAGATGTTTATATGGGAACTGCCAAACATTGATTTGGGAAATGCACGACAAGATAAATCTCATTGAATCAATTATTGTATAAACATTTTTTTAAGAGTTTATATTTCTGGAGTGCGTGTTTATCTGTATTATTTCTTGTTGTGATGCAAAGTGTTATAGTTCACATGTCATTTCTTAATGCACAGTAAAAAAGGGTATAATATCACACTGTGCGGACCATATTACTGTTGTGTGTCAGTGTGATATATATTAGAAATAATTTTAAGTGTTATTGAAAAGTTACATCCAGAAGCCTAACCAATTATCATAGTTGACCAGACAATTTATGTAATTAAAAAAAGAATACATCCAAATATATTTTATCGAAGTATTTCGACTTTTGATTTGTGTAATGTACATTAAAAGACGTACCCACTCCTGATTAGGATACTTAAATTGATTCAATTATACCTAGTTTAAACGTGACGTTTCTCTTACTCGTCGCAAAGTCGACTAACATTAAAGGATTACTCGAGTCATCTGACCTCTCTTCAGTACATAGGAACTCAGAGGTAGATCGGTGACAAGTTGGTGCTGTTGTTTTATTGAGAATTAGCGGAATGTAACATTAAAAAGTGCATATTACGGCAATTCGCTCAGTTCGAAATTAATATTACGAAAGCGTTTTCTAGTTAATTACATAGAAAATGTAGAGCAATACTTCCTACGCCACGGGGCACCTATGCCACTTTCACTCCGCTGCACTCGAAGAACAACGCGTGCGAGACGCTGTATCTCCGCGTCTGCAAACGCATTTACCATGGGACTAAGAATGTTCGTTTAGCATTAGGCCCCCTTCTTCGTCACGCTGCTGGGGGTTAGCATTGTTAATGAGGTTATCAATACATTCTACATACTTTAAGTATAGATTAACTAGTGTCACGTGGCAACCAAATCTGTTCATCTACTTATCGGAACATTAAAAAGTAATTAAGCAGTTGTTTAAGCATTTCCATATGCGCTACAGACTTGGATACTATCCACTTACCAGAAGAACTGACGGAGAGTTTCTTAGGCTATGGGCCATCTGAGAACAGAGGTGCCATCACTAGGTCCTAAGCAGGGGGATATGAAGAGAGAATTAGATCAACATCAGGACCAAAGAATGCGAAAGTATTTGACAATTTTGAATTGAGCGCATTTTTATAAGTTAAAAAAATAATTAATTTCTCGCTTACTACGTTTCTATGTAGACAAGACAAATTGTTGCAATGCTGAAGCCGGAAGATGCGTAGAGTACAAATAACGACAAGAATTTGAGCCCAAAAATATTTCCTATGTATATTAAATGACTCACACAAATGTGTAATCAGAAAATACAATTTCTAGTATTTACTAGGCTGTCCGGGTGACGCCGCGTCCATGTCGAAGGTGCCGACGTTTCGGTCGCCCTTCTGCGACCTTCCTCAGGGTGTAATGCATTACGTCCTGAGGAAGGTCGCAGAATGGCGACCGAAACATCAGCACCTTCCCAGGACGTGGCGTCACCCGGACAGCCTAGTAAATACTTGCTCCGGCCGCGGAAGCCTACACTCACAATTTTTAGGTTGCCGATACCTAAAAACTGGTTGACGGCAAAACGTCAGCCTGCCAATCCCCCTGTGGTCAACGCTAGCGCGCAAACAGTTCAAAAGATTTTTTCTCCAAATTTCATATCCGTGAGACCGTCGATCCCAGATTCCCTCGCGCACACGTCGCTGCGACCTGCCTCCGCTGGACACGCCCCTCCGCGGCCCCTTCTCCTCCTACGCGGAGGGGCGTGCGACAGCACCGCGCGCCTCTTCGGAGCCCCACGCGCGCGGCGCCATCAATTAATTAGGCGGCGAGAAGCCCGGCGGCGGAGGGCGCCGGCGAGGACGAGGACGAGGAGCAAGGGGCTTCGGGAGCCCCACGGGGACGCCTTACACGGCGGAGAGGCCCATGACTGGAGCTGCGAGTGTTTATTTCGTGTTTCCGGCCGCGCCAACCAATACGGTCATTTGTTCCGGGTATGTGGTGTCTGTTGAATCTCCAGAGGTGGTAGGGTTTCCGTATTCCCTGGATGGGGGGATCTGGCGTCGACCTTCACGATTGCAGGCGGAGTTTTTCCCACCAGGTATCACACCCAGTGGGTGAAGTCGTAGGCTTCCGCGGCCAATCATATTCGTGATCTGGGCTGTTCGGGTGACGCCGTGTCGAAGACTGTGTTGCCGATCGCATGATCGCTGGATCGCATACCAGCCCTGAGGAAGACCACGACAGGATATTCGAAACAGATCGCTGTATCGCATACCAGCCCTGAGGAAGACCACGGCAAGATGGTCGAAACGTCGGCAACACAGCCTTCCATGCGGCTTCACCCGGACATCCCTGATCATAAACACCCCTATTGGGTGTTTTTAACGCATCCTTGGAGTGAAACATCGGAATAATAACTGACATATTTGACGAAGTATAATAGAAAACATAGTTTATTTCATAAGACGATAGAGTGTCACTGCCTATGTGGTAAACAATCATTGTCGGTGAATTGAATTGAATTGATGCCTTATTTTACGTGGCGAGACTCAGGCCATGAGGCCTGCTCTTCCGTCTGACCACGCAAATTTTGCTACGCTCCTTTCACCAACTAGCAGAGAAAGGAGGTATCTCTTGGGCGAGAAACAGGCGATTTCAATTTAGCTCAGAGGCGTCATTTAGGCTTGAGGATCTTTTACATGCAAGTAAATCTACTAACATGGGACAGACGGATTTACTTCCCTTCCGAAGGAAGGCGTACGAAGGATTTCTCTCGCCCTTTAAAAAAAGTCCACGGCTTCGAACCCGCCAACTTGAGTACAACAGTTCGGTGCGCCAACCGTTACACCATCGTCGCGTGTAAAAAGCTTGCTGGTGATCATTCCATCTTGACTTTATTCTAGTGTGTGTAGCCCAAATGGTGATATCCGACTATATATCGTTGCAGAGTGCTGCTAGTGATCACGCTGGCTTGGGACGCGAAGCATTTCGCCAGCCTACGTAACGCCGAAGACACTCTCATAACGCGACGTCCACGGCGCAGGGGGGCTGCGATGCGAAGCCCAAAGGGCAAAGACAGCTGTGTCCAAGCAAAGTGAGCGCTGGGTCACGGGAGGGCCGATAGGCGGAGGGAGGCGACGTGTTCAAAGGACACCCGTCGGCCGTGACCCGTGAGTGCGTGCTCCGAGGAAAGGCACGTTGCGTTTTGGCGGCGAGGACGGCGGTTCGGCGTCAAAGGATTCTCATTCGTCAAAGCACACGCTCATCTATGGGAGCTTGTTCATCTAGCACGCAGCTGCAGTCCTTTTTTTGAAATTTTCTGCCCAGGGTAATTCAGATTCAATTAAAAATTATTTTTCTCATTTGAAAGGGTTTTCTATTTCAAAGTTTCTTTCCAAAGAATAGTCTGATGTGTTGAGATACAGTACCAAATATTTACCAGGAAAATTTGATGCATATTTGGACGAATAATGACTTATTTTAAAATATCGGGGGCCGAAAATAATAATATTAAAGTCATATTGTTCATTTATAAATGATACAAATGTTAGCCATATGGGACAGGAGGAAAAGAAAACGTAAATATTGCACCAAGAGTTACAAGACTAAGAAATGTTCGATCAAGAGTAAATATTTGATATGGGACAGTAAATACAGTCAGGATTTGGGACGTGGCATACATTTTTATTTAGGTAACGTCATATGATGGAATGTATGTATCACGAAAGTATTACCCAGCGATATAAGAATTTTGCAGTTGGACAAAAATTATAATACAACTGAATTCTATCAAGTGGGAAATATTTAGAAACACAAATAAGAACGTTTTAAAATAGCGTACCTAATACGGGGCAGATTGTATCGTTATTTACCCAAATATATTAAAACATTTCAGCATGCAGATATTTTTTCTTTCTTACATTGTATGATTGTCCAAAATTGTTTTTCACAATTTAATTGATATTTTTTGTAAAACTGCTCCAAGAATGAAACACAAATATCTTTTGGAAATTACAAATAATTTAAGTTTTAGTAACACACATATTAGTGACTTTCATCCATGGCCAGTACCATCAAGATAGTCATTAAATTAGAAGCATTTTAAGGCATTTATTACACATTACTTCTCAAAAACGTGGGTAATGTTCAAGTACAATACAGATAAAGAAGCTCTCAAAGTAAACAAATTGAAACTAAATTCGAAAATATTAATGCACTTTTCCGCATTAACGTAATGACTAAGATCTTTAAGATTACTTTTTAAAAAATATACAGAGAGAAGATAAAACATTATAAATTCGAATAGGACACTAATATCTAAAGCGATGTAAATTTTGAAAGAAACCATTCGTTATTAAAATTGTAATGAAAAAGTATACATTCATTTTTCAGGACTATCAAACTTGAAATCATTTTTTTTAAATTATTCATTCACGCATTCGTTCGTTTATTCGTTGGTTCGTTCATTAAACGTACCAAGAGCACAACGTTTCACAATCATATTCTTCATATCACGAGGTGCTACAAAAATGCACACTTCTTTTACTAATATAGTTTAGAAATAAGGTTATAAAAAGAGAATAAAACAAAATAGTTGTATTTTATATCAACTTATGCAAACAACGAGTTCTCAAAACGTGCTATTGACACGTTTAATGATTGAACAAATAAACAAACAAATAAATAAGTAAATAAATAAGTAAAAATGTTCAAATGTTTTTATTGACGTTTCAAATAAGGAATACATTTTCACTACAATATTTAGACTAACTCTATAATTATTTCTGGAGTCTTCCTAATTTTACATCAGAACCATTCATTATCTGCACTGTTATAAAGTTATCATTACATCAAATTATATTCATTCCTGAAATTTAAATTATTTGTTTAAAATCAAAACCTATTATCTCGTTAATTAATAAGATGTGAAACATTCAACATTTAAATGATAATGTTAACATGAACATTGAACATGAAAAAGAAAAGAACTTAATGTATTATTACAGAGGATAACGTTTTCCTTAATCCTTACGAATTTCTTCTTTATCATTTCTGAAGAATCAAACAACATTTACTAAGTAATTTTTAATACTTCAGTACACAAGTCCATTCATTCTAAGATACGTCAGCCTTGAGTTTTATAAAAGCTTCTCTCAGTAAAAAGAGTTACATCGCGTCTAAAATTAAGTGTATCTAGGATAATGGTCTAGGCTACTCGCCTCACGGAGAAATAGTAAAAGAGCTTCGTCCTGCTCTTTTTACCCGGGACCACAAGAGTGCCAAGAGAAACAGCAGTCGCAACAACTCGAAAGTAGGACACGGAGAAGGAGGAGGAGCAGCAAGGGCACAAGCAGTTTGCACACCCCTGCCCGCTGCGATACGGCTAGGGGAGGCTTCCAGCAAACAGCAGATAATGAAGCCACAATTCTTCACATGTTTACATTCAGAGAAGCTCCGTGCCCGTCGCGTTGCACCCTGGGATCTCGTGCTAACTTTAGACCCCGCCCCCTCCTCCTTCCTTCCCCGTCGGGCTCTTATTTTTTATGCAACTCTCGTACATCATAAAAGAAACCGCTTGCGGCCCCTTGTAATCTACACAGGTCGTGCTGGCGGCGGAGGCGGCGCTGATGGTTCCCGGTAAGGCCGTATGAGGGCGCCGCGTGTGGTTGAAAAGATGGCGGTGGAGATGGAAGTTTAATGGAGTTGGTACGAGAAGAAGATTGGAGGAAGCTAGTGGTACAAGTAATAGGTATTATAAAAAAGAATATTGCAAGTAAAACGAAACATTGGAAGAGTTTCTAGTTTAAAGTGTTGAGACCATTAGCAAAGGAACGGATCAAAGAAAGCCGGTCTAGTTATACGAATATTATAGAGGGAAAAGCAATTTGATATCGGAAGGATTGCTAAAAATGTATGCTTTTCTGAGAAGTTTGACTTAAAACCCGTGGATATGTACAGAACGGATGTAATCTTTAAAGGAAAATTTAAAACACAACAATATTTGGTATAGAGATTGTATCGACAGGTTTGGGATATCAAGACCTATAATGTTACCAAGAAAGTATACTGTTTTCACAAGGAAACTAGAAAACAACAAAAGTAGAAATATAAAAGATGTAGAAATTATCATTAACGTGACTGATTTATTATGATTGTATTGATGAAATGATAATGATTATGAATTATAAGCATTAATTATGTGAAAAATTATTCATGCAATTTTTATAATTAAAATTGTGTTCATTAATATTAATAGAATAATAAAAATTCAGAGTTAACTAACATTTTTTATATCAGAAGTACTATTACGATTGCTACATTTCTAATCATACTTGTTTTCAACGCGGGATTCTCCAATCAACAAACGAACCCAAACTACCTAATTCAGCACGGAATGGCAAGTTGACAAGTTGGACTATCAATGCTACACTATCATCGTGAAAGAGCTTATCACTTCAGTCTGACCAGGACTCAACTGCACTCAGGCTCGACTCCGCCTGCACCCTGACCTGCAGTTATTGCTGGAAGTGCAGTCACACCTACCCACCCTCCATCACTGATCGGCTGAGATAACTCATTCCGACTGTTGCTGCTGTAGTGATTCTGACCGAAGGCATCCTAAGGTTTGTGTCCCGACGTGGTAGATTTTCCACATTATTCTGGAGAAGATTTCTAGCGGCTCCCTGTCCTAATAGTTACCCATGGTTTCTTCCTTCGATACCAGGCGAATGACGCAATATACTTTAACAAATGGGTCACGGACCACACGCAATCTTTTCTTTCTCAACCTTGTCCGTTGCGCTCCCCGCACACACAAACACACACACACGCATATTCTAACACACGAAATACACTTCCAAACATGTCGGGATACCAGTTGGGAGCTTTGGAATTGCCAATATACCTGAAAGGGAAAACCCATCGTGTAAGTCGGTTCAGGATATTGGGGTAGTAACATGGTCACCTCATTGAATATATATACTACACTAACGAGACAAAGAACCACAACCGTTGAACCATCCGGAAACCCAACAAAACGAATCAAGCCACGCCCACTCACCCGCGCCAGACACCACGCGAGGCCACCCGCGCAACATAGAGTGCAGCACCTCCGACGCAACTGGCGCGCTCACGCGGCGGTGGCGACGTCGTATGCAAATGCAGCGGGGCCCTCCCGCCCCTGTTTGTATGCACAACTGCTCCCTTCTTTAAGTAAGTCTAATGGGAGTTAAAACTTAATACCCGGGTTTGCCGAGCCGTCTCGCCTCCGGCGCCGCCGCGACGCCCGCCCACGCCGCCACCGCCGCCCACGCCGCCCTCGCCGCCGGAAAATTTACTGCTGAAAACGGTTCGGTCACGTAGCGCCGGGGAGTGGGCGAAAAAACCTCGGCAATAACAAGCCGTAACTCTCGCTGCGGCGGTGGCTACGGCGGCGTCGGTGGCAGGGATGACCGCGGGGCGCTGGGATGCATTTCGAGCTACGAGTCGTGAATAAATTCGGAACCATTTCCTCCGGTTGATTGGAGACTGAGACGGTGATGGAGTTGAGGTAGATGGTATTGGAGTTTCTAGTGGAATGCTGGTTGCGAGTGAAGAGGCGCGTAATGGGTGTTGGTGGCGAGGGCGGTAGCAACGCGTGCGGTGGCAGTGCGGGCCGGCGGTTGAATCGACTTGCTCGGGCGCGAATTATAGACCCCCAGAGGGTCAACCGCCGAGCCGGTGCTCCTTCTTTCTCTCTCTCCGCAAATAAGGGGCGTTTCCTTCCTCAAGCGGAGCGGCGAGGCTTTATGGGAATTTGCTGAGGTTCTTCCGAAATCGTTACGTCGAGGTATAAGTCATTTAACATGGCCGATTCTCCTTCGCCCTCCCGGCTCATGGGGCGAACGCCCGGCGCGCGGTACGAGGGGACGCGGGAAACCCTTCACGCGCGGGCGGCGAAGGGAAAGGGTGGCGCGCAGGGAGGGCGGCTTAACCAAGGAGGGAGGAAACGGGAGGCTTGATGCCGGAGGAGGACCACGCGTAGGGACACGAGGTAATGAGAAGGGAGGAAGGGTGAAGGAGAGGGGCGAAGAGAGATCACATGCGGGCAGCTTCGGGAGAAGATGACGCGAGATGTCGAGGAGGAAGGACGCGAAGGAGGACAGTGGTGTGGACGGGGTTTGCACTTTGGGTGGAGGGAGGGCTGACGATGATACGATTGAGGTCGTCAGGGCCACAGCTGCTCACAGGAGGACGGCCAGGCGGCGAGGACGGCATATGGAAAGACGGCGCGGGGAGTTATTCGCGAAGGCAGGAGGTGCGGAGGCCAAGGGACGAGTGGGAGGCACCACAGAGGGAGGAAGCGATGGAGAGCGAAGGGCGGCGGAATGTGTGGAGCGGGGCAAGGCGCGCGTGAGGGCGCCGCGAGGGAGGCGTGGGGTGGGCGCCGCCGCGCGTGGCGAGGAGGGCGGCGCGGCGGGCGAGGGCAGCGTGGCTCCAGATTAAGAAGCGCGCGCGACAGGCGAGGCGACGGGGAAATTTTTATCGGTCGGAAACGGCGCTGCCGCTGTCCCGGGATCCGCTCATAAAACACGGCATTTATCTCCGCGCTGGCATCGCCGAGCAGCTTACGAGAGATATTGTCCGGCTTTCAGGCTCACGAAGCAGTTCTGAGCCGGCGACTATTTGTGGCTGGTAGATGCTGCCGCTGCGATCTCGCCCCCGGCGCGGCGCACCGGACACCGGAAGTGAGCTTTCACTTTCGCTGGAGTTGACCCGGATGCGAACGCGGGATATCTGCGAGTTGGCCGAGTTCTACTCACCAACATAAAAATCAGTCGGAATGTTCCGCAAAGTGAATGTAATGGTAAAACCGGAATTGTTTAATGAATGAGGAAAACGAGCAACTGATTGGAAAGTGTTGTGTCACTGCAATAAAGAATTATTTCGTTCGACGCTGAAACCGTGTTTATTCTCTACACGATATACCTTTCGAAGCCTGTTATCTACAAGTTCTAATAACACAAGGTCTCAGTCATAACTCCGTACATATAGAAACCACTTATAATTTGTTAACATACAAATCATAAATTAACTAATTGAACTGAAAATGAACGTGTCTTAAATCTTAAATCTTTAATCTTAAAACGTCTAAACAAAGTAATTGTGTTATTCCAGTGTTCGGTGTGTTAACACAAAATATAAGAGAGTTAATCAAAAAATTATTTATTTTATGTGTTTTTCAATCATGGAATTTTACCTCCTAATAAAGTAAATATGGTCAACACTACTTAAAAAGATAAAAAATACCACCTACCTACGAGAAAAGATTTTTAACATATTGTCGTGTCGTATGAAGTGTTTGAACCAAATTGCCGGTGAGTTCTTTGGTGTTCCATGAATATTGTCATAATGTGGTCAACATTCTCTAATATTTCAGAGATTATTTCCAGAAATGACTTTAAATTTGAATATTTGGAAAGGATATTTTACTCAATCCATTATTTTTACTCAAAAATTTTTCAATCTTTGTGTGAAGCATAGAGGAATATAAAATGAGCATTCCATTACCTGTGAGCATTTCGACTAAAATAAAAATGTAGTCATTCATTTTTCTGAAATAATTTGAGATAGTATACTAATGCCATTCAAACAATATAATAGAACTCCTATGAAGCACAAATATAACTAATATCATGTCTAGAAAATGGATTCCAATACCAAAGCTGGAAGGTATGCTTGAGATTCAAAATTTGCATTCCTATATAAGCTATTTCTTAACATAACTTCGATTCAGAAACTAGCTTGCACTCTTAATAGAAACGTGTATATAAAACTGAAGTATTTTACAATACTATTGGTTTAATTAATTAGAAAAGAACATAAACAGTCTTAAGAACACAAAATATTTCATTACAACATGTATGCAACTTAAGACTCAATTTAAGACTCGACTTAACAAAAACTTTCAATTTTTAAAAAGCGATTAAAAAAATAAAGGAGGGTGGTGGCCAAATTCTGGCTTCAGATTCGGATTTGGCAGGTTAAAATACACAGAGAAACATGTATCAATTCTCTGGGTCAGACCATTTGTGTGTGTACCTGTGTAATTTTGCACGAATAAATCATCTCTAATTCTTACGACTCTTGTTCGCTATTGGGTGACATTTCATTAGTGTAATAGTTACCTAAATTTTTGCATTGTAATGAAATATCAAATAAGAACCGTGCAGGTCAAATACCTTTTATTTTGTATCGCACTACACAAATATGAAGATTTCCATTTCTATAAATTAATTATAGCATTAACGTGAGAATTATCCCCGGAATGTGACAATAGTTTATCTGAAAGTCTAGAATCTAAAGCAACGTTGAAGGAGCTTCCGAGGTTCCTCACGAGGGTCGTGACGGTTAGCCTCGCTCGCACGCCTCCTTCCAGATGCCGACGCGGGAGGGGCGGGCAGAACTCCACCCGCTAATTAAGGTCTAGAGGGCGCAAGGCACGGGAGCGTGAGGGCGACTCGCAGAAGGGTCAGGTCCGAGAGCACTGAGCCGGAACAGTGACAAGGGCCTGAACATTCGCGAACATTCATGGCGAGAATTTTTTTTCCAAACTGCATAGAATTGGAATCAAGCGGGATTTACGACATATCACGATAAATCACAATATCGTATAAACTACTGTACTCTCATTGCTATAACAACACTTTTTGGGCTTTTCTGGAATGAAAAAGATGAACTGATGGTGATATAAAGGTACACGATGATGGAAAAATGGTGGAATGAGTTACAGTGGAAAGAAGAGAACACTCCAAAAGTTTTTCCCCGAACTTGCTTCAATCATAAATTTTAATGTAACGCCGGAAAATTGAATCAAGGTCTCAGAGGGGTAGGCATTTTTTAAATTTGATTTATTTGTTTTATAATTTATTTATTTGGGTTTGAGGGACCTTTTAACTATAGAGACCAGGTAGGCCAGATAGGAATGATCATGAATGATGATAGACACAATGATTATGGAAAAGAGGTAGAATGAAAGGCAGGAGAAACGGAAATACCTTACCTTGTTCACCAGGTATTTTGGATAGTAACATAAGCAACAACACTGAATACTAGATGTCTGTACTAGCAACAACAGTCTCTTACAGGGCCAAGGCCTACCAGTGGCGTCACGGTCTTAGAGCCATGAGTTAAGAGGTCCGTGTGGTTAGCCATAGTCATACCTACGCCGTAGTCTGTTCTTCTCGACCTGAGAAGTGAGCTTTCTTGTTGTTACATAGCAACAGACATTGCCACATTGAAAGGAAAACTACGCACTAACCAACCCGACCGGGCATTGAACCCGGGGATACGTCATGGAAAGCGAGCACGCTGACCAGTGAGCTACCCGCTGGGACTCTGAAGAGTAGAGGATGGAAAACTGAAGATTTGATGTAGCTATACGTTAATGTGCAAATTCCTGCATCTCAACGTACTGCGTTACTCACACAAGTATTATTAATGAATGTTAGTGCCCAAAAGGCCCTAGAAGTACGTGCCTCCCGGTTTTGAACGTAGAAGAATGGCCCACTGCTGGATGGTGGGCGTGGGTTCGGGTGCGGTTGGGTGTGGGGCGGAGAGCGGCTGTGGCGGGCGGGGCGACGGGCAGCGCTGCTGGACTTCCGGTGCTAAGATGGATGAGCGTCGCCGGTGGCTGCGGGGGTGGAGGCGGGCAGAGGGAAGGGTTGGAGAGGCGCCGGGATGGACACACGAGATGATAAAGTTCGGAGAAGTTTTTCCAGTCGAAAGCAAAGTGCGAACTACGGAAACTAGGATGCTGGCGTAGTAGAAGAGGATGTCAGCAAAGAAAATGATGAAACGCGTTATCAGAATACCAAGAGGAAAGAATGGTAGAGAGGAAACCTAAGAGAAGAAAACTCTTTTACAATCGATAATTGTCGGCACCGTTCCATATAAAAATTCTATAGGCGAATAAACATTAATAAAAAGAAACATTTTCAAAATGTTAATTCATTATATATATATATATATATATATATATATATATATATATATATATATATAACAACGGAAAAGGTATTGATCGAAAAATGAAATAACACCAAAAAAACGGCAATTGTTTAGCGATTCTCACACATTAGCGAAAAAGAAGTAGTAAAGTTTCAAGTAACGGGCTGCATCTGCAGAACGAGTAAATTTGCATGCTAAACGCTACCTACATGGAAAGAACATTCACAAAATAATGAAGGAAAATATTATTAAGATATTAAAGAAAAGAAACGAGAAAAATCCATCGCAAAAAAATCATTTATATATCAGAAAATAGTGAAAGAGATTGATTGTGCAATTTACATAGCAGGAGTATAGTGGTGAATTATTATACTTGCACTACCCAACTGGCTCAAAGATGAAGAATAACTTTGATGAAAACATAGGATTAACGGAAGAGAGGAAAACAGAAAGAGATGAAGAGCGTTAAAACCATCTTACGTGACAGTTTGGAAACGCCAGAGAGCCTCCTTGAGCAGCTTTCGCAAAACCGGCAACGTCGCGTCCATCTACAGATGTGGCAACGGTGTCTGCGAAGACGAAAATGGCGGAGACAACGAGCCAGAAAGCCGAGGGAACGACAGCCGAAAAGAGCCGTGACGTAACAGCTCCGAAGAAGCAGCAGAGGCTACCACCACAGCTATCGCTACTGGCCCTTCCCCGTCCCTAGCATCTCCACAATCTACGCCAACAGCACCGCTATCGCCACCTCCTCACCCTTTTCCAACCCTCCGCCCGCGTCGGCACTGCCAGTGGCACTAACATGTTTGCGCCCTCCTCTGCTACTGAACCCGTTGCCGCCATCTTTCCCGCCACCTCGCACACAGCAAACGCCGCCTCCTCCATCCCCTCCGCTTACCTCACGGACCTTCGCCATCACCACCATCGCATTGCCATTCTGTCTATCGTTGCCTCCGTCTCTGCCCTTGAACCCGTTTCGTCCTCCTTTCCTTCCACGCATCCTACACCCTCCATCGCCGCCCGCCCGTCAGCTTGAATCCCCGGCAACGCCATCGTCACGCACATCACTGTTCCCTCCTGCACTTCTTAACCCGATCCCACAACTTCCGTTCTCCCGCCATCAAACGAATCCACGACCGCTCCGCTTTGTCCATCCAGCAGCACACGCTCCGTGGTTTCCTGATGACTCGACAGCGAGCGCGGTGTGCAAGTTTCCAATTCATCCACGAACCCGGTCGCCACTCTCGTCGCCCTTTACCGCCCTATCACGCTCCCGCCCGCCGCCCCCCACGGCCCCCCCCGCCCCAGGGCGTCGGGGCGGCGTGCAAAGTCAGCTTGCACTTACGCGCGTTGACCGGGTCTTTTTAAGCCGCTTGAAATTTAATGGAGTCGCCTTCCGATTCGCTGGACCTTCTTCTTGTGGCCTCGCGCCCACCACGCGCCGCCCACATCAGCGCTCCGCCACGCCCCCCGCCCCGCGAGGCCATCGCCGCAACGCCGTGCTCCGCCTCGCGCGCGCACCGCACACCCTTGCGATCGCAAAGACCATCATGACGTGCAGGGAATGAATCTATCGACGTATTTTCTACACAAACTCCTTGGAACACACACAATTTGACTCGCTCGCTTCATTCAGTATTTTTTATTTCGAGCGTTTCAACTGTAATGTGCGTTTCTCCCGTTAGTGTAGTGAATGTTGTATCGCGGGAGGTAGCGGTGTTCCTCCCTCACCAAGACGTGAGGACTGGCACCAACCTTCAGGTCCACTTGTGAGAGTTTCTCGCTTGCAGGTATCTCCGCCTGCGGGGCACTGCCCCAACCAGGAAAACCTCTAAGCTAAGAGGGATATCCTCACTGGCGCACTAGTGGAGGGACGTGAAGGTACAGAGAGCGGGTGCAGAGAGAAGAGATCAAGGATGAAGAAGGAAACATTACAAATATGACGCGGAGCACGCGGGAAGTCTCTGTTTCGGCTTTCGCCTATTGATTATTCGTTAACTATCAGATCTGCAGGTCACTAGAATATCCCCGAAATCTGACCTAGCTCTCCAGCTAATGCCGAAATCTGCCCTGTCAGAACTCTAACTCTTGGACCTCCCTGACAGAGACGCGGCAGTGGCAATAGTTACTTCCCTGAGCCATCTCAGTCGCCTGAACTCACTCGCGCCCCTGTGTCATTCATTTAATATCTTTTCCTGCATCTTAGTATTGTTTACATATTTTGTTACTTGTTAATTTTCTTTTTTACTTATATCTGACTTTGTGCATTTAACAAAAAAATGAAAGAGGTGAATAAAGAAGGAAATAAATTATCAAATCGTTTAAAAAAATGTAGGACATTGGAATTATCTAATAATTTCTAAATAAACGCGAGAAAAAGATAAATATGATAATACAATAACTGAATGGATTAAACTGATCTTAATAAATATTGTTAGTAAAAAGAAATAAAAATCTGAAAGTAAGTAATTGTGTTTGAAAAACACTACAAAGGTCATACGTTACGAGTACATTCTTATATTTTTCTACTGCATTATAATATCGTTTTAGATGGCGACTGTCCCTTGCATAATGATTGCCATTATGATGCAGCTTCAATAAAAAACAGCTGTTTGACCTATCACAAAAGAGTTTGCAATTGAGAAGAAATAGAGCACTGGCCTTCTTATAATTAAGTCCTTTGTGGGATTTGTATTTTATTGTTACGAGGCATCCCGTTAGGTCGTGATGGTAAACCCTACATGATCACTCTACTATCCAAAACGCAGAAGAAAATCAGAAGATTGAAACTTCCTACAGGAACTGTATTAATTATTAAGCCAATACGAAAAAACATATACAGAAATTTGGCATTTATTCAATAATATTTTGAATCTTACCTTAATTCAATTAATGCTATTTATTTTCGAATTGGTATCTTTTATAAAAACTGATTTAATTAGGGGCGGGAACATATTTTCATGTTCATTCACACCTAGGAAGAACACATTAGAAAAATCGTCTCTGCAGAAGTTTGAAACTAATTCATGGGAATAACGATGTTTCTTATTGATTTTACTTTGAATATGCCTTGAATATTTTTTATTAATGAATAAGTAATATAATAGTAAGTCTATGCTAGTTGCATTTTAATAAAAATTGGGAACTTTCCTTGCACGGAGCAATACCATCAGTATTTGCCATTGGTCTTTACCAGGATAGGAGAAGAGTTTTCCTCAAAATTATTTACATTATTAACATCAATCATTACTTTAAAAACATTCATGAGTGTAGCATGATTCACGTAAATACATATTCCGAGAATAACGGCGAGTGAATGGAAAATAATTAGATTTGCAATAACTGGATCACCCCCGAATAGGTACTCAGAAGTTCTCAGAATATTCCAGATCAAAGTAACCAGTTTTTCTATCCTACGCTTCTCTAGCGAAATTCACAGTTGATTCTGGATCTGTTTCCCCTCTGCCCTTTGATAGCAGCAAGGGACGCTACCTGTTCTGTATATCGATTGGCTTTGTAAGTCTTCTGTAACGTAGCTGGTTATTGTTGTCAATTGTCTTCCACCTATCAACGAGGTATTGTGGTGAGCCGCCAATACATCCTCGCACCATGTACAGAGGACTCCCAAGGCGAGCGGCGTGCAACGTTGCAAACATTCCTGCAGCGACCTCTAAAAGCGCTGCGGAATGCAAGCAAGACGCCAATATATATGGCCCCGACGGAGAACCCGGGCAGGTAGTATCGACAGGAGAATAACTGTGACCGCGCTGAGGACCAGCAGAGACAAGAAGATGACACCTCCCTCCCAGGTTTCTGCAGCCGTTATTGCCGCCCCCATCGATGGAGAAGTACATGGACCGTGGAACAACGTAGTAATAGGGCTGACATTAGTGAAGATACTGGACTCCTTCAGTAATACCCGATCACCTTTGCTCCCTCCTTCTAACTCGTTATCTCTCTCTTTCTTTGACTACTTTCAATATCACCATCATCTTTGACACTGCCTTCACTCGTTCTCTTTGACACTCTCTCTCTCTTTGCCCGAATATTCTACATCAATATGTATCACCTTTACTATATCACTTTTCACATACTCTTTCTTCCTCTATAGTTTTTTTTAAATTCCTTGTGATATTTCAAATTTTTACTTGTATTGTTACATTTTATAGCATATTGTGTAACTTTTTCTTGTGATACCTCAATATTCTTCTGACACAAATTTTACTCTCCTGTACCATTTTCCAATTTTACTCATGTACTCGCGTTCCTCATTTACATAAATTTCGTATATATAGCAGTGTTTTAAAATTTTATTTTCTTCTTACACTTCTTGTGACGTTTCAAAAATATATTACGTAGTTTTTCGTGAAGTATTTTAAAAATTAACTTTGTATTATTCTCCAACAGATGTAGATAGTTAACAAGGTGCACCGCGAAAGTTAAAAATGAATTAACTTTAGCAAAGGTGTAATTATTGTTGATTGACAACCCGAAACATCAAAGAATACAGAATCCTCCCCTTTAAAACGACCCTTCGCTTCTGATCATACTTCTCCCATCCCAAGGTAACGATTATTCCCCTACCTCTCTCCCCGCCTTCTCACCGACACCTCTCTCCTACCTCCCATTACAACGACTGTTATTTTGAATGACAACCGCAGAGTCTATCATGATACTATAGAACAATTCATCGGCGATTCCAACCAAAACGCTCATTATTTATTAAATTCAGTAAATAATATGGCTGAATATAATGACAGGATCCCGAACGTCTAGTATTTGCACGAGCTTATTTAATCAGTATAGAAAGCGCTTAGATTCCGTACTCCTTAGGTAATGCATGTTACAACTTAGACTGATTTTCAAAATGCTATTCGTCATTTACTCACAAGGCACATCTTATTTTTCCAAAACTATTCGCCGATATTCGTCGTGCACCACTTCGTCCACTTCCGAAACGTCCAAACAATTCCCATAAAGTCTGATTGAATTAGCCCAAGTATGCATGTCAGCAATTCTGTTACTGAGAACATGAATCACTCCCTTTCCGCCTTTCCATTTTTTAAGAAACTTAATTGAAAAAGAAAACAAAGATATTGTATTGAAGCACCCGTTATTATTGAAACTCTATATTCCGAACTTGTAAATCCGACTTCTGTAGCACCCTCAGATGCTTGAAATCTGACAAAGCTTTAGAATCTATTAACAAAAATCAAGATTCTTTCCTTTTTTCCCTCCCTGTTCCTCATCATTATCTTCTACTCCTTCTACTACATCTTCAAAACCCACCCCATATAGTAATGTCACTAATGAATTCCGAAACTCTCATATACGACCAGACTTGCGTCCTCCTTAAGCAATCCGTCTAACAAGTAATTGGGATTACTGTGGAAATCCTGGCCACGCAATATCAAAGTGTTCTCTTCAAATCTCTTCCATCGCCTCTACCACCCTACGACAGACTTGTTAATTCTGTGGAAAACCTGGTCACTTAGTTGACAATTGCAGAAATACGTTTTATTCTGTCTGAACTGCGGAAAAGCAGGTCATTTTACGGCATTATTTACTACACCTCAATCATCTGTCTTTACTTCATCATTCCACCCTGTATGAATTTTGTTCGAACCCAGGACATGCGAGAGACCCTTTCCTCCCTCACGTACACCATACGCACCAGGGCCACCATAAACAGCCCCCGATAATGCCGGCCGGCATTATCTGCGGAAAATTCAATTTCCATATATTCGTACAGAAATTTTTGGCGACAACTTTCTATTTCTCGTAACAATGGTGCCCAAGTATCTATCTTATTTGAAGAATTCATCCCCGATAGTGTTGAATGTAGGTCGTGGAGACTAGATCATGGGGCTTCTCGGTTCCACGGGATCTGGGTTTTATTTGCTAAAGATATTACCAGTGATAACTCTATAGGATTTGGAAAAGTTAATAAGATTTGGATGTAATCGGTGAATCTATAAGGCGGTGATAAATAAGTCCTGTAATTAAATTGTTATAATTGTTATTGGAAAATACCTTTATTTATCTTAAGAAGACGCAATCGATGGGATGTCAATGACGTACGTGTCGTGACTCTGTGACCATTGAGCCGTTACGTTCCACATTTCATAGCGGTCTACCCTGCGCTAGGTACCTGTCTCAGTTTCTGATAGAAAGTCATCCAGAGTAACCCTTGTAAAGATTTCCCTCTTCAAGCCAGTTCAGAGAGCATGCATGAAACAACAATATAATCGAAAAAGAATCTAAGATAGTGCGGAGAGTAACTCATTGACGTTTTGGACTACCGTGAACAGATCTGTAAGACTTGCATACGTAAGTAATACACTCAGAGAGTGTTATATTTGCGATGTCATTTGTCTTCAGCTCCTTAAAAGCAGCACAGATTTAAGTGTAGTTTAGATTTAGACCTCAATACCTCGCCTGTCTTTGTATCCAAATGACAAACAACTTTTCCGTTTCACAAGATCTAAGCACACGCAGGAATCCAAATAAAGAATTGTGCAAGCACACATCTACTGTTATTTTCGCCAACTCGAAACATTCTCGCCCTCGTTTAGAGTTCGACATAGGTATCGTGTGCCCAATCGACTGCCACTGAAGTAAACGTCCAAGTGCGCTGATCCAGCTGAGTGCCCTCGTGGGCGCGTGACGGGCCGCGGGCAGGGCCTCCGCCGCCCTCCGCCTCCCTCCGCCACCCTTCGTCGCTGGCCGCCTCCGGAAGGCGCCCGCATCCGGCAGAAAGCCACGCGGAAAGAGCTCGCATTCCGAGACGGCGGATCTCCCTGCCCCGTTGCTCCCCGCCCCGTCCCGCCCCGCCCTGCTACGCAGCCCGCGCCCCTGTGCGCTGTTCTCACAGCCTCCTCCGCAGAGCCGCCATTCTACGCCCGGTGCCCACGTCTCCTCCGCTTCGCGTTTTAGGCGTCGCCACCGCCGTACCCACACGTCCCCTGCCTACCCTCCATCCTCCCATCGACCCCATACTGCCCCGCCGGAGCCCGCCCGTCTATGCCCCAACATCAGCATCCCCATCCGATCCCCACACGTCCCCTGCCTACCCTCCATGTCCCGCAACGACCCCGTCAACCCCCGACGACACAGCCAGAGCCCGCTGTCCATGCCCCAAAGTCAATGTCCCCATCCTTTTCCCGACGTTCTCCAACGACCGCGTCGCCCCTGACGTCCTCACGGACCGCTCCACCTTCCACACAACACCTTGCCAACCCACACCAATCCCGCTACTCCTCTTTGCCCATCAACCTCGCCGACTCCCGACATCCTCAATAACCACCGATGCCCTACCGTTCCCCCAAACCCCGCCGACAACCCCCTCATATACACCTACGGTGGCTTACAGCCACTCTCTCAGCCTCCGGCTTCTCCCAACATCCTCGGCGTTTCCCAAAGTCCATGCAACAGCCGACCCCACAGTTGCATCACGTCTTGCTGACTCCTGCCAATCTCGCTTGCTCCCCGTCTCCCATAGACCTCGTCGCACCGGTTGACATCTGAGCACATTTGATGATTGCTGTCCCCTCCATGAAGGATCTTCAAAGCACGCTATCGGCGGTTATGTAGTTTATGTCAAGGTCGTCACTCCGTCAACCCTCCGTCTGTCATCTCCTGATGGGTCTCACCGCCTGAGTGGGAGGAGAGGGGAAATGCACACCCAACTCCTTGTTTTGTTTGGGGAATAGCACAGGGGACTCCTTCAATAACTTATCTATTACATGACCCCCAGTAATAGTGATGCCATGTTACCACTGTATGGTCACGTATCACTCTATCTTGCTGATTATGCCTGTGTCAGCCTTCGTTTCTCACATCCCTTATGAGATACTCATGGATTCGATGGCGGACAACCTGCAACTAAACTTGACCCTGTCTCCGTAATAGGTCATTAGCTACCGATCCCTGACGTTTTCATCAGTGCCGAGTTTTCTTCCCCCTCATTATCCGCCGATCTCATCCTACAATTTTCGCTTCCCCCACTTCCAACATCTCTTCTCCATTTCCATCTTGTTCTCATTCTCCTGCTCACTATTTTGTCATTATCCTCTTTCCATGTACCCTATTGTCTTTTTTCTTTCTCGCAAATTTTTTCACTTGCTCTTCTTTCTTCTATTATTTTCTTTCTTATCAATACCTTCTTTTCCCTAAAGCGTCCTTCCTCGACATTCTGCATTGCACCTTCAACTCCTTCATCATTTCCTTCTATTCTCTATTACATCTCCTCATATTCCAGCCTTTATTTATATTAAATTTCTTCTATCCCATCTCCATTTTCGATAATCTTTCTTCTTTCACTCTTTTCACGATTTTTCGTTTACGTCTCTTCTCTCCCTGAAAGTTTTTCTTCTCTCTCTCTCTCTCTCTCTCTCTCTCTCTCTCGCTTTCATTCTCAACCTTCAGTTTTCCTCTCTCTCATTCTATCTCTTCCAGGTCCTCCATCTCCCGTCTTCCTCCAGCCCTGGTTCTATTGAAAAAGGCCTCTACTTTCAGCAGCAGTCCATTCTGCAACCCCAAGAGCGTGGGCCGCTGGCAGCGGCGGTGGGGGCGGGGGTGGGTTGCGCGCTCTCTCAAAGAACATTTCACTTTCGACATAACTTTTCTGCGCGCGATTCTTGCGGTGGCAGGTACGCGAGAGGGGTTCTCGGCGTTTGAGTGAATTTTAACGAAGGAAATGCAGTAATTTGATTCACAAGCTGCGACCGCAACGGATTGGAGCCTCCGGCCACGCGAGCGTTTCTGCGCACGCTAGTGGTCGCAGCCAGCGCCTGCTGCAAACACACCCTCATTACTATTTTTCAAAGCGCGCAGAATTTTATGGAAAACTATGCAGCCTCTGTCCATGTGAGGGGAGACTGTGGTTTCGTTTCATATGAAGGAACACGGGAGAAATCTAAAAACATCTAGTACATTACTTATGTCCAATGTAAACCTATATTCCGTTTTAAATAGGCCCTGAAATGAAAAGAAAACTATGCAGCGTCCGGCAAAGAGAAATGTATCCAAGGTACAAAAGATCTTTTTTTAAAAACAAATTTTTATTTCAAGTAAAAATGCACAGTTTCAATTGTATCATTCCTCCTTTTCTTATACTGCACCTAACGACTGAATTCTCACACGTGTGTCACTGCTTTGTTTTTTAATAAGAACGTGTGAGATACAAAAATTACATAGACATTGTAAATAATTTGTGCACAAGAAAAAATATTGTTTCTCTACTATCATTCACATGTATTTAATTTTTATGTAACAATTGGGGAAACAAGTATGTATGTAAAATATTTTTTGCATTTAAGTTTGTCGCGATCGGGCAATTTTTCCCATTATAGTACATACTGCAAATTATCACGACATAATCAAAACATCAACAACGCAACAACAACAACAAAGTCGCCCCTTTTAGAATGTTCTCGGTATTGTGTTTCATCGATGATTGACCAAAACAGCCAATCAACGAAGCACACAATCGGTAAATTGAAGGACAAGGCAAACATGTACACAAAGAATGCAATCCCCATTGCACTGAACTGAATGAAATATCCCCCTTTGTTGTTACAACTGTCCTCGCAGGGGAAGTGAAGCAAATACACAAACGCAGGCTGGACGGCAGAGGAGGGTGAAAAGAGGGGGATATGAGAAGTACGTGAATATTAAAAGAGAAAGTGTGGAATAGGGTGAGAAACGAATAACATGAAGAAAAATTCATGTGGGAACGTTGTAATGATCCAGTTTCTCTGCTTCCGGTCGTAGAGGGGCCGGGGTATGTAATGAGGGTTTCGAAGTGGATTTTGGCGAACGTGAGTGATATGAGAGACAATGTGGTGCCAGGGCGTTGAGCTCGTACAAGAGGGAAGGTCATAAAGACGCGAGTCTGGAGGACGAGGAAAGGGTGGGCGGAGTGAGGGGCGTCACGCGATAGCAGAAGTGTGACGATGCGAGTAGGTGGTTGTGATGTGTGACGAAGCGAGATTACAGATGTGCGGCGAGGCGGTGCGGGCACTGCGGTGGTGTGTTGCTCGTCGGGAGAGGGGAGGCGACGCGGCTAGGGAGAAGTGCGCCTGCGAGAGAGTGGCGGTTTCAGGAGGGAGGTGGCGTTCCTCTGGCGGGAAAGAAGACGTGGAACGGCGCCAAGATACGTGGGCGTTTTGGAAACTACCACGAGACATGTGGGCAGGGAAACGGACATGTGGAATGGTGGAGATGGGGTAAAGAAGAGGCGCGTTAACGGAGAGGCGAGTTAACGATGTGGGGTAACGAAGAGGTGGGGTAACGGAGAGGTGGGATACCGGAGAGGTGAGATACCGGAGAGGTGGGATACCGGTGATTTGGGGTAACGGATATGTGGGGTAACGGATATGTGGGGTAACGGAGAGGTGGGGTAACAGAGAGGTGGGGTAACGGAGAGGTGGAGTAACGGAGAGGTAGGGTAAGGTAACGGAGAGGTGGGATACCGGCGAGGTGGGATACCGGAGAGGTGGCGTAACGGAGAGGTGGGGTAACGGATAGGTGGGGTAACGGATATGTGGGGTAACGGATAGGTGGGATTACGAAGAGGTGGGATCACGGAGAAGAGGGGTCTCTGAGAGGTGAGGTAACGGAGAAGTGGAGTAACGGATATGTGGGGACAGAAAGAGGTAAGGCCACGGAGAGGTAGGGAAACGGAGAGGTGGGTTAACGGAGAGGTGGGTTAACGGAGAGGTGAGGAAACGGAAAGGTTGGGTAACGGAGAGGCGAGGAAACGGAGTGGGGAGATGGCGCGGAGAGGATGTGGCGGTGTAGCGGGGCTCTCAAACCTGCTTCGCAATCTGCATCGCCGTCGTAACTCGGCGTCCGCGGGCCGCACGCCGTTACGTAAAAGGCGCCAGCGTGCGGATCCCGGGGCGGTCGGCGGGAAAAAGCCCGAAGAAAGAAGGGGGGGGGAAAGGACAGCAGGGGAAGTGGAAAGAGTAATAGACACGGCGGCGCGGCGGGACGCGAGGCGAGGCGAAAGCGGCGCCTCGGAACGTCCGCCGGACGCGCTCCGAAGAGCGGGTGAGGCCCGGCGGAGGAGAGAGGCCTCTCGCGTCGGCGGCGTGCGGCGAGGCCGGCGAGGCGCGGAGGCGCGGAGGCGGCGGAGCGGCGGAGGCGGCGGTGCGAGGCGGCGGCGCGTGGCGGGGCGGGGGTGACCGGCGCGCTGCGCCAACGAGAGGCGCCACGCCCCCGCAATTAAGCCTCGCTGGCCTCCACTCGCCTCTTTAAAGAGTACTCCAAATTATCGGCTGCTTAGAACGCCTGCGCGGTTAGAGACCGTTTAGTCTAGCTCTGCAGCATCGTTTTTCCGGAGGTACTAGAGCTCAAGTTCGTCATTGGCGGGTTTTTGACACTACGCTTCGGTTAAAACCGAACGTCCTTTGAAGGTCACGAACTGAAAACTGTGGAAGAAAGGGCAGTGTCATCCAATCCGGAGCTTTGTTATCAAAAATTTAAGTCGAGAAAAGTCGAGTTAAAGAAGCTCGCGATGCAATGTTCCCTTCTGCTGCCAGCTCGAGACCTCCAAAGGGTTTTCTATTTTAAATGGAATGTATCTAGAATGCTGAATCGATTTAAATCAGGAGAATTCTAGTGGCCATTTGATCTCATCGATACTTTTTTCTGCTATTTCTCCCATCAATATCAGGCGAACGCCAGAGGCGTTCCATAACAAACGACACGGACCAAACGCGATCTTTCCTTACTCGCCATTATCCCATCCACTCCCCTTACACACACAGTTACACTTACATGTAGAACATCACCCCACAAGCCGAGATACCAGTTGGAAGCTTATTTCTTGTCTCTATGAAATATCACCTCATTTGGGGATATCTCGAGAATGAATGTGACGTGTAGGTCTTCGCCGATCATGATCATCTTTTGGAGGAGACCCGCCACTTTCAGAGATATAAAGTGCACTACATATGGTACTTGCTATATTAGTTGACAGCGCCAGTTTCAGTTGATAATCATCGACCCATCGATGGAGGGCGATACGGTATTTTGACAAGTATTCATCCTCAGTCATAATTATTTGCAAACAATCGCCAGACACTTATAAAACATTTACAAAGCTCTAAGGAGTTGCATATAAATGCACAATATCTAGTTGAGGGTCCAATTCCAACTATTATCATCACATTTTTTATATTTCCTGAAATGTATTTTTTTACGTTAAATTGATTAGCTAAATGTGTAGCTGCATACAATGAGATCGGAAACACTAAAGAGGTGATTCTTCCGAATTCATGTGAAACGTCGATCTTGAATTTTAAGGAATGTCACAGCCAGAATTGTACATTTTATTCATTGCTTTGAGCGCAGGAGAACATATGGTTGTTGTGATAAGAAATACAAAGCAACACGTTTCAGTAATTAGAAATTGATTATTTTCACATTCGCTTATACGATTATTGTTATGAGATACAGCGCTTCTGACCAAAAAGTTGCCAGTTCGATTCCACTTCTCGACAAAGATTTTGCCGTTTGTTGCTCGTGTGTGTAGAGTGAGTGTGTGGTCCAACTAATCTGATAACCCCACTTCGAGAAAGCTCACGTGTGTGTTAGTGCCTGGTGTACGATTTGAAAAAATTCCAATTTTACGTAGAGCCGGTTAAACTAACTGGTTCACGTTATTAGAAACAAATGAAAAAAGCCCAAACTTTTACAGGAAGACCTGTGCCAATGAGGTTTATGATGAACACATCCAGGAAAAACCGCACTCGTTTCTCGAGACACATTTCACGCTGCCTTTCGCCGCCTAATGTCGGAAGTGCCTCCCATTGGATGAAACAGTTCTTCTCCGAGCTCTGCAAAACCCCGACGCAGTGAAAGGATCCGGTCATCGAGTGTTACACATATCACTTCCTCTGAGAGGTGGCAGGGGAAGGCGTATGTGCCTCTGGTAAAACCGCTGAGGTCAGAGAAAACAGGCTCTAGGAAAGTTTGTGCACCCATTCTCCGTAAAACAGGTTTCGAAAGCACCAACTTCGTAGTAGTTCATTTTATGCAGTAGCGTAATTGAGACGATTATGGACAGTTGCACGATGTCAATAAATGAAAAAGAGGTTGATACAAATAATGCAATATAATTTGGCGCAATGTTTCTGTGAAGCATATAATGATGGGAAACAGTGTCTAACCTAATTCAATAGGATGATAGGATATTGATGCAGATATTGCCAGAGCACCTCAATATTAATATAACCGTGAATCCCCAGTATCTCAAAACGAACCGAAACAAAATATGGTTTTCGGCGTTTCGCTTTAAAGAAATTATTTAACTCTGGCATAGTACAGTGAATAAATAATTAAATTTTCTACAATTATTCTGTCTCTGATAGTATCTCAATTTACAAAACGAGGTAAATGCATTTTAAAATTTATTTAAAAAAATGAATGTCAATGCGTTATTGCATGAGAATAAAAAAAACTTCCACGCTTTCCCAAAACGAAATATCAAGAAATCAAAATATCCAGAAAAAAATACTGTTTCATAAAATGTGGGGCGATCACTCGGTAAATACCACAATGCAAATTCTGCAGCACTTGATTTTTCATGCCACCATTTTTACATAAATCGATCAACAAAAATTTATTCACAGCAGCAACTCGTACTTTCAACGACCTTTGACCTTCCGAAAACATTTAAATGAAAGCAAAAATCAGAGAAGTGTAGTCCCATTTCTCACAGAACGACTAAAACTTTTAACTCGCGAAAAAAGCGAAAGTAAAAAAAAAGAAAAAGAAATAACCGCGAAGAGAGACAGCAATAACGCGTCCTTTGTGCGCTCATGAAAGCGCGGCCGCTGTGGGGCGACGCCTTTCCCGCGTTGGCGCCGAGACAAGCGGCATCTGAGAGCGACGCGTGGGCCTTTGGCCGCGCGGAACGCCGCGCTCCTATTAACGCGACACGCCCATTTGTCCGCCCGAGCTGGCGCTGGCGCCGGCGCCGCCGCCACCGACGACCCCTGCTGACGGCGAGGTGCGGCTGGAGTGAGCTGCGAGGGGTGAAGAGCGTGGAAGTTAGGGTGAGAAGCGGGGGTGAGATGTGGAGGGGGCAGTGGGGATGACGGAGTCGGAGGTCACAAGCGGTGGGGGTGAAAAGTATGAGTTAAGTTAGAGGGAAATGATGGGAGTGAGCAGTAACGGTAGTGATAAGGAGAAGTGGAGGTGAGAAGTCATGGAGGAGAGAAGTGGTAGGAATGAGAATTGGTGGAGGAGAAAAGTAGGGGGAGGTGAGAAGTCATGGAGGAAAGAAGTGGTGGAAATGAGAATTGGAGGAGGAGAGAAGTTGGGGGAGGTGAGAAGTCATGGAGGAGAGAAGTGGTGGGAATGAGAATTGTAGGAGGAGAGAATTTGGGGGAGGTGAGAAGTCATGGAGGAAAGAAGTGGTGGAAATGAGAATTGGAGGAGGAGAGAAGTGGGGGGAGGTGTGAAGTCATGGAGGAGAGAAGTGGTGGGAATGAGAATTGGAGGAGGAGAGAAGTTGGGGGAGGTGAGAAGGGTGAGGTTGGAGGATGATAGGGTGAGGTGTGGTAAGGGGGCAAAGTGACGGATTTTTCTCGAGGTAATGGGTGATCGGGGACGAGGACGAGAAAGAAGTGGAGCTGACGCTGGGAGGATTGTAAATGGAGGCGAATGCAAACCACAATTAAAGAGT
>BOPP01000110.1:2967835-2991255 GCA_017312745.1 Gryllus bimaculatus
ACGGAAAAAGGGGAAGAAAAAGGAGATTGGAAGCTTGCGAGGGGTGAAAGAGGGTGGAAAGTTAGGGTGAGGGAGCGGGGGTGAGATGTGGTGAGGGCCATGGGGATGACGGAGTGAAGGTCACAAGCCCGTGGGTGAAAGTAATGAGTTAATTGGAGGGAAATGATGGAGTGAGCAGTTAAGGGGTGATAATAGTGGTGAGAAGAAGTGGAGGTGAGAAGTGGAGCGAGGTGAGAGAGCTATGGAGGGAGAAGTGGTGGAATAGGAGAATTGGTGGAGGAGAGAAGTTTGGGGGAGGTGATGGGAAGTGGTGAGGTTAGGTAGATGATGGGTAAGTGTGGTGAAGATGGAGTAGTGATTTGTGCGAGATAGATGGGGTGATGGGATGAGGACGAGAAATGAAGTGGAGGCTGACGCTGTGAGGATTGTGGAGATGAGCGAGAATGCAACCACAGATAAAGGAGGGTCGGTGGATCTGGGTGCGGCGGGGGGGCGGATTAAGAGGCGGATGTGAAGAGGTGGCGTGAACGCAAGTGGAGACGAAGCGGAGGCGGAAGCGAATGCTAACATTTTCCCACTGCACATTTTCCCTCACATCATCTTAAATATCTTTTGCGGATTCAATTAATCTTTTAAATTACGTTTTTTGACAATATTCGGCAGAATGCGATCCGAAAGTGTCGTTTAAAATGTTAATTACGAAGACTCCAAAGTTTGTCATATTAGTAAAATCAAACTTGTCAAAAATAAAATGCAGAATCAAATAGCATTCAGGTAATATAATATGGGAAGTCCCAAACAAACAAAATTCAATAATCAAACGTGGAGTTGAATTGGATTACAAAACTGGCGTACGAAGGATTTGAAATAATTGACAGAAAGCTGAAAAATGTTCTCCAATAGATTCAGAAACACTTATTTTTAAGATCAATAAACGATAAATATAACAATTAAGTGTATTTTACGAATGCTTACGATGGAAAAATAATTTTAAGTAAATTACACACATACGATTGAATGTTCCATTCTAACTAGCAACAATATTTTAAAGTTTCATATCTGTTCCTTATATTCTAGAACCCGAATATTCCCTTTCACCTCCCACATTCCCTGCCACTCTGCAAAAACTAACTGTCCGCTCATGTCATAATGTTCTCATAACTCTTTTCAACAAACGGTAAAATCATAATACAGTGTACAGTGTACACAAATACAGTGTTCATATATTTGATTTCGCATACATCTGCGCACGTCTGTTAAAATTGTATATAAATGAAAGAAAAGAAAAGTGACACAACAGTACTTTTCTGTATTTCTGTCTTTAAAAGGTACTTAATCTTGTGAGCTCCGTCCTCGCTCTCAATATTTTCTGTGGGGTTGTTTCCTTTCAGATGTAACCAATTGTTGAATATTTCAAAAGACAGAAACGCGACATTCGCTACAGGTCTATAGTAATTACTGAGAGAGGCAACGCAATGCGCTCACTTTCGAACAATACTTTTTAGTATAGATTAATTTTGTTATGATCAAAGGGAATTACTCATTTTTATTACATTTTTAAACTCTTTTTCACGACTGTGATTAATAATACATATTTAAGTTTTTCCTTCATTCTCAAAGTATTTTTCGCTAACTTCATTGTTTTTAATGTAATTTGAAGGGTACTTGTTCAAATAATGTTTACGAGATACAATGAATGTTCCTCATAGATGTCCTGAGCAGTTAATTTGATTTCTTTGCTCATAAATTAAGCCGGTAGCTAGAAGAGGAGCCTGTAGGACTATGAATCCTTCTTCCGGAGAATGCAGGAATTAATTTTGCAGACTTGAATTTATATCCTAGCAAATTTTTATGATTTTATCTCCATTCGTTAGGTTTGTAAAGTAATAATCCGTTGCATGAAGAGAATTTCTCAAAATATTGCACTTTAGTCTGTTATTCGAGTTCCACTTAATCCGGTAAAAGTTACTGGTACTCTGGTTACTGGTACTTTAAAAGGAAGAGAGCAAAAACTTTTACCAAAAGTTTTTTGAAGAATGTCCTCACGAAGTGACCACTAGAAATATTGGCAAAGTCAGTCCGAATTTGATAGCTCACATGAAGAACCGTGAGGCAATAAAATAGCTAACAAGCCAGACTATGATTTTTAGTAGCAGTTTATAATAGAAACATATTAAAATTTAATAATATTTTTAACAACATTTAATTTTAACAATAAAATATAAAATGTTCTTCCGGAGAAGGGCATACATTGCGCGTTTTCTTTATGTCTCCACATGTTTCAAATGAAGGAGAATTTAATAACGTTTTACATTAAATTAAGTTTAAAAATACTTATCTAGCTATCGCCGCAATTGTAATCTCTGCCATTGGGAGTATGGAATCTAAGGTTCCTGTGACGCCTGTTATCGCCTCTGTCAGTTCGACAAATTTCGGGATAGCTAGAAAGGAAATCTGGTAAAAAAGTCCAAACCAAAAGTTCGCAAGCTGAGTGTACTTGAACGAAAGTAAGAAGCTTCAATTGCATCAGTAACATATCCAACCGCTTAAGTTGTTCTTCTGTACTGTTTTGATCAAATCTGTACTTCTTTTTTCTTTGCTTTTAGGGCATTTTAAAAACATTTAAAGGTAAATTTATCGATCATTTTTGTCAATGTTTTAGGTCATCAAAACCCTCCTAGTAATTACTTTAAATTCTTTAGGTTCGACCTTGCATGTGTCGTGACGGTAGAGTGTTCTCCCTCCTGGGCTAAAACCTCGCCGCTTGAATGCAATTAATATCTGAAACCGATAACATAATTATACTTTAATGTATAGTCTGTATAATGTCTTACATGCATTGAACCTATTTTCAAACACACTCACAAATGGTTCTTATGAGAAATAAACATCATTAAATAAATAAAATAATTATAGCTGTTTTGTGAAGAAAATAATTAACGTTGGTGTTCCTCCAAACACGTTTCCGTTGAGTCTTTTGAAGACCACCAACTTAGGGAAGAGGGAACGCAGGTCCAAGATCTTTCTGTCCAAACAGTTTCCGTTGTAAACACACAAACTTCCGCACGAACTCAGACGGTCTAATGTACATGACGCAGCCAAAGATCGACTCGAGCAAACTGCGGGGACAAGCGGTCGCGTCCGCTCCGTGGAGGTGGCCTTCTCCACCGCCAGACAGCGCCCTGAACCGTATTGAACTTCCTTGGAGAAGCCCGTGTCCTGCCAACTTGCGGCGGCCTTTGCGTCTCCGATTTGTTCGCCAACTGTAACGGGAGTCACCAACTTTCGTATCCTTTGACCTGGAAATAAGACGGCAATCGCTACAGTATGGATCTCCTCCATTGCCACTCGACAGAGTCCAGTCAGGTGATTTATCCGATGGATATAGCGTCTCGCCACAAAACACGACTCGCGACAAGAGCGGCAATAAATATACCAGAAAATTAAATGGGAAGTAAATAAACAAAATGATACAACGACACCCTCAACTGGTGGAAGACTACGAGGACCTTCTGGAAACGGGTCGTCAATGCGGTGAATTTCCGATTGTGGATATGTAACTGGTTTGAACGAGAATATGAATTCTGGCAATTTCCCCCTGATATTGGAGCATATAATCCGGCACCATTCCACACGTCGACTTGCAAGGGTTTTCCCATTCTGGCATTTCCGCCTGAGGTGCACCGCCGCAGATCTTCCGATTGGTCTCCCGCATGGGTGTTACTGTAATTCCCTAAGCGAACGTAAGTGTGTGTAAACGGAATGGAGGGGCAAAGGATGAGGAACTGAATATCCCACGCAGTCCGTTCGTTAACTTACTGGTTTCATATTATTATTCAGGTATTTATTGGATAAACGACGGTAAAGTACTGACCAGAGCACTCAGCCACTACAATTCTCCTCCAGGCAGTGGCTGAAGTCACCTAGCTCTCTACGAGTAGTAACAATAGAAAATTTCCGGAAGTCTTAATTGCAGGCCTACAATCTCACGGTCAACAATGCTGCGATGACAACGGTATTTTCATTTAGACATTGCAGCCTGTCCTATATGTGGTTTCTCCCTCCACCAATGCCTTGTAGAGTGGCCAGTTATTGGGGCTAGAATTGCGATGACACAAATGCGTAGTCCTGACTCGTCGCGTAACCTCGATCTCCTTTAAACGAAAAATCAAATACAGATCGGCAAAGACTCATCGGTAATATTCTAAAGTATGGACCAAGAGACGTAAGGTTTTAAGAGATTGTATTATATAGGTCAATGCAATACAAAGTGTTTTTAAGCAAGAATACTAGGAAAAACCTTTTTTGTATATCGTTATTTAATGTCGCCAAAATGATAACAAATATTTTTATATTATATTCTGAATAATTTATAATGTAACATATTAAGCTCACAGTATTCTAACGTGCCAAAAAAACATTACAAAAGTAATAACAAATTTAGAATAATTGTGCAAATTATAAAGTATTATGTATCTTGAATTTCTCTGCACATTCTTATGTGATCTTTCCCGAATTATCCAAGCATTATTACCAAAGACGTTTCACATATTTTTATAGCAACGAGCTGCTGCTACGTTCAATTGTTGTAGTGCATGCCTTTGAGTTAAATTTAAGCTTTGTGAATTGTTATAGGTAGAGAAACTGTTACAATCTCTATGTACGTTATCATTATTTTATGAAATATTCAAACCGGTAGCGAATATACACATAATTCGCACTAATTTATTCAATAGAAGATTAAAGGCATCCCGTTTCAATCCACACTCTGCAAAACAATCTCGTTTCCTCAGCAATAGCTGCACAGACAAGAAAATTAATCACCGTTCCTATGCGTTGCGTTTTGTATCCCAAGCTGAGCACGGATCTCAATTTTAATATGCTAATGGGCGCTGGCGGAGCCGCACAGCAAACCTTTTGCGAGTGAAACAGCATCGACGGCCGCCAGGCGCAGATGTTAACTTGCCGACATTTCGATTCGACGAACGTCGACGCGCGCGCGTTGAAAATTCCAGCGGCGCGTTGGATTAACGCGGCGGAATAAAGCGCGCCCCGAATATTTCAGAATTTGGACGGCGAAAGTCATGGCGGGCGAACGGGTGGGCGGCTTGGTAGGGTGGGGACGGGAGGCGCGGGTGGTAGGTGGAAGGTCGGTCGGTGATGGGTTGTTGGTGGCGGGTGTTCGACCCGGCGTGAGGATGTGTGACGTGTGGGTGGATGTAGCTGAGGTGGGTTGGGTGGGTGGGTGGGTGGGTGGGTGGGTGGTGGCCGTGCGGGTGAGTCGGTTGGCGAGTGAATAGGGAGAGCGGAAGAGAGTGAGCAGGGCGGGGACAGAGGCAGAGGGTGGGAGAGTAGGTGGGAAGAGTGTACTAGGGGAAGCGGGTTGAGGAGTGATTATAGAGGGTGGGCGAGAGAGTGGGCTAACGGATTGGTAATTGGGTTTGCTAGGGAGTGAGCATTAGAGCGATCGAGAGGATGGGTACGAGAATGGGCAAGGGAATGGGAGTGGAAATGGGAGTGAGCGAGGAGGTGGTTGAAAGGGTGGACGAATGGGTGGTTTCGAGAGTGGACGAGTGAGGAGTATGTGAGAGGGTGGTTGAGATGGCGGAGGGCAGGGAGGGTGAGATGGTGAGTGAGAAAAGGTGGGTATGAGTAGGGGTATGAGGGTGGGAATGAGGGTGGGCAACAGGGTGGTAGAAGCGTGGGAGAGAGGGTACGTAAGGGGACGGGATAGAGGTCCGTATAACTGGGTAAGAGGACGGCTGGTAGGGTAGAGTAGGGGGGTAGTAGGGCGGGCAAAACGGTGGGCAGGATTTCAGGCTGTCGGGCGAGCAGGTTAGGTGAATTAAAATTTTGTAAATGTAATTTTCTTTTCAAGTAATGTCAATAGGTATTTATTCGGTTTTAAAAAGATCACAATTGAGTTACAAATGTAATAAAGTTCTTATATTTTGGATAAAATAAAGATGAAAACTACAATGGAAATTGATGAACTAACGTTCAACAATTCTGCAAACAGAAAACAAAAAAAACTGTAACGCCTAGTTTGAAACGAATGGAGCATGAAGCCACGAGTCGCGAATCGCAAAATATGAGGATGAAAGAGAGGACCGAGGAAGTGGTATTTTGAGGCTGATGGCTGAGGACAGAGCCAGGTCGGAAGGGACATGCAGCGGCAGAGGGCACATCGAAGAGGTTTCCTGAGTATCCATTGTCTCTGCACAAAGCGAACTGTCCTTTATTTCGTGCTTGTTTTGATGTCTACGTGATCGGAAATACGCACGTGCACTGGATTGGAAACATTCGCCGACGGGCTGGTGCTGCAGTCTCCAGGAGATAAATGCGCTCACTGATTAAAATGTTTGCGGCAATGTCTAAAAATGTCTCTATTAACTCGTAGTGGAATATAACAAAAATTGGGAGAAAAAAGGGATAGCTTTTAAAGTTACTTTGATAACGTTTTTTGACTAGTTACGTAAAGAGAGATTTTGATAAACTTCTCCGTTTCTACTACGTAAAACAGTGTGAAATTAGTTGAAGAACTACATTTTACTTACACTACTGTTGCTTGTCAAAATATAGGCGATAGTTCAACAATTATTCTGGAAGTACAAATAGGCGCGCTTTTTCACAAAGGTAAAAAACAAAAACATGAGACCTAACAAATAAACACAGTAAAATAGACACAGTTACAGTACAGAAACGTGAGTAATTCTGGCTAAGAGGCGACATACCCTGGGCATCCAATACATTTATTAATGAATAATGTACGAGTGACATTACGGTATCCGCAACTCTGTTCGCTACGATGGCTTCAAAACCCGTACCCAGAGCTGTTGCAACTTTCGGCCAGCGTTTCGGCCTCCTGCCCTGCAGCGGCGCCGCGAGCGGGGCAGCGCTCGTGGCGGTGACACCTGCGACTAATACCCCGGCTTTCAATTGTTTCTTGGTCCGCGGCCGCGCGCTGCCCGCCGCTATGATTGCGCTGTCATTGGCAGCGCGGCGTGATTTATCACAGGCGGCGCCGCGTCCCGCGCGTCGCCTCGCTGATTTACAGGTGCGACAGGGACAGGCGGCGAGGGCGTGGGGAGCAGGCGAGGGCGGTGGAGCAGGCGAGGGCGGTGGAACGCGGCAGAAGGCTGCAGGTGGTTCGGGGCGGTGCAGGGGTAGGTGAAGGGCTGAGGGCGGTGGTGTCCACCGGGGATGTTGGTGGCAGTGACAACATAGAAGCAGTGAGGAGGTTGGGGGTTAGGGTAGGGTTGGTGTAGTATTGGTCGGGGTAGGGTGGCTAGTGGGCAGGGTTGGTGAGGGGCTTTGATTGGCATTGGGTGGTGCAAGGTTGGTAAGAGTCGGATGGCGTTTCTAAGGCACAGCACCGCCAGATGAGGGCGGGTGCCGGTGGGGAGTGGAGGTTGTAAGGGGGGCTGTGGGCACGCGTAAGGCGACAAGGAGGGGGGCAGGCGTTGATGCGAAAACAAGGGGTGTTAGTGGTTGGAGTGAGGCTGAGGGTCACGGTTGTGGGCCAGGGTACGGGCTCACGAACGCAAAGCAAAGGATTGGAAGGTGCAGCGATGCTGGGCGAGTCACCTGGAGGGGGGCGAGTGGAGGGCATCTCCCCCGGGAGTGCGTGTTCAGCGCGATGGAATCCATCGGGCGATGACCGAAGCCGTCGATTCGAGTTGGACGTCGATTCCAAGGCTGCACCCGTAATGAATGGTGGAGACAGCGCCCGAGCGAGTTGCAGATGGTGACGGCGGCAGTCGTTTCGCACTAGGGCAGCGTATCCGAATGCGGTTCAAGGCAGATGACTGATTTATGTCCTTGAAATAACAAGAAATCAATACATTCATGTTCATTGCCAGACGTTTACATGTGTGCCTGTCTCACCACTCGTCAAAACAACCGTCCCTGCTTGAATCAATAGTCTTCTTGACGACCATATAGACGATCGTAGTGTTTGGAATTTACAGGCTACATAATGTTAATCAAATACAAATATACTACAAACATAATAGTAGTTACTTATTGTCTCAAGAAGAATCATAAGAAGAACAAAAATAAGACGAAGAAGTGGTAGGAGAGCTTTACTTTGGCTCGTCAATATTGCGCCGATAATAAATTAAACTTATAATATTATTTATTCGTGTGCGAGAACTAAATTTACGAAAATCATCAAAGCCCTAAACAGAGACAAACGCGCAGATAGTACAATTAAAAGCTTTCGTCGAATTAATAAAAATCCGAAATCTGCTTGTCACAAAAACATTGGACTTCTTTGGGTTGAGACAGTATTAGAGGCGCTAAAATATAAGAGAGATCTTACAGAGGAACGGGTAGTTATCATTAAGAGTATATATTGCTATGAAGTCTGGGAAAAGCACATTGAGCAAATAATTTTTAAAAAAATTGCATATTTCAAATGCCCATACTTAGTTTAAGTTTTTTTTATAAAATTATTTCGGCGGTATACTTAAAATTGATATAATGTATTTGAAAATATGTTACGTTGTTGAAAAATCACTTTAATAGCGGTTACGAAGACAACAGTAACATCGCAGTTCTTGGAGAATGTATATGCATACCTGCTCTCCAACGCTTATCTTCACCCCTTACTTACTCATACTTAAGTATACATGCACTACATTACTACACACACACCGGGAGTCCAGCCGGTAGCTTAGAGCATGTCCCGGCTGGGGCGGTGCCCCGCTGGGCGGTGGAAAAGTACCTGTTGGTCAACGACGGATCTCGCCATGTGCCGGGGAAGATCACAGACAATTCTCGCGATAAAAATGCACTATACTATAAGGAGCTTATCAGTTGACATGCCAGGAATCACTTATAAATCTACGAATGGAGGTGATGGTCAAAATGTGGCGAAACGATGGCCAGAGATTTGTGAAGAGACGGTCGTGTGAAGACGCGAAAGCAACGAGGATACTATAACGTAGGGAAAAAGAGCAAAGGAGAGGGGGATGCCAAAACGAAAGGGAGGATCTGGTGCGGCGAAGGCAAGCCGTGCGCGAGACGGAAGCTAGAGAATTGCGTGCTGACGGTAAGTGCGGCGGTGGTGATATATCGGCGAGGTGACACATCGGCGAGGTGACGGGATATGGCGCTGGTGGTGGTGATGGTGATGGTGACGGTGACGGGGTATGGCGCTGGTGATGGTGATGGTGATGGTGACGGTGACGGGGATATGGCGCTGGTGATGGTGATGGTGACGGGATATGGCGCTGGTGATAGTGATGGTGACGGTGACGGGATATGGCGCTGGTGATGGTGATGGTGAGGAGTCGGAAAAGGGCTGGTGACCGAGGTTGATGCGCAGAGGGGCTCCGCCCGGGAGGTGTTCTCCGCGCCATCCATTACGCCATCCACACGCCCTCACGCCCCTCCTCCCTCCCGGTCCAGTGCTGCGACCCGCGGCCGCCCTCCTGCGCGGAGCACCGCTCTTTATTTCGCAAGTTTCTTCCTGCCTCCGTAAGTGAATCGGTTACTTTCGAAACATCGTAAGCCCCAAAACTTGTTTTTTGTGAGAAGCAGCAGAGTAGATGCATCGTTCCGAGTGTAAATCCCGTAAATCAGATGAATAGAATGCCCGTGAGGACTATGCAATATTTTGATTTGGTTTTGAAACTTTAAGTCATCGATTTGCGGAGTATATATAATTGTGTAGTATTGTATATGAATGTATTGTAATAATACAAACTTTTTTTACAGATATTAACATTAATACATCTTTTTACTATTTACAAACCATTTTATGGATATTATAAAAGAATTAGTTCCTCTGCTATTCTCCATATTATTATTTCTTTCGTTTCTATTCTATCCTCTGAAATTTCCTCAGTATTATTATACTAATTTCGGTTTTAAATTTCTCAACAGAAAAAAGATTACTGGAAGTTCTGTGGAATGGAGAATAAGAAATCATTATTTCCTTTTCTTCTGTACAAACATTAAAGTACTGTACGATTTTGAATAAAGTTTGTAAGCTTGCTGGGATGATTTCTCAGATCTTCTTCTCGTATGAATGTTTTTTAGATATCTTCGAGCTCGATGTTGACCGTGGAATATCCTCGTTAACCCGATTATTGCGCTCTTGCCCTTGCTGTGCTTCGGATGAAACATCTTCGCGGGACTATCCTATTATTAAGTCCCTTCGAAATACGGAGTTTATTTGAATTGAAATCCCAAATACTTTAACAAAATTTACAATTACAATTCAACAAGAAAAATTTTTGCGACTTCTTACTCAACATAGTGACACGCTATTCATAATTTACTCGCCTCACTACCATTTAAATAATGATATAGATTAGCTCACTAGTATATTAACCCAGTCTATGCTGAGGAAATATTCGTTTTCGCATCACTTCGATTGCTTACGTGTGTTCAGCTCGCTAGCTTTTGACAGAGCGATTATTTTTTTCTGCCCTTTTCAACGCCATCTCCATACCTCTAGCATGTAATATCTCCGGGGCCGTGCCTCCCTAAATGAACAGCGCTATGATACCAAGTATAGAATACCACTGTTTATTGATTGTCCTAACAATGTTTATTTTTTATGTTCCCAAGGCTTCATACAATTGCATCGTATTACATCCACTTGATGCTGTTTTTCCTACTAATTAAACTTGGGGTTTCGGGCTTATCGCAGTATGTATGTTTGTATGTATGCATGTGTGTACGTATGTATAGAGTGTGTATGACTTAGGTATCAATGACAGTGAGATTGGCTATAAGGGATGTTCAATAGGGAAATATTTCAATGTACTACCATAAAAACACATATTTCAAGCAACGATTTCTGTCATATGTAGATGCATATTATCATTTCACATAATATTTTAATTCATGTGCCAAATTACAAACCAAACCTGTTATGTGTCTTTATTAACATGTGTATGTCAAAAATTCTTGATTAATTTTTGAAATTCCCTAAGTCATAATCTTTTTAATAATTCCAGCGTCTATTGTGTTATTAATAAAACTAAATTACATGTCTTCCTGGCATTAAATTGAATTGAATTGAATTGATGCCTTATTTTACGTAGCGAGACTCGGGCCAACAGGCCCGCTCTTCCGTCTGACCACACAAATTTTGCTACGCCCCTTTCACCCACTAGCGAAGAAAGGAGGTATTACTTTGGAGACGAAACAGGCGATTTGAATTTATCTCAGAGGCGTCATTTAGGCTTGAGGAACTTTTACATGCAAGTGAATCTACTAACATGGGATAGTCGACTTAACTTCCCCTCCGATGAAAGGCGTACGAAGGACTTTTTTGCCCCTAAAATCCACGGCTTCGATCGGGTTTGCTCTCGCCAACTTGGATATAACATTCCGATATGCTAACTGGCGGGATTTTAAAAATAACTGATTCAATTACTCATTCAATATTGTTTCAAGTGAAGGTGACATCACGTGTTCGCAAAAACACTGAAGCCTCTCGAAGAGTATCATTTATAGAATGGTTTTATGTCGAACATGGGCGTGTATTTCACGAAGGTGAAGCGTTTTACACAATATACTTGCTGTATTGTAAACTAGCTTTATAAAATATTTTCTTGAAATAATTTGTCTTAATGTTTCGCTTAATTAATAATGTGGATTTTTGTTTTGAGCAATTTTTCTCTTTCATCGAAGAAACATAACTAGCTTAAAATCATAGTAGTGATCTCCCAGCTAGATTTTAACGAGTTTAAGCATTCTTTCTTTAATAAACAGAAAATATAGCATCGCGCGCTAAAACAAATGTAAAAATCAAGAACATAAAATCAGCAACCTAATTTTAGCAATTATACACTTCTTTACTTCAATATCACTCTCACCTGCAAATCTACTTTAATGCTCTCAATCTCTTTCTGTCTTTCTCCCTCTTTCTCTCTCCGTCTCTCTGACGCTCCCTCTCTCTCTTTGTCTCTCTCAGTTCCATTATTTTTCCATTGTAACCTTCTGAAGTGTCCAATTATTATCACAAATAATTTTAAACTCATAAAATTGATATATAACTTCCAAATCATAACTTAAAAGTCGGAAAAGGAAATACTTATTACACCTCTGAACGATGTACCTAATTGGATGCAATTACCAATATCTCACTTAATTCCTTTCAGTCAATCATGTGCAGAATTCCCTGATATTATGTTACTGCAAATGCACAATTTTCCGATAAATATATTGTGCACTGGTGCATAGACTGTTTTTTTTGTAGCTAATACGTACGACTGCCAAGATGTTAATTAAACAAAGATATTTCTCAAAAGAACAATACATAGCCCACAAAATGTATCCCCATTGATCGTAAAATTTCGAGGAAATTGTCAACTACTTACTGCTTCTAAAAAAGCGATATGAGATAAAAAACGAATAACAGTTAACTCAAGTTCATGTATCAACCGATATTTTTGTTCAGTTGAACATGAATTTTTGATAAATAAATCAACAAAAATAACTCAACAATAGGCATAAGTAATTAACAATTTATTTATGAAAGCATTCATGATCAAGTTCACAGTGAATTAAATTGATCATTGTTAAAAGAAATCACCTTGAATTATTTAATCAATACGAACAACATCAGCAGCAGAGGAAGACTACATCAACAAACGTTTTCGCACATTCACTAACAACCATCCCCCTCATGTTACCAATCGACTCGTCCCCGTCCCCACCTCGTCCCCACCACATCCGCGCTCCATACCGCTTTACCAGCCGCGTTGCTCTTCGACCCGCTCCTCACCCCCGCTCCACGCCCCCGCTCCACGCCCCCGCTCCACGCCCGGAATGCTACATTTTCCAGCTATTTTTCGTTACGAATCACCTAAAACTTGCAAGACGATTATACTCGTGATATCAATTGTCAATAAGTTCAGCAGCACCATATTATTATTGCATTTGATTTCATGGTCACTAACTGTTTTGCGTGAATTGCCAGTAACGACTTCATGTTATTGACCGGACTTCAATTTCGCGTACTCGACTTGAATCAAAAAGTCTATTGTGCCTCGCTTACCGAAAGTAAACTTTTACTCGTAAACAGCGAGGCAAAGCAATAATTTATCTGAACATGAATGCTGAAGAAATATTTTTTTCCTAAGTAAGATGGACCCGAACAATTGCTCGCTATTGCAATACACTAAAATATAATATTGGCATGGCAAAAAAAAAAAAAAACCAGCTGTATGTCAGCTGTTAACAACATATTAACACGTTGCTCAAAACTTTTAACGAATGAAACAGCATTCCCGCAAATATAGTATTTTCACTGTCCTGGTTTGAAATGTGGTGTCAAGTCGGTTACAGAGTTCTTTCTCCAAATTTAGACATATGTTACTATGACAACTATACTTTGGAGAAATTTTGTTTATTTGTCCCGCATGTAGTAAAAATTGCGAAGTATATGTCAACAACCGCAGTGCAAAATACTTGTAGCAGTGAAAGATGCTCTTAAATCCTTGAATCAGCGTTGCGATTAATTTCAGGCTTGGATGGCCAATTTACGAGATAAATCATCAAATTCGCCCTACCAAATGTCCAATTTAATTCAAAACTACTCTTTAAACCCGTTTACTAATAAGAACAATTTATGATAATTAGCAAATTGTCGAGTAGTTATTGCGTCTACGTGCGACCACACTACACATCCCTTATTTATTTTCATTCCTATATATTCACGAGGAACGCGCAGCAGTGAATCGAAATTTCTTTGCGCGGGAAGGCGATTGGAGTGTGGGTGGAGTTCGGGGCGTGCCCGGCCTTCGCTTCAATTGGAGTAATTCGCCCAGTCCGACTGCGTTAACAACCCCACCGGGGCCGGTGTCCCGGAGGAAAGTCTAGCGTGGAGAATTTGTGAGCCACTGATTGGCGTTAGTAGTGAGTTGGGGATGGTGTCAGCGTGAATGGTGAGTCTGTGAGGGTGGATCGGTGAGTGGGAGATCGATGATGTGGGTGAGTCGCTTGAGTAGTGAGTCGGAGTGGTGATCGTTGAGGTTTGAGTCGTTGATGGGAGTCTTGAGGGTGCGTCGGTGATGTGGTGATGTCGTGAGTCGGAAGCGGTGGAGTGGTGAGTGGTGAAGTCGTATGGGTGATCGTGAGTGGTGAGATGATGGACCGGTGAGCGGTTGGAGGGAAGAGGACAGGTCGAGTGCGGGGCTGCTTACGTGGAGAAGAAATGTAGCGCATGTCCCCGTGCGTTTAAAACGCCCCTCCTCCGCCGGCAGCTGTTTGTTGCACTCGCAGAAGAGCCACTTAAAGGGTTTAGTTCCTGGGTCACCCTTAAATTTATCCTCATTCACGAGCTTCTTCACACTACTTATAATGCTTTAAACATTTTGCATTCTTAGAGCGACGTATTATGTCTTATTAATTTTTATCATAAATTTCACTCTAGACCACATTTCTCACATTTATTCACACATTTCCTCATCTAACACAGATCAGAACATTCATTATTAATAGTTTTAATTTATATCTTGATTATATATCTTCACGCCGTACAGTCTTATTTCTCTAATTAATAACATTCATTGTGAATGTTTCGTTTTCGTTTTTTTTTCAATACAGTTGTCCAGGAGCGCACTTGATTGCTTCAATGCCGGATGTAAAAAGATCAATTCAAATCTTTAACTTTAAGATATAAAAGTATCACTTGTTGAGTATATAACAACAATGGCCTTCACTATCCCTGCCTTTAAGGAGTACTGTCACCTGCGAAGAGTAATTCGTCAGCACAAAGCAATTCCCTCTAATATGAAATATCTGTGGAAATATTTTAATATGTATTTTTCGTTTACATATCATTACTATGTCAATTATTTAATAAATCATTTGTGTTCAATTACTTTATATTAGGTGATACAATTCGTTAACAAGACCGAAAGTTGCTTCTTACGAATCTTCTTTCAGGTGCTACATCATTACATGAAAACACATATTACTTAATCAATCTAATAATCCAAATTTTTTCAGGAAGTTTTCTGTACCTGCAGTAGATATGCATTTTCTACCTACCCGTTATGTACGACATTGCGATTCAACTCATTGACACCCATGATGTAGCCGAATCTAATTAGAAAGCGTCTTTTTTTACTACCACTTTTTTAATAGCTTTTCTAATTTTATACATCGCTGTATCCACTGCAGAAGATAGCAACCTACCTTTTCAATTTTCTCGCTTTAATTCTCTTCTCACCGTCTACTTTGATCGTTGGGAACTATTGCCAGTGACGACCCCTCACTTGCGTCTACTTCTTTCCCCCATTCTTCACTCTCTTCCCCTCTTCTCCTTCCGCTCTTCTTCCCCTCCTCCCCCTTCACTACTCTTAGCCCCCTCCTTCCTCTCCTCTCCCCTTCACTGCTCGCTTCCTTTGCTGGCCTCGCAAAGTCCTTTGCCGAGGCGTTAGTCTTCCGACAGACCGCTTTACGTATGGGATAATGGCGATTCTGTGTTAAAGTCTAAGCGACTCGATTGTCCAAGCCGACATTCTTGCAGCCGTCAAATGCAAGCACAGAAATCGCATCGCTGTTCGGAGATCGTTGTTGATGTAAGTGATAGCTCCTATGCTTCAGTGAAGAAGAAAGTGTTGGTTCTTAAAATATCGCCAAGTGAGAGTTTTGAACGACGCGGTTGAAATTTACGTTGAGCTTGCTTATATTACACCATAGCATATTCTGTTTATTATGAATACTTTGAGCTCTATTTAATAATATTAAGAAGTAATTTAAGAAATATGTATTTGGTATTCGTATTTTCTTTTAGAAAAATTAGCCATTGAATGTAAAATTAATAAGTATTTTATAACAGAATTTACTGAAACTAAAATATAAATAAAAGTATATTTATTCTACGTATTACTTATCTTTAAATGGTATTGCTTCTGTAAATAGTACATTAAAAGCCTTATATTGGATTGTTTCAATTACTAACAAACGAGGCATTGCTTTACTCGATATCATCAAAAACACACATGCCTACGGGTTCAAATGAATATTATCCCAAAGTGAAATCGAGGAGGGCGTCACAAAACATCAAAAAAACACCATTTCCGAGCGCTGATAACTAACGCCCAGTCAAATCGTAAATTTCACCTGTAAATCCGATACCAATTGACTGAATAGAATATCAATGCAGTATGAATTATGTTCCTTACCACTCACTCCATTGATATACATAAATGGCCTATTAACACGGACACTAGATAGAATGCAGAAGGGAAGTATGTCTCTGGCTCTGGGCTAAAATCCGTTTACGGGAAATTAATGGCAGCATCACGAAGTCCTCCGATCACCAACCAAAATCTATTCTTAGAAGCGAAATGAATAATGGTTATCCCGGGTTTAGGGTACACATTCCTTTGATTCACTGAATGTCAGTCATGGGTCCTATATCCCCCTCCAATTAACTGATCCTTGTCTAAGTATATGTTACTAGTCCCGTGTAGTCAAATTTATAGGTGTATAACGCAATAAATATAAATATTTAAAAATAAATTATATTTCACTAATACGCATTCTACTTAAATTTAGGTATCGGCGCGCTATTGCCCTCCCACGAAACCCCCAATTTAATAATAAATAATCAAATCCCGTAAAATTTCTTTCAAACAATACACTAATATGTTAAAGGTAGCCAATACTTTAATAGAAAAAGAAAAAAATAACTCCACAGATTTAGTAAAATTATAGAATTTTTAGAGTATTAAAATACTCTAATAGAAAATTAAATAACGTGTCGCACTAATTACGTAGAATTCCTTATAACACGAATTACTTCAATGATGACATCAAAAATCGACCAAATTGCTATATCTAAAAAATACACCTTATTCTACTTTTTATGAACTGAAGGTTCTCTAAATCATAACAATAAAATCAGCATTCATACCGACATCTCAGTAGTCACACAAACCTATATAAAAAACTTGGAATGCAGAAAAAAACGCAAATCCCAACACCCAGAAATTTTTAGACACTGTACATAATATCCTTCATTAGGATTTTCTTATAAAATAATTAGATATTTCATAGCAACAACTAAATGGTTAATGAGAAGGCTGTTTAATTACCAACCCATGTCATATACTTTAAATTTTAGTTCAAGCAGCAAGGAAACCCACATTTTTGACTTTTTTCTAAGATGTTTTGAAGTTGTAATACATGTGAATTGATATTGTGTAATGTATCGTATGAAGGAAAAAGTTTCGTAAATAGCTAAATGTATAGCTTAATTTGCTTTCACCCATAGTCATATTGTAATATTTTGTGTGGCCTAAGGAAAATTAAGAAATGCCAGCAAAAACTTATTCTCGAGCATTAACCAGTGATTCAAGTGAACCGCGCTTCTGTAATCTTGGAAATCACGAGAATAATGAATCATAAAAGGAACCAAAGGACCGTGCCACCCTAAACCGGATCAAACCAAAAATATCATTCATTATGACCTATTCACTCTCTGCTTGCGTGTCATATGTAACCAATGCTAAGCAAGAACTAATATTCAAATTAAACCAACCACATATTATCACATTATTATTATGTCTTGCACCTCCGCTTAATCACTTTATTTTAAAAAAATGCAATGTTTAAGGTCCACAATACATTATTAACTCAACATTAATATTAAAATGTGTCCGTTTGTAATATTTTAAAACTCTGAAAATATTAATATTTTATTAACGATTCAGAGAAGCACATGAAACAATAGAAAGTGCATTTAAGCAGTTTCAAGATTTTGTGAAGGAAGAAAATACAAATGGACAGCACAAACTACCAAATGAAAAATTACACATATTTTAGGTATTATTTAGTGCAATGCTCCGCTATTGCAATGTCTTAACTTAACATGCGTGATTGTTAATCACGGTTACGCTAGCTCTGCAAATATTTCAATATAACCAACGACCTTTTCGTGTCTTTCCGTCTTTCTCTCCGTGTTTTCCGTCTCCCTTCCGTCTCTCTTTGTCTCTACTTCTCTGTGTCTCTCTCTTTCTCTGACTTTGTTTCTGTTCGTTTCTTACCTGTGTCTCTGTATTCCTTGTCTTCTCTCTCTTTCTCTGTATCTATCTCTCCCTCTCTTCTCTCCCTCCCTCCCTCTCTCTCCCTCCCTCCCTCCCTCCCACTCTCTCCTCTCTCTCTTCCCTCTCTCCTCTCTCTCTCTCCTCTCCCTCCCTCTTCTCTCTCCGGGAGAAATTCGCAACGCAGGGGCAGAATACGCAATGAAGATGAACGTCTCAATAATCTACTTCAGTGTGCGCGGGTTCCGTAGAGAGCGCCGTATCGCAAAAGCGCTCTGCCTTTGCTGAGGGTCTTAGATTACTAAGATCATCATCAACGCTGTCCAGCATATGTACATTTCCCATCTTACATCGACTATATTCTTTCCGAAAGTGCACGCAATAAATTCATAAAGTTTTATCATAATCAGATGAACGGCACGGCCAGCGCATTATATATAACATATTGACACACAACAGCTACTTGATAATGGTGATTATAAGTGAGTATAGTGTACACATATGAATCTATGGAGACAGATACCAAACTAATAAAGACAAACATTAATCATTTACAACAATGCTGTTTCTGCGTATCAAGATGCCAATACGAATTTTTTTGTTGCACAAACCGACGACATATTGGTGCTATGAAACTCTCCGACAATCCATCAGCCTCAAAAATCACACTCTCTTTTGGAATCTTTTCCGAGTCAGCTTAGTCTTTTTATCCTTAGCCTACTTACCTATCCTTCCCCGAAATATTAATGATTATCACGGGGTGACCTAAATATTTACATATATCATTATTCAGCGCAAAAACTATTCGTGGAATCTTTAGAGTTGAAAACAACCCAATCTGCTACATTCGTATCCCTCTCTGAATGATATTTGTAAATAACAGGGAATTGCCTTTAAAAAATGTCATCGGATGTGAAATGATTGAAATTTTTGATAATAAAGAGTAGGATTTTTAAAGTTAAAAGAATCTTTCGTGCAACTTTTGTTGGAGAATGGAAGAGTATTTTGTTTGAGCTTGCTTGTGCCAAAGGCCTCAAGGGTTAACACTAGGCAGGGATCAGTTCATTTTAAGAATTAGATGCACAAAAATTCTAATTTTGAAATTAGTCGGAAAGGTTGATTTATTTTTTTTCAATTATCATTAATGAAAATGATTGAAAAATAGATACCTTAAACATTTATCTATTTTAAGATCCGTTTCACTTACAAGAGAAGAATCGCTTTTGTATGCATTATCATTTAAGTATTCAAAAACAACAATAGCAAACGATTTGCTTTTTGGTTGCAAGTTAGTGCATTTAACTTTTTAAAACAAATTTATTTTTGTTATTTTAACAACTAATTTTAAAACTGAAAAGATGGGAAACGCTACCGTCAACATATCATCTGATGATCATGATCAAGAACGTTTCAACATCAGAATAATCTGATTGAATCACTTGTGCACACACCGAGACCAGAATCTGGATACTTTAGTCACAACTTGTGTGGTTATATTGTGTAAAACTTTCTTGAGGACTCATCTTATCTGGCAGAGCCTTTTGTGCTCTCGCAGAGAGAATGGACTGCACACTTTAGTCTCAAATTGTATTGTATAATCGTTGAAAAGATAAATAAACGTACCATTCCGATACGTGCACCACGAATTAGGGTGGAAAAGTGTATCACTTCACCTGGCAGATGGAATTGCACCCCTTTTGGCAGCAATGAGTCTCCCATCCAAATTCCAAACCATTATCTTTCTAAGTAAACTATTCGTTGCTTGTAAATGGCAGCATGGGATAGTCCCGCTCCCTATCACACCGGTCACTAGTTCTCCACAAAGCAGGGCAACCAAATTCCAGTCTGAAATGGAAATCGTATACATTTCCAGCGGCAAATGACGTCGAATGTGAAAACCGAACAGAACAACAATACTAAACGATTGAGCGTCGCTGGAGGAGAGGTGGAGGGGGGGGGTCATTTTCCAAACCGTCGCCCGCGGATTCGAGTGCAGCCTGAGAGCGGCTGACGGCTCCTGGCGTGCGCTCCGCCGACGGCCGCCACCGCCCGCCCACACCGCCACGGCCCCGTTCCAGCCACGCCTCATAGCGCTCGACCTCCCAGCGCGGAACGGCAGCGGAGCGGCGAGGGAGGGACGGTGAAGGAGCAAACGAGGAAAGAGATGGTCGGTGGCGCGGCTAAGGAGGGGCGGAGAGAGCTGCGTAGAGGGTAGGGAGGGCGCGAATAGGTATTGAGGTTGGAGTAAAAAGGAAGTGGGAAGGCGCGGGTGGGAAAGGGCGACACAGCGGGGGCAGCGGTTCGGAGGGACGGAAGGAATACACGGTGCGGGATCGAATCCGTCATGTGTCGGATGATTGACCGCCTGGTGTCATGTTGCTGCTCCATAGCGCTGCTTCTGCTGCCGACTGCCCTGCGCCGCGCCGCTGGAACGTGTCGTCGTCCTGTTGACGTAATGTACCTCCATCATGAAAGCAGGATGCTTCACAGCTGTGTATTGTAAGCTGCCTTAGTTATATGCAGCACCCACATGCAGTATATCGTATTTCTCTAAGGTGGAATAATGAAATTGAGATATTCTTCGATTTTGATTATTCATCAAAAAGACTTGATGGTCCCTGATGTATTGAGTTTGAATTTCTCACTCATTTGCAAAATGTTACAATTGTTTCCAATGTTTTAAATTAGAAAATTATTTTGTTAGTGATAACAGTGAAATTACAAGTTGAGAGTATTCAATTGCATTCTCTAATGCTTTAGAAGATTACCGTTTTAAAATAACCAATTTTTGGAGAGTGCTGATTTTTCATGTCAATTTTGATTTTATTAAAAAAATAACGTGACTTTAGTGAAGTTTTAAGAAATCTTATAATGTAATAATAAAAGCAAGTTTTATACTAGAATATTCTTGATATTAACATTTATCTTTTTTTAAGGTATAATGTCAAAATTCACATAACTATTAGTACTAGTAACATGAGCTCAATTTCACAAAGAAATGTAGGGTTAGGTTTGAAAGTAACACATGCACGTTCAGATTAAATGTATGTCTGTCCTTATTAATATCAATTTACTTAATTATTAACAGTGTCACAATTTTAGAATTTTATGTATATTTAAAAGAAGTTATCAATAACATGTCACTATTCTGGCTTAGAAAATAACTTCCCCCCATTTCTATTGTTGACTTTCTTGTTCCTCATACTATTTATAACCTTTCTTGGTTATAGGGCAACTAACGTCTTCAAGACTCTTGCACTTACACTATACAACATGTCTGGTACATACTACTCACTATCAACAGAAGTACATTTCCCTTAAATTTGTCAATGGATTGTTTCACTTTATCTCCTACGCTCTATGATGATTCAAAGAAGCAAGTCGTGCAGCGATCGAACAGTTCACTGCTGCTGTCTGCGACGGTTTTATGCGCCGGAGAAACACCTACCATGGAAATGAACAGATCAATACAAAGCATCGTTGTCATTCAAGTTAAGGTTGTATAGTATTCCCTTCTCCCCAGTTTGTCAAAGCGAAAGATTGCTTGGGTGTTTTTTCTCCTTTACCTTGCAGCGAAGTCTCTGTCATAACTGTTTTAAATACGCCTTCGGTGCGGGATCACCCAGCACTTCGAGCAATGGAAAATGACGTGACGCACAAAAAACGAGAGCGAAATTTTGGAGAAGAGATTCGCTTCAAAGCGGAGAGCCCACGTTGAACGTAACGAATGAACACGGCGCAAATTTACATACGAATAAAACAGCTTTTTGTACCGGCGAACGGTGACATATCGCTACAAGGGAAACGAAGATCTACTGAGTCGAACATAACGAGTAATTAACCACCTTCATGTATTCTGTTCCCCCTCGATAGCGGTGTACGGGCCGCACAGATGCTGCATAGGCAGTAGGGAGGGTGAGGAGGCATGTAAAAGTATTGGCAGTTAGCGATGGAGAGTGGGCAGTAAGAGAAAAGAGACGAATAGACGCGTTATTAGTGAGTGTGGTGTGTTAGGTGTAGCAGTTGGAGTTAAAGAGCTGTAACAGCGATTTTTCTGAAAAAGCGAGTTCACGGAAAGGGCAAGTTGTTGGAAGGGCGTGTTAATGGAGGCGAAGTAGATGGAGGCCGAGTTATGGAGGGCAGAGTTGATGGAGGAGAGATGTAGGGCAGAGTTGATGGAGGGCAGAGTTGATGGAGGCAGAGATTGATGGAGGGACCAGAGTTGATGGAGGCAGAGTTGATGGAGGCAGAGTTGGCATGGAGGCAGAGTTATGAATGGAGGCAGAGTTGATGGAGGGCAAGTTGATGGAGGCAGAGTTGCTGGGAGGAGCGATTTGATGGAGGGCAGAGTAGAGCATGTATGAAGGCAGAGTTGATGGAGGCAGAGATTGATGGAGGGCAGAGTTGATGGGGCAGAGTTTATGGAGGGCAGAGTTGATGGAGGCAGAGTTGATGGAGGCAGAGTTATGGAGGCAGAGTTGATGGAGGGCAGAGTTGATGGAAGCGAGTTGAGGAGGGCAGAGTTGATGGAGGGCAGAGTTGATGGGGGCAGAGTTGATAGAGGGCAGAGTTGATGGAGCAGATGTGATGGAGGGCAGAGTTGATGGAGGCAGAGTTGATGGAGGGCAGAGTTGATGGAGGCAGAGTTATGGATGCGAGGAGGTTAGAGTATGTGAGGGCAGAGTGGATGAGCGCAGAGTTGATGAGCAGAGTTATGATTGAGGGCAGAGTTGATGGATTGATGGAGAGTGACTGGAGGGAGAGTTTATTGAAGGTCGATGTAAGGAAATAATCCGAGTTGGAGAGTACAGCCGAATGGGAAAGGCCGGTGGGAGTAAGGCGAGCGGCAATAAACCAAGGTGTGGATGGTCATCATCTGGAGCGTCGTTGCAGCATATATGAGGGATACATACGAACAACCAAACATACACGCACCATTGGTGGTGCGGGGCAGCGGGTAGTCTGACGAGGACATAAAACGCAGCAATATTTTAATTTATCCGGCCGCTCGCCCCCCTGGTCTGCCCGCCGGCTGGAGGAGAGCGAACGCGGCAGCAGGTCGGGATGCGTGGTTATTCTAGCGAGTCAGCACAACCGCAGACCGCGGTGTCCCGCCACCGCCGCACCACCGCCGCCTGGAACACGCGAGAGGCGTGGGTCCACCGCTCTACGCCCACGGCGCGTCAGCGCAAACGATGCCTGGGGAGGGGCGTGAAGCGAGAATGTGGACGGGGCGTGTGATGGGGCGTTGAGGTGGCGTTGGGGGCGTGCGGGCGTTGAGCGGGGGCGTTGAGCGGGGGCGTTGAGCGGGGGCGTTGAGCATGGGGGGCGTTGAGCGGGGCTTGACGGTGCTTGACGGGGCTGGAGCGGGCGTAGCATGCTGAGCGGGGCTGGAGCGTA
>BOPP01000110.1:2991280-3032427 GCA_017312745.1 Gryllus bimaculatus
CTGCCCTCCATCAACTCTGCCCTCCATCAACTCTGCCCTCCATCAACTCTGCCCTCCATAACACGGCCTCCATCTACTCGGCCTCCATAAACACGCCCTTCCAACAACTTGTCGTTTCGTGAACTCGCTCTTTCAGAAAATCGCTGTTACAACTCTTTTAACTCCAACTGAACACCTAACACACCAGACTCACAAATACAGGCGTCTATTCATCTCTTTTTCTCTTACTGCCACCTCTCCATCGCTAACTGCCAATACTTTTACATGCCTCCTCACCCTCCCTACTGCCTATGCAGCCTCTGTGCACTCCGCACTCCGCCATCGAGGGGGAACCAGCTACATGAAGGGTGGTTATTACTCGTTATGTTCGACTCCAGTAGATCTTCGTTTCCCTCGTAGCGATATGTCACCGTTCGCCCGGTACAAAAAGCTGTTTTATTCGTATGTAAATTTGCGCCGTGTTCATTTGTTACGTTCAACGTGGGCTCTCCGCTTTGAAGCGATCTCTTCCCCACAAATTTCGCTCTCGTTTTTTGTGCGTCACGTCGTTTTCCATTGCTCGAAGTGCTGGGTAGTCCCCGCACCCGAAGGCGTATTTAAACAGTTATGACAGAGACTTCAGCTGCAAGGTAAAGGAGAAAAAACACCCAAGCCATCAGTTGCGCTTTGACAAACCTGGGGAGAAGGGAATACTATACAACCTTAACTTGAATGACAACGATGCTTTGTATTGATCTGTTCATTTCCATGGTAGGTTGTTCTCTGGCGCATAAAACCGTCAATTTATTCTGATGTTTCTGAGGCAGACAGCAGCAGTGAACTGTTCGATCGCTGCAAGACTTGCTTCTTTGAATATCATAGAGAGCTTAGGAGATAAAGTGAAACAATCCATTGACAACATTAAGGAGAAATGTACTTCTGTTGATAGTGAGTACGTATGTATCAGAAATGTTGTATAGTGATAAGTGCAAGGAGTCTTGAAGACGTTAGTTGCCCTATAAACCAAGAAAGGTATCATAATAGTATGAGGAACAAAGAAAGTCAACAATAGAATGGGGGGAAGTTATTTTCTAAGCCAGAATAGTGACATGTTATTGATAACTTCTTTCTAAATATTACATAAAAATTCTAAAATTGTGACACTGTTAATAATTAAGTAAATTGATAGTAATAAGGCACAGACATAGATTTAATCTGAACGTGCATGTGTTACTTTCAAACCTAACCCTACATTTCTTTGTGAAATTGAGCTCATGTTACTAGTACTAATACATTCATGTGCAATTTTGACATTATAACTTAAAAAAGGATAAATTTAATGTCAAGAATGTTCTAGTATTAAAACTTGCTTTATTATTACATTATAGATTTCTTAAATACTCCACACCTCCAATACCTTTCCGTACCCTCCCCTACCCTCTATGCAGCTCTCTCCACCCCTCCATTAGCCGCGCCACCGACCATCTCCCTTTCCTGGTTTCCTCTTCACCGTCCCCTCCCTTCGCTGCTCCCACTTTCCCCGCTGCATCTATCTTTCCCGCCCCGCCCCTTTTTCACTTCCCCTTTTACTCCACACCTCCAATACCTTTCCGTGCCCTCCCCTACCCTGTACGCAGCTCTCTCCGTCCCTCCCTTGCTCGCCCCGCCCCTTCTCCACTTCCCCTTTTACTCTACACCTCCAAGACATTTCCGTTCCCTCCCCTACCCTCTACGCAGCTCTCTCCGCCCCTCCCTCAGCCGCGCCACCGACCATCTCACTTTCCTCGTTTGCTCCTCACAGTCCCCTCCCCTCGCCGCTCCGCTGCCCTTCCCCGCGCTGGGAGGCCGAGCGCTATCGGGGCGTGGCTGGACGGGGCCGTGGCGGTGTGGGCGGGCGGTGGCGGCCGTCGGCGGAGCGCGTGCCAGGAGCCGTCAGCCGCTCTCAGCGCTGCACTCGAATCCGCGGGCGACGGTTTGGAAAATTGACCCCCCTCCCTCCACCTCGTCCCCAGCGACGGCTCAATCCGTTTAGTATTGTTGTTCTGTTCGGTTTTTCACATTCGACGTCATTTGCCGCTGGAAATATAACGATTTCCATTTCAGACTGGAATTTGGTTGCCCTGCTTTTGGAGAACTAGTGACCGTGTGATAGGGAGCGGGACTATGTCCATGCTGCCATTTACAAGCGAACGAAGGTTTTACTTAGAAAGAGAACGGTTTCGGAATTTAGATGGGAGTCTCCGTTAACTGCCCAAAGGGTGCAATTCCTTCTGTCAGGTGAAGTGATACACTTTTCCATTTTGGTGTGCGTGTCGGAATGGTACGTTTTATTTCATCTCTCTCTTTGACGATATAATACACATACAATTTGTGACTAAAGTGTCCTCTCTGAGAGTGCACAAAAAGCTCTGTCAGATGAGATGAGTCCTCAAGCAAGTTGTACACAAGCAAGTTGTACACACACAAGTTGTGACCAAAGTATCCAGATCTCTGGTCTCTGTGTGTGCACAAATGATTCTATCAGATTATTTTCATGTTGCAACGTTCTTGATCATGATCATCAGATGAGATGTTGACGGTAGCGTTTCCTATCTCTTCAGTTTTAAATTTACTGTTGTTAAAAGAAAAAAATAAATTTATTTCAAAGTTAAATGCACTAACTCTCCGAGCAAAATCGTTTGGTTCTTTTGTATTTGAATACTTTACTGATAATGGATACAAAAGCTATTCTTCTCTTGTCGTCAGTGAAAACGATCTTAAATAGACTTTACATTGATAAATATTTAAGGTATTCTATTTTCAATCATTTCGTTAATCACAAATTTGAAAAAATTTAATCAACCTTTCCGACTTCATTTTAAATAATTAGAATTTTGTTCATCTAATTCTTAAAATGAACTGATCCCTGCCTAATGTTAACCCTTGAGGCTCTTTGGCACAACCAGCTCAAACAAAATAATCTTTCCTTTCTTCCAACAAAAGTTACACGAAAGACTTTTTCAACTTTAAAATCCTACTCTTATCATCAAAAATTTAAATCATTTCAGGTCCGATGACATTTTTTAAAGGCAATTCTATGGTTTGATTACAAATCTCAATCAGAGAGGGATACGAATCTAGCAGATTGGGTTGTTTTCAAACTCAAAGATTCCACGAAGGGTTTTTGCGCAATGAATAGATATAGTGTAAATATTTAGGTCACTCCGTGATAATCACTTATATTTCGGGGACGGATAGGTTAAGTAGGCTAAGGTATAAAAAAGACTAAACGTGACACGGAAAGGTTCCAAAAGAGAGTGTGATTTTTGAGGCTGATGGATTGTCGGCGATTTTCATAGCTCCACAATGTCGTCGGTTTTGTGCACCAGATAATTTTCGTACTGGCTCCTGTGATACGCAGAAAGAGCGTTGTTGTAAGTGATGAATGTTTTGTCTTTGTTAGTTTGGTATCTTGCTCCTCATAGATTCATATGTTACACTATGATCACCATTATCAAGTAGCTGTTATCGGTCAATACGCTATATATAATGCGCTGCTGTACCGTTCATCTGATTATGATAAAACTTTGTGAACATATTGCTTGCACTTTCGGAAAGAATATAGTCGATGTAAGATGGCAATGTACATATGCCTGCCCACGCGTTGATGATGATGTTATGTAAACTCAAAGGCCCTGAGCAAAAACAGAGCGCTTTACGCCACGGCGCTCTCTACGCAACCCGCCGCACGCAGAGAGACAAAGGAATACAGAGACACAGGGAAAGAAACGATCAGAAGGAAAGTCAGAGAAAGAGAGAGACACAGAGAGGTAGAGATAGAGAGAGGCGGAGGGGAGACGGAAAACACGGAGAGAAAGACGGAAAGACACGGAAAAGTCTTCCGTCTATTGAAATGTTTGCAGAGCTAGCGTAAAACGTGATTAACAATCACGCATGTTAAGTGTAATACATTGCAATAGCAGAGCATTGCCGGGTTCACTAAATAATGATGTGTAATTTCTTCATTTGTTGTTTGTGCTGTCCATTTGTATTTTCTTTCTTCACAAAATCTTGAAACTGCTTAAATGCACTTTCTATGTTTTTTGTGCTTCTCTGAATCGTTAATAAAATATTATATTTCAGAGTTTTAAATATTACCAAACCGACACATTTGAATATTATATTGATGTTAATAAGCTATTGTGGACCTAAAACAATTGCTATTTTTTTAAAATAAAGAAAGTGGTTACAGCGGAGTGCAAGAGATAATAATGTGATAATCATGTGGGATTGGTTTAATTTGAATATATTCTTGCTTAGCATTGGTTACATATGACACGCACAGCAGAGAGTGAAATAGTCATAATGAAATTATATTTTTGGTTGATCCCGGGTTTAGGGTGGCACGGTTCCTTTGGTTCCTTTTATGATTCATTATTTCTCGTGATTCACAAGATTACAGAAGCGCGGTTCACTTGACTCACTGGTTGAATGCTCGAGAATAATTTTGCTGGCATTTATTAATTTCCTTAGGCCACAGCACAAATATATACAATATGACTATGGGTGAAAGCCAAATAAAGCTATACATTTTGCTATTACGAAACATTTTTCTTCATCACGATACATTACAAATATCAATTCACATGTAAAATTACACTTCAAAACACTTAAGAAAAAAGTCAAAATGTGAGTTTCCTTGCTGCTTGAACTAAAATATTAATATAGACATGGGTTCGTAATTGAACAGCCTTCTATTAACACATTTAGTTGTTGCTATAAATATTAAATTATTTTTTATAAAATCTAATGAGATATTATGCACAAGTGTCTAAAGAATTTTCTGGTGTGGTTTTTGGGTGTTTTTTTCTGCATTTCAAGTCTTCTTCTAATAGGTTTGTGTGACTACTGAGATGGACGGTATGAATGCTGTTTTATTTATGATTTAGAGAACTTCAGTTCATAAAAAGTAGAGTAAGTGTATTTTTTAGATATAAGCAGATTTGGTGATTCTTTGATGTGTCATTGAAGTAATTCGTGTTATAAGGATATTCTACGTAATTAGTGCAGACACGTTACTTTAATTTTTTTATTAGAGTATTTTAATACTATAAAAATTCAATAATTTTAATAAATATGTAAGTTGATTTTTTTCTTTTTCTATTAAAGTATTGCTATCTTTAACATATTAAGTAGTATTTGTTTGAAGAAATTGACGGGTTGATTATTAAATTATTAAATTGGGGGTTTGGGGAGCAATAGTCGCCGATAGTAAAAGTTTAAGTAGAATGTATTAGTGAAATATAATTTATTTTAAATATTTATATTTATTGCGTTAACATAATAAATTTGACTACACGTGACTAGTACATATAAACAAGGATTTAGTTACTTGGAGGGGAATCGACTCCATGAACTGAATCAGTGAATCAAAGGAACCGTGTACCCTAAACCCGGGATCAACCTTATATTATTTCAGCTTTTAAGAAACAGATTTGGTTTGGTGATCGAAGACTTCGTGATGCTGCCAATTATTTCCCGAGAAATGGATTTAGCCCAGAGCAGAGACATACTCTCGCCCTCTCATGCATTCTATCTAGTGTTCCGTGAATAGCCACTTATATATACAATGGAGTGAGTGGCTAAAGCGAACCATAACTTCATAACCTGCATTGATATTCTATTCAGCCAATTGGTATCGGATTACAGGTAAATTTACGATTGACTGCGTTAGTTTATTCAGGGCTTCGGAAATGTATTTTCGATTGTTTTGTGACGCCCATCCTTCATTCACATAGGATAATATTCATTTGACCCGTAGGCAATGTGTTTTTGGAGCATATCGAGTAAAGCAATGCCTCGTTTGTTAGTAATTGAAACAACTCCAATATAAGGCCTTTAATGTAATATTTACAGAAGCAAATACAATTTAAAGATCAGTAATACGTGAGAATAAATATACTTTTATATATATTTTAGTTTCAGTAAAATTCTGTTATAAATAACTTATTAAATTTTACATTCAATGGCTAATTTCCTAAAGAAATACGAATACCAATAACATATCTTTCTTAAATTACTTCTAATATTTAATTAAATAGAGCTCAAAGTACTTCGAATAATAAAACAGAATATGCTATGGTGTATAAAGCAACTCAACGTATTTCAACCGCTCGTTCAAAACTCTCACTTTCGGCGATATTTTAAAGGACCCCAACACTTTTCTTTCTCTCCTGAAACATAGAACCATCAACTCTACATCAACCACGACCTCTCCGAACAGCGATGCCATTCTGTGCTTGCATTGGACGCTGCCAAGAAATGCCGGCTTGACAAATCGAGTCGCTTAGACTTTAACACAGAATCGCCATTATCCCATACGTCAAGCGTCTGTCGGAAGACTACGCCTCGCAAAGGACTTTGCGAGGGCCAGCAAGGAAGCGACGCAATTGGAAGGGGATGAGGGGAGGAAGAGTAGATGAGGGGGAGGAAGGGGAAGAAACGACGGGAGAGGAGGAAGAGGGGGAAGAGAGTGAGAATGGGGAAAGAAGTAAGACGCAGTGAGGGGTCGTCACTGGCAATAGTCCCAACGATCAAGAGACCGTGACGAAGAGAACTTAAAGCGAGAAAATATGAAAAGGTAGGTTGCTATCTTCTGCAGTGGATAACACGCGATGTATAAAATAGAAAAGCTATTAAAAAAGTGGGGCAGTAAAAAAAGACGTCTTTCTAAAGTTAGATCGGCTATCATGGGTGTCAATGAGTGAATCGCATGTCGTACATAATCGGGTAGGTAGAAAATCAAATACTACTGCAGTACAGAAACCCTTCCTGAAAAAATTTGGATTAATCAGATTGATTAAGTCAAATGTGTTTTCAGTGTAAAATATGTACACCTGAAAAGAAAGATTCGTAAAATCAACCTTTCGGTCTTGTTAACAATTGTCATCAACTCAATATAAATAATTGATAACACAATGATTTCATAAATAATTGGAACAAGTAATGATATGAAACGAAAAATACATATTAAATATCTTCCACAGATATTTCATATTAGAGGGAATGTGCTTTGTGCTGATGAATTAGTTCTTCTATGTGACGTACTACTTAAAGGTAGGATAGTGAGGCCATTGTTGTTTATACCCCAAACAAGTGATACTTTTAATACTTAAGTTAAAGGTGAATTGATCTTTTTTACACCCGGCATTGCGTAAGCAATCAAAGTGCGTTCTGCGACAACTGTATTGAAAAAAAACGGAAAACGAAACATTCCACACACTGAACGTTTATTAATTCAGAGAAATAAGATGTACGGCGTGAAGATCATATAATTCAAATATAAATTAAAAACTATTCAATAATGAATGTTCCGTTCTTGGTGTCTAGAGAGGAAATGTGTGAATAAATGTGAGGAAATGTGGGTCTAGAGTAAAATTGATGATAAAAATAAATACAGAAATAAAATACGTCGCTCTAGCGAATGCATAAAATTGTTTCAAAGCCATTAAAAGTAGTGTGAAGAAGCTCGTGAAATCGAGGCTAAATTAAGGTGACCCAGAAACATAACCTTCTAAGTGCCTCTCTGAGCAGGCAACAAACAGCTGCCGGGCGGAGGAGGGGCGTTTAACGGCGCGGCGACCACTGCCGCTACATGTTCTTCTCCCACCTAACCACCCACCCGCCCTCTCGACCTCTCCTCTCCCTCCCACCCGCTCACCGGCATCATCCACCCACTCACCCACTCACCGACGCACCCACTCACCGACGCACCCACTCACCGACGCACCCACTCACCGACGCACCCACTCAACGACTCACCCACTCAATGACTCACCCACTCAACGACTCACCCACTCAACGACTCACCCACTAACGCAATGGGTGGCTCACACAATTCTCCACCCGCACTGACTTCCCCTCCCGGCGAGCACCGGCCCGCCGCCGTGCGGTCTATTAACGCAGTCGCCACTGGGCGCAATTACCTCCAATTGAAAGCGAAGCCCCGGCACGCGACACCTCCCCCACCGCTGCCCACATCGCCTTCCCACGCGCAAAAGACAATTCCGATTCACTGCTGCGCGTTCCTCGTAATATATAGGAATGAATAAAAGGGATGTGTATGTGTGTAGCACGTAGACGCAATAACTAATCGACCAATTTCGCTGAAATTATCAAAATTTGTTCTTATTAGTAACGGGTTTAAAGAGTAGTTTGAATTAAATTGGACATTTGGAGGCGAATTTGATGATTTATTCGTTATTGGCCACTCAAGCACCCTGAATTCTACGCAACCCGCTGCAATGTCAAGGATTTAAGAGCATCTTCACTGCCTACAAGTATTTTGCCCTGCGGTTGTGAAATATACTTCGACAAATAAATCAAATTTCTCCAAGATAGTGTCATAGTGAACATATGCCCAAATTTGAGAAAGAACGTGTCAACCTTAGGATACTTGACAACCACATTCAAACCAGGACGTAGATCAAATACATACTTGCGAGAATGTGTTTCATCTCTTAAAATGTTTGCACAACGTAGTTAATATCGTGATTAACAAGCATGACAAACAGTGTTTTTTTTTGATATGCCAAATCTTATATTTAGTGTATTGCAATAACGAAGCATTGTCGTGTCCACTTACTTGGAAATAAATATTTCCTTTCAGCATTCATTCAGATAAATTATTGCTTACCTTCGCTGTTTACCGAGTAGAAAGTATTACTTCTCGGTACGCGTACGGCACAATAGACTTTGTCAGTCGAGTACCGCAATGAAGTCACGGTCACATAAAATAATTTGTTACTGCAATCTACACAAAACAGTAGCCGACATGAATCAAATGCCAATAATCAATATGGCTGCTGCTGAGCTTATTGACAATGATATCACGAGTATAAATCCTTACTTGCAAGTTTTCGTGAATTCGTACTGAAAAATACGCTGGAAATGTACGCAATTCATATGAAAGTGTCTTTGGCGTACTAATTTCTTATTGAACACTTTACATTTGTTTGCCATAGACATTCTGAACAACTTACGTAAGAAAAACCCTTACAGTTTAGCCTCAGATGCAAAAAAAAATGTACATAGAAACTTTGCATTCTAAGGAATAAATTCCTATAGAAGGGATCTTGGTTGGTTTTGTATTATTTTTCTATTTTCCCGCAGCCATTATTCCACCACAACGTAATGCGTATCTCCAAGTCTCGAAGTGCTGTTTCAGACTCCGGAGACCAATAGCTTCGTTTGTGCAAACCATAAATGCATTGAAATTCTGACGGCCAGCAGGCAGGGCAAGGTTATGGAGGATAATTGCAGAACCTTGCAGGATACAGAACTGTCATAATTTGTATCCGATTGCCTTGAATTCAGAGATTTGTGTTTTTCTTTATATAAGAAATAAGATTTTTTTTAGTTTACAATTCTTAGAACTATCTTTAGAGCTTCAACCAACTGTAAGCTAAACGCTTGCATGTTATATAAGAGAAATCGTCAAGTACTGGCTGTGATTGAACGAAGCCTTTTCAGCAAAACGACATTAGAAACATTTGTTCACCTGCATGTCTACCGTGGATTTATATCCACAGACACGAATATAACAAGTAAATGCATATAATTACAAGTATTTGAGTACAGGCTACACAGAAAACAAGACAAAGACAATTAACCCGAGAGGTCACCACTACATATTTTTAGAAACTCCTTTACAAGTTATGATGTAGGCGATTTTATTTATTTTATATCGGAAGCAATTTCTCAGTGGCAATCGTGTTGCTTCTGCTATATCGTTTATCTGTTAAAGTCTCGCCCGTGGAGGATTTTCGACACTAATACCATATCTGGGTGCAATTCAGCAGCTAACTGGAGAATTCCGAGGTTTCTCCCATCAACACCAGACGAATATCTGAGCAAGACCCTAAGAAACGAGTCATGAGCCAAGCGTGATCTTTCCTTTCTCATCTTTGATCCCTCTTGCTCTTGCTGCAGCTTATCCTGACTAGGGAGAAACAGCGGAGGGTAGAGATACTTGGAGGCGGGAAAGCTTCGCCAAACAAAATGTAGGTCGGCGATGGATCTAACAATCCTGCGTGGATAGAACTCTTTTCATGCACCCACCTCCGGAGACGAGACGAGACTAACGGCCTAAGTAGTTTATTTGTCCGGAGACAATTAATGACCACCCTCACTTATCTAAGAGATGAAATAATCTGAATCGAAAATAAGGCTAAATTAGCTCGTATTAGAGAAAGACGTCGAAAAATATTACACGATAAATTATAATTTATCCTAAAATTAATATTTATTAATTTCAAAGAATTCGTCCCAAATCGGCAAATACTTTTTTTTAAACTGAGTAAGTAAATCTATTACCTGTCTATAAACGTGTATGTATCTCGTATAATCATTTCACCAAGAAAAGAGTAAATAAATGAAATACATATGTTCAAGGGATATTTCTGCTTCGGGACAAAGCAGTAATCTTGCAATGTTACCAAGATTAATTGATAAAAAATGTCATACAATTTATCCTGTTCTACGTACAGATATTTGACTTTTCATCTGGTCTTTCTATTTTTTTCTTTATAATGGAAGTCGTTCACTATACGGCATTTCTTTAATCATATGTCCAAAAGGGCCCTAATCATTCGTTTCAGTACAAGTACTAACACGTCCCATTCGCTGGTTTCAGTAACACTCACCGCTTTTCCAGCAGACAACACACGAAGCAAATACATGCTCTGCATTCTATACGTCACAAATCTCGAACCATGAAATACCTTTATATATCTCGTGTATATGATTTTTCCCACAACGAATAATTAGAGTACGCAAAATGTCAACGAATCACAAAATGTGTGAATAATAAAAGCCCGCAAAAATCTATACATGACTCGGGAAATGTGTGGTGAATCATAGAGCGACTGCGAGAGTACAAGTTACTAAACGATGCGATCGTCGCTGAAATCATCCATTCAAGAATGTGACTACCCAATAATTACAAAAGACAGAACGATTTATGAAATGTAATCAAATAAGTTAGCGTTTACACCGCCATCTTTAGTTAAATATTGTAATTTTCTCATTATCTTCCGCTCTGCAATTGATTTGAGCTATTGGAAGTTGAGAAAATAGGCCAATGCTATTGGAAGTTGAGAAAATAGGCCAATATTATAGATGTTTTTGTAGGAGAAACCGGAAGATTGCTCTGGGAGATTTTATTATACCTAGAAAATACTGAATGTAAATACGAATTGTATTTTTCAATTTTGCCGTGACTGTTGTGTGACTATTACTGTTAATAGTGTGCATACTGCCAAAGGTAACATCTACCTGTGATTGCTGCAATTTTGTTATTTGTTAGGGCAGATATAATCTTGATTAATAGTTAGATCCTTTATTATTCCGTTTATCTTCCTCAGGACGGCTACGTATAGGTAACAAGAGGACAAATAATGCAGAACCAACTTTGTAGGAGAGTTTACAGAGAGTTAACTTTTATTTTTTACCGATACGTCATAGCTTCGTACTGTCTTCGATAGGGGGTCGATCTACACTGCATAACTTGGCTGGATCGAAAGGACCGTGGATACTAGGGAAATAGGGATAGTTGAGTGATACTAACTGTTCTCTTATGGAGGGCCTTATGAAAAGGAATTGTGGGAGAGAAATACGAAAAGACAAACCGAGTCAAGTTAACATCTAGTTAGTTAGTATTTTTTGTGCTCGATCAATAGAACCCTCATAACGCTGTTAGTGTATATATAACTATTTTCCTCATAAGTTATGTAAAGGTTTTTTTGGTTTGTATGGTCTGAACTAATTTGAAATGTCTTAGAAATTCGATGCGTGGTAATCGTATACTTGACAACACTGAATCTCGTCAGCAACAAATTACACGCTCACTTCGGCAAAAGGCCAAATAACACTATCACTCAAAATTACTTCGAATGGAGTCACAGGTGTCTCTTGTCACCTCCCAACGCCTCGTGACACTTTCATGCAGATCCCCGGCGCAGCCCCCGTCTGTGCAATTTGGGCAGAGCGCGTTCAATCGAAGCGTCGGAGGAGGAAACTCCAAGCAAACACCGCGTCGCACGCCGCACCTCCCACTCGCCGCTCTGCGCCTGCGTCAACTCGAGCCCCCGCGCGCCCGAGCACGCTCTGCTACCGCCACCCGCGGCTCCTCTCTTCAACCATCCCTCCTCCCCCCAACCGTTCCCTCCATCGCCCCATCCATCCACTTGCCCGTACACACACTTGCCCTCCCATCCACTTGCCTTCCCACCCACTTGTCTTCCCACCCACTTGCCCACGCACCCACTAGCCCACCCACCCCTCGTCCATCCACCCACTTGCCCATCCATCCACTTGCCCATCAACCCACTTGGTAAATTGGGTTGGTAACTTGAATAAATAAACTTAGATAAGAAATATAATTTTGTATGGACCACGGGCGTTAACTGGTTCTAATGATCGAACGGCAACAAAAAGCCAAGGCCCATCTACCCACTTGCACATCCACCCACTTGCACATCCACCCACTTGCCCATCCACCCACTTGCCCATCCACACACTTGCCCATCCACACACTTGCCCATCCACACACTTGCCCATCCACACACTTGCCCATTCATTCGTTTCCCCAACTACCCAATCGTGTACTGAGGAAGTAATGGAATGTGAAAGTTGGAAAGCGATACATATGGTTTGAAGGTGCTGATCGAATGAGCCATCTAAAGCTAGCGGCGCCCAAAAACCAGTTTCAAGCACATTATATCCAGGCAAAAACTCTCTCCCAGGCAAAAACAAAGTATTACGCATCTTACTGTAATTATATGAAGCCTACGTCCGTATTTTTCCCGAGGGCACATTAGCGCAAATCTTACACTTGTACATAAATTTTATTCATTCCAATTGAAAGGCTACTTGCCTTTCCGATGCTGAAAATGCGCACATCTCTTGCGGGATGACCGGTGATCAGCGCTCCGCCCACGTAGGCGTCCCTTAGCAGTCGGCGGGGGTGTGTGGGTCGCGCCCTTCCCAGTATTCCCCGTCGCGCACGCTGGTGTGGCGCTAGGACGCGCCAGTCTCTCTCAAACTAAAAATTTCTATTGATCCATGTACATCCCCACTTCTTTACTTTCAGAGTTTTCTGCAATGATACTATGTAAATTCAGTTGCAATGTAAGCTCCGTGAGTTTAGCTCGTGTTTAGTTTTCGACGTTTAACTTTGTGCCTTTTGGCATTCCAATGTCCCATTGATAGACAATTGTATTTAACACTGACATGCAAATTGTATTTTAAGGAGTGCAGCAATTACAACACATCAAATGGATAAGTATCAATTAAGGTAAAACTTTACTAGTTTTCTGTGGCACTAAACCGCGCTATGAGCAGTTCATGATTTTGCGTTAATTCAGGCATGCTTCATCAGACTAGTTTAATATTGAGTCATCTCATAATACGTTAACATCTCCTACCAAAACTTCTTAACTATCTCTTGCGCTTGCAACTTCAACCCTATGCTGTCGCTTGCGCTGGCGTACTTTACCACATAGCAAATCTACAGAGCGCTTCAAACCATCATTGTGTATATGTGTTTATACGTGTCAAGAGGTCCAGTCCATTCAAGTGTATACTTGCTATTTGTCTATCTACATGTATAGTACAATTTAAAACTGATACCGCCAACCAGATCCCAACCAATTACCTATTGAGAGAACACAGGCTGTAGCTTAGCACTAATACAATTTTAGTAATACCACTCATACTTATAACATGGGAGATGCTAGAAGATGTCGTTTATTGGTTCCATAGAAAAGGATGCCAGGAAGTGGTGCAAGCGAATAGCTAGAGAGAGTTTTTCACTGTAAAGTGGCCTTCTTCATTCACTAAGTGAATGAAATGTATTTAGAGAATACAAGACAATCACACAGCTCAGAAGCAAGAATACCATCATGGCGCTCTTTCAATCTCCTGTGGCGCTTTAACCGGGGAAACTAATGATGGTTAATAAATTCAGGGACATTAAGAATAAATATTACAATCTTGTAGAGTAGCAGGGGAGACGGAGTTTATCACTATAAAAAACCAAAGTCTGTGCCAGGTCTTGCGTCCATTTATCATCAATTGCCTCGCAGGATTGCCTGTCAATCAGGTGCAAATTTAATACGTCTAACTTTGTTGTAATGTATTTTCCACCACATTTAATAGTTAAAAGGGATAATCTGAGATTTTTCCACACACTGTAACTTGTATAATTTATTTTGACCGTTCTGTAGAAATTGGACAATTCGCTTTAACACTGTCTTGCCTGCTGATAGGCAGATAGTACACTATAAGATGAAAATGATAGTTTTACCTTTACTTCATTCCCAATAGAACAGATACATCCCTTAAAATATACTAATGGAATTAAAGATTTCTATGATAATGTCTTTAATATTCCACGCACGCATGGATTATATATAATAATGAATTGATTATTCTGCTGCAAACAGTACAAATATAGAAGTCATTATACATTTTGCAATATATTTCGTAGATAATCGTATACATGTAATTAAATACATTTCGAAATTAGTTATACAAGAGTACAAACATCAAATAAACTATTATTAAATATATTAGGGACATACCACAAGGAAGATTGAAGTTTCAGAACCAACGCCACAACTTACCTGCAAAAAAATCAAAATATGTACGATAGAATATTTAATTTATGTCAGATACATAGACAAATCACATTCGTTTTAATTGAAATATTGCTTAAAAAATAAGTACTCAAGCCAGAAACGCATTTTGTTAATTAAATATTTCATAAAGCGCACTTTGAAAATTTTATCATAGCCGTTAGTGTAATGAATGTTGGATGCCCAAGGGCAAACTAAAACGTTTACAACAGGTAGAGTGAAAAAGGAAATCCTATTATCAGATTCAACCTAAACCAACCCGGAAACCGAAAATAATTAAATAGAAATACAACGGAAAATTTGTAATATAAAAGAAAGGATAGTTGGAAAATGTTTGTTACACTTTTAATAAATTGCCTTAGAGTTTCTCATTCATTTTTATTCATTTTAACACTAATATTTTTCACTGTTGGATTTAACGCAACTGCACGGATTACAATTTTACGCTGATCGTGATAATTAATGAATAAATATTAAACACGTTGTAGTTTATTTGTAGTATTTGTCATCTCAAATTATTTAAACATTAGTCACCATCTAAAGTATACACACAGTTAATTGGAGACAGCCTCTCAATGAAAAATACAAGGGAAAGCTTCCAACCCTAGACCCCACCAGAATTGCTAGAGAGCTTTACCCCAAATTCACCCAACAACTCACCAAATGTGCACATTTCAATAATATCAGGTTTGTAATTACTCCAACAAAATAATCCACTACCACTATCTAGTACTATTATAGAAAAACTGATATATGATAAAAGTGATACAATAATAAACAATCGGGACACTGTGTATCATATAAGATCTTACTCCTTTTCTCATGTAGTTAAAATTTACGCAGTACAGTTTTGATCAATTGGTTGTTTAGAGAGTTTCATAATTACATAATTATATGATATAGGGTCGTATTAATAGTTAACATTTTATCCACAACTTATAAATTTTAACAATTACTGATTTAAAAAAAATATCCTCAACTTTTTCCAGTCATTTAATGTTCACACTGCTCCGTTCGTGATGGGTAAAACCTTCAATAAGGTAAGTCTAGACTCAGCCTCTTTAAAACAAGTGACGCGTAGAGTGCGGCGGTTTTTAATTACGGGCGGAATGAAAAGGTTCCTTCTGCCTCACTAGGCGGCGCCACCGAGGCACCGCTACGATTTGCTCCTCCCCACTCCCTCCACTCCCATTATTCCCACCACTCCCCATCACTCCCCACCACTCCCCCACTCCCCTCCCCGCCACTCCCGCCACTTCCCGCCACTCCCCGCCACTCCCCCCACTCCCGCCACTCCTCCCAGCACTCCCCACCACTCCCAGCCACTCCTCCAGCCACTCCTCCAGCCACTCCTCCAGCCATCCTCCCAGCCACTCCTCCCAGCCACTCCCAGCCACTCCCCAGCCACTCCTCCCAGCCACTCCTCCCAGCCACTCCCCAGCCACTCCTCCAGCCACTCCTCCAGCCACTCCCCAGCCACTCCTCCCAGCCACTCCTCCCAGCCACTCCTCCCAGCCATCCTCCCAGCCACTCCTCCAGCACACTCCTCCCAGCCAACTCCTCCCAGCCCCTCCTCCCAGCCGACTCCTCCCAGCCACTTCTCCCAGGCCACTCTCGCAGCCACTCCTCCCAGCCACTCCTCCCAGCCACTCCTCCCAGCCACTCCTCCCAGCCACTCCCAGTCATTCTCCTTCATCAGCCTCCTTCACCCCACACCATCACTCCCAGCCATTTTCCGCCCCGCCACACCTCGCTCCACCGTGCAGACCGCACCAAAATTTCATTCGCCGCTCATAACCGGTCTGTCAATCGAACGCCCGCGCCGAACGAAGCGCCTTATTGAATCCCATTAATTGCGCGATGCGAAGTGAGAGGCGACGCCGCCATGAGCGCAGTGCCCCGCCGCGCCGCTGTGGGGGCCACCTGAACGAAACGTCCGGGAAGAGGTAAGAGGCGGGGCCAAGTGTCGAAACGGGTGTTTGGTCACAATCAAGTGATACGGTCGTATCAAATAACACAATCAATTAACGTTGTCTGGAGAAGCGCTAAGTATTTCAAATATGGCAGCTTAAAACAAGTAACAGATCGTAATATGCAATTCAGTAATACCAAATAAATCAGTGATCATTCACTGATCGAACACTGCGAAAAGCTCAAATAAAATTGTTTATAACGATTTAAAGAGTATGATAATTCAAACATTTAATCCAAGTCAAATGTTTTTATGATTTAAATTGCCAAATGCAGTAATCCGTTTTTCTTAAACGCTTCAACTATTTACGACACACTTTTTAAACGTTACATCTTTTCAGTTTCTTACAAAAAAGTTGCAAGTTTCATTATTACGTATAAAAACTTGAATCAAACTGTTCTGCCAAGTGTGTTATGCTTCCAATTATATATATGTGTGTGTGTATATACAATTACATCAGCAATAAAAATATCATATTACAAACTTACTAATCAATATATTATTATTACTAGAGAACCTGAACAGTTTTTCTTAATTCTTTGAATTTAATCATATGCATCAGTTATCCTTCAATAATCGAGAACGTCCTTGTCGCAAACACCCCGGCAGCCCCTGAACATTAGCTTCATGAATGATGCACGGCTTTTATTGTATTAAACAAAATGTAAAATACCTGTGCCCTCAGCGAGTGGCATATGACTTGAATATTAAACCCGCGGGGCAATATTTGCTCTAAATCAATTGCAAACATGAATTTCGATAAGTCTCGTACGCTGCCAGCGGTCGCCTCTGCTTTTGCGGCAGCAGTGGGGGTTGCGGTGGCGACGGCGGTGGCTGCGGCTGTCGCAGGGATGGTGGAAATTGTGACGGTGGAGACGACACTGATTGCCGTGGCTTAGGCGGGGTCTACGGTGAGATGAGTGGAGAGATGCGGCATCATGGCGTCTTGGGGCGAAAGTAATGGTGTTGGTAGGGGCACTAGGGGCAGCTGGTGAAACACGTGAGGGGGAGGGAAGCTAGAACGGTGGGATGGAGTGAACGGGGACGAAAGGTAGGTGGGGACATTGTAGCAGGAGTGGGGAAGAGAATAGCGGCCTTAGAGCGAAAACGAAGATAATGGAGGCGAGGGTGAGAGCGAGGATGGTGAGGTCTGGATGGCGGAGACGGTTGTATAGAATCAGGGATAGCAGTGGGGATGAGAGAACATTGGAGCGGGAGTGGGCGCCGGGCGAGGACGGGCAGGCGGGGGTGAAGACAGTGGAGACGAGGGTGAGGACGCAGGGATGTGGTTGGGCGGAAACGAGATGGTAGTGTTGGGGAGGTAAAGGTGAGGAGAGGCCGATGAGGCAGGAGAGAGCGATCGAGCGGTGACGGCGGGGGCGGGGCAGGCGACCGCACGGCAAAGCGTGGGGCAGGGCTGCGGCTGATGTGCGAGTAAACAGGAGCGTTTCTGCGGGGGCGCCGGTGCAAGCCGGATGTCCGCATGATCAAGTCAATTGACTCGCGTTGAGTGGCTTGCGCTGAGGGAATTTGGAGCGCGAAGTGTTTTCATTGCTGTATAAAGCCGCTCAAAGTTCGAAGCACCCCCTTTCAGTTCGTCGACGCATTGGCGATTTCCTGGTTTCATTTCCATTCAACAAAGATTTTAAAGGAAAGAAACAATGATATTGTTGGACAAAATCATTATGAATTCGTTTCAATAAAACATTTTCTACAACATTAAAAATAACTCGACCGAGAATAAGTTACTTATGTTACTAATTGATGTTTTGCTTTTGCTGACGAAACTTCTCAGAAGTATACGGGGAATAAATGCTATTGTTTTTCGAATCTGAATGAAAATTATCAAATGTCTCAAATTCTCTGAATATGTCGAATCGTCAGTAATGAGAGCAAATTGTAGAGCAAGAAAGAGAATACTGATAACATCATCAATAATAACAGGCAAACTTGGCAAGCAACCAATAAAAGGATTAGGGGTTGTCCGTAAATTTCGTAACACCAATGAGAGAGGAGGGGATTTGAGGCAGCGTTATGTTGCGTGCAAAGGGGTATGGATATATATGTGTATATATATATATATATATATATATATATATATATCATATTGAAATTCACTCTTTTACATTTTTAATCGTTTGTTGAAATAAATCCTTATTTTCAGTCTTGTACTAAAACATTAAAATATAAAATAATTAATTTATTACAAATACATGAATAAAAGTTATTAATACAAGTATTATTGTTACAATAGGTGGAACTATTTGTTTATCAATTTGCTATTGAAACTGTAAGATAAAAAAACATTCAAAACTGATATGTAGTATATACTAGAATGTATTTAAATTGGCGCAGTAGGCTCTCGCACCTGCATCGTCCTCGACGGCGTGTGCACGGCTTGTTATGAAACATTTTCTCGCCTAGGTGTCCTTCCTTAACTCAGAATTTTCTCCTTATGTTATTGTCAGATGTACTCAGCATCACCAACCAATTACTGCTTTAATTACCATAATTTTAATATACAACACAACTAAAATTAATGCAATTTTTTTCTGTGCTATAATTTATGTTTACTTCTTGCATTTATTTACAAAGAGGTGATGTTCACAAGCGATACGAAATCATATTGAGGGAGGGGATTCAAGTACGCATTACGGGTGCGTTACAGGGGGAAGATGCTCTATCCAAAATACTCCATGTTTGTGATACGTAATTCATGGATTGCCCCTTAGATACTTCGAAGAGTTCGTTTTTCATTTAAATTAGTAGAAATATCATAAGATAGAATCCGTATCTCTTTTATGGCAAATTTATGTAACCAATATCACTAAATCACATAAAACTGAAAATGAAAACATTAAACGTTTTCTATAATATTATCTGGGCTTTCTATTCAACTAAGTTTCGTGATTTCTTGTTTATACGAAAAGTTGTAGGCCGTAGATCATTTGTTCTTTTTTATCTGGCTTTGCAGTATGAAAATAAAATAATAATAATATCTCAAACTGTATAGAATAAAATTACGAACTACGCGGAGTGCTAGTTACATTCGATCTACACAAAGAAGTTAGTGTTTTTCTGTCTGGGGTGAGCGAGCTTAAGCTGCCGTATGAGACTGAAGTTATAATTAGTGATTCATGGAAAGGTGATTTTTAAGTGAGAAGAAGAATCACATTTGTAGTTTTCTTCTCAGTCTGTTACTCAGCCTCATTTTGTCGGGATTCCAACACTATTCATTTAATAGCCATTAGAGGTTTGTTTATATTAAATACAATTGAAATTGAGATCGTAAAATGAAACAAAAACATGATTTGATAATCGGTTAAAATTTAATAATTGATGAGAATCGTTGTAAATTTTAATCGATGCGCATGCCAACGGGCATGCAAATAATCTATTCTACTTTAATGGCGCGAATTATCGAATCTTGTATTACCGGATTAAATCGCACCGCGTCCGATCTCCGCGCTCCAGGAGGTCGCAGATCAGCAGCAGAAGTCGGGTGGGGGGAGGGGGGGACGGAAGGCCACACGCACACAGGAGCCCGTCGCGCCGGTGCAAAGCGCCCAATGAGGTATTGTGGAGCCGGCGCTAATGGCATTCCTCCCCCGCATCGACGCACGGCATGGGCGCGTGTGTGAGCTTATTAATCGCCGCGGGGCGCCCTTACGCACCGCTCCGCGCCATTCACTACCAGGAGATGTATTGGGGCGTCGGCTCTAGAACGCGGCAAAAGCCTTTTGTACTTCGCGTTGAGACCCGAGCTGAGCTTAAAAATTTTGCGATGCAACATAGGGAAGAATGGCCTATCAAATAAGAAAAACTTTAAAAATTCCTCATACAAATATTGCATAAGAGATAATATTATCAGAACGTGTTTGGTGAATACCAATTATATGAATTTGTTTAATGGAAATAAAACGGGATTTCGGTCAACGAAGTTTCAGTTGCTATGACAGCACAACATCAGCTGCGACAAATGGATATACATGTTTTCAACCAAATCTATTTTATACAATTCATTAAGTAAACAGCCACAATTGAATACTGATATTTTTCTTTGAAAATTGAAGAACGTGATAACGTAGCTTCAGCCGTATACATGTTCCTACCGTGATACACTAATCTGAAATTTTAATCGTTGCCGGAGATCATTTCTCTGGTTAAGAAATATTCTGAACCCAAATACTAAACTCATCAATGACGACCTATATGAAAACAGGTTACATGAGATAACGTGCTATTAGAGAAATTGCAATTAGCAATGCTTGTGTGTATGTAATGTACTAACGTCATGGCATTACGCTCATTCTGTGGCGACGTACCGAGGACATACTGGTTAAAATAATTTTGCTCATCTTGTAGCACCATAATTCACAACTCACCTTCATTACTCACATGCATATAACATTATGTTGAAATTTTCGCGCGTTACCACGAATGCTCATACAAACAACAAAGAACATACACAAAAAGCTCCAGTTCATCATGGCACCCTTCAGAAGCATAATTAGAGAATCCCAATGCAAAACAACACTGCGGCGTGGTTTAAATTCGTAAAAAATGAATTTGTACGAGGTGACGTGTTTATACTAATTATTAAACTGGCGAAACCAACAAACTCTGAGCACACAAGTAGACCTTAGAATAAGTACATAATTAAATAAATATAATATATATGCAAAAACCAAATAAATGAATCGCTAAAAGCCGAGATTGAAATTCTGATGTGAGATGAGCAAACAACCGGATGACACGTCTGACTTCTATAGTTTCGCAACTGAAGCCTAAATAGTTGAATAACAAGTACCGAACATGAGTTTTAGTGATGTGTAAAATGTTTATTCGCTCGCATTTAGTTTTATAGATGGATTTACATGTGCTTCACAAAAATACTACCTCCCGCAGATTAATATTTGCTCTTTGAGATGTATGTGAGTAATCTGTGTTGTTATTGCACTTGTTTTCTGTCTTGGGGGTCTGTGAGTAAGATTTACTCATTACAATAATTTTAATCCATTAAGTCCCAGTTTTATCAATTAAGGACACACGTTGAAAATGTAAAATTATTGTTAATGAAGAATTTTTTCAACAAGGAAAGTCATAACGATGTATTTGAATGGTTAGTGAACATGTACAACGCATAAAATACTTCAAAAACCCAAAAGTTTAGATTGCAAATAAAAACATACGTCAAATTAATGTTTTATTGTAATTTATTGTTGAATGTAGGTGTCCTCAAACTGGGACTTGGTGGGCTCATTGATGGGCTTTTGGTAAACAAAGGGTTGCACATTCTTTTGTTTTTATGTTACCACTGAGTATATTTTGTTCTGTTGTAAGTTTGTTCAACAATATGGTTAAAATGGAGTACAGTCGAAGAAAGAAGCAAGCGGTGAAGAAATTAGTGAATTATTGAGAAGGAATGAGAAGACGCACATTTAGATATTTTACTACCTCCTCAAGGGTATTACTTAACCGTTTAAGATGCTTTGTTTGGTTCTTCCATTGTAGAAGGTGTATCAAAAAATGTAGAACTTTTCTATTGTAAACGAACATAATTTAAAAATTACAAATACATCTCATCACATCGTTAGTAGTAGTTCTCTCACAGGTTCCACAACAGTTTATGAACACAGTTTATTTATATGTATCGAGTATTCGTACTATGACTCGATCCGAGGGAAAAGAAAAGAATTTTGAACTTTGCGAATCAGCATGAAGAAATGAAGTTGGAAATAGGAAAAGGGAGAATTTGGATTCAACAAAATTGGCATCCAAAAGTCAAATAACTCTTTGATTTTTTTCAAAATACTTAGAAAACAGTACAAGGGATTACCGCTGCGCATATATTCGCAAATTTTGAGAAATGATCCCGTGGAATGGATCTTTCGGGAAACAGTACGGTACGCCAACTGCTGGAAAAACCAAGCCAATTTTGAGTTTTCACTCGAATGTAATTTTTGCGGGAAATTTTGCCTTTTATCTGGTACCATCAAACATTACCAAAGCTAAAAAACTACAGTAAAATGCTGGAAGATTGAATAAGACGATTAGCTTTAACCAAAATACAGAATATTAGTCAGAGAGAAATGCTATTGGAGTATTGTGATTGAATGTGTAGACATGGTTGTAGTCAATTCCTGGCTGGTACACAAACATGTGAGAAAAAAAGATGAACTGTACCATCTGAGTTTTCGTCAAGAAATAATACATTCCTTTATACAATGAAACACAAAAGTCATTTCACCAGGACACGGCGCATACCAGCCCTAATGAAGACCACGACAGGATGGTCGAAACGTCGGCAACACAGCCTTCAACGCGGCGTCACCCGGACAGCCCAGATCACCCACATGACTCTGGCCGCGGAAGCCTACGACTTCATTTAAGGATTTACTATATTTAATTCACTGTATTTCAAATCTTATGGAGCTGAGTATCATTTATCTAGTTCAAGACATGCTCTCTGTCCCAATCACGATGCTGTTTTTCCCAAGAGTTTGCTGAAATTTACGTTATTACAACGTATTTACCACTGTTTAAAAAAGTCGAACACTTCAAGTATTTCAAAAATGAATCGTGAATTTTAGATTTTGAATGAAGTATTTCATGCCTTCGTAAAATACAGGTCAATGTTATAAAGATTCATTTATCTTTATTTGGCATAAAAAATTGACTGTTTTTTTAAATATTGTAAATAAAAATATTTTTAAGGAAAGGGTGTTTTTCAATTGTAGCATGTGAAAATGAAACATATTTTTGTTTAAATTAGTAATAATGTATATTAAATGATTCAATTTATTAACATACTGCCCAACACTTCATTAGAATCAAAATGTGAGCTGTGGTATCCTGATAGCCCCTCTTCGTAATGCACAGGGCGTTTTATTCGTTGTATTGCTAGGATTGATGTATCAAAATAAATTTTGCCTTTGTGAATCACCGTTAGGGTACCTCGGCTGTATTCGAGTACCTTTATCCTATCAATCTTTGGAGAACGCCGAAGCAGAATCCTAACAAACAGACCAAGGACCTCGCGCGATCTTTCCTCTCTCATCCGCGACCCTTCCTCTCTCCTATAAATTCTGGGCTGTCCGGGAGACGCCGCGTCGTTGGCTGAGGCCGACATTTCGCCTAACAAGTCGCAGGCTTCCTCGGGGTAGTGACTGACCTGAGGAAGCCTGCGACATGTCAGGCGAAACGTGGGCCTCTTAGTCAATGACGCGACGTTTCCCGGATAGTCCAGAAATTATGAATTCGAGATGTGGAAGCTTAGATGTGCACTTCCTCTCTCCTGACACACACGTACACTTAAAAATCGGGGGGGGGGGAAGGTAAGAGGGGATCGAAAATATAAGGGCAGAGGCGTTGGTGCGGACGATCTTCTGTGGCGCTGTTTGATTTCAGGTGCTGAGGAGGCCAAGCACTGGAAGGAGAAGGCGGGACGCCCGCGCCAGAAAATAAAATAGCTAAAATAAACGTCGGATAGATTAGAATGTACTCGGCTTCTGACGGCAGGTTTTTCCCCCTTCAGGGTTTTTTTCCTGAGTCGAACCTTATGGTCTCTCTTCCGCGACTTTGATGCGATGGAGAGACCATTTGGGGTGAATACCAGAATTCGAAAGATTAGAACGAAAAGGATGTAGGTATTGTAATGGCTTAAAGGCCTTCGGCCTAGCCACATAGGATCAAGTAAGCTAATTTGTCTGTAATAATTACCTATTAAATAAATAAAATAATAACTTACAAACCGATACTACTACACATGCCTAGTGACGAGTCAGACGCTTAGAGTTTGTTAAAATCTGGGGTGCGATTTCGCTAGGAGAGATACTGGCCAAAAAAATCATTGGCAAGTCGGGTTTGTCAGCGCCGCATTTTCCGATCGAAAAGCGGGGGAACGCCGCCACACATCGAAAATGAACATGAACTACATTTCAGAGAACAATAACTATAGCAGTTGGCGCGCCGGAATCATCAACGAATCAATGACACATTTCTATTGGTGTCTGAGGACTGTGCCACGGGATGTCGTGGGCGACCTCGCAGCGCTCTCTGGCCGTGCGGCCGCGCACCAGCGTGAACTCCCGCCCCCGCGCCGCGCGCGCGCTCGCTCTGCCGGTAAACAACCGCAGCGAAGAGATCCCACTCGCTTTTTTAATACTTAAGCAGGGGGAGGTAAAGAGGATATGCTGACTGCGGGAGCTCCAACTGGCATTAGAATTTCAGGCGTCGACTGCTCTTATCGTTCGGTATTTGCGTCTTTCCAGTGATCGTGTGGCACTTTAAGCTATGGGTCGCTAGGCGTGCGCAGTTCTTCATTCTGCATTCTGAACTCATGACAATTATTGGGAAATTAGTGAACTTTAAAATGAGGAGTTTTCCGTTTCTCACAAATAAGGGGTAACAGAGCAAAACGAACTCACTCCAAAGCAACAAAAAATTGTTTTGAAGGAGTTATGGAACAGGATTTATCATCTTTTCATGTGATAATGATAGTATTTTATTTATTATTGAATCTGATGTGATCTAGGGTATTTTTTGAGTTTGGTTATCTTATTTGTTCGTTTGGGAGGATTAAAATATATCAAGAACTGCTCTCATACCAATACGCAATGAGTTATTAAAACATTTTTGTTGTACATATTACCCTCCAAAATACATCACTACCCACTGATCACCGATTTCTACAAAAATATTAATAGTAACTAATTAGCATCCCAAAAGCTTAACTTGTTAGTAGGGAGATTAGGGGTATTAACCATTATCGCCTTATTGTCGTATATCTCAACTTTTAGCTTTAAAAAATTCCTGAATTACGTTTCCCAATCACGAACAAAACGCCTGAGAATAAAGTTTATCAACTTCTATGGTGTATAGAGGGATCGAAAATAATCATAGTTTGCTAATTAACATTTGAAATTTCAAATAACGGAGTTAATTTGGGAATATTTGCCCCTGATTGTTAGGCAACTTCTTATGTACAGAAGTTGTGCGGATCACGTTTTGATGTTTCAAAGGAGATTTCATGAACTGCCGAGAACCTGTACTTACGAGGTTGTCTGTCAATTGGAACCTAATATCACTTGGATAACTCCGTAATCTAAAATTTAAAAAATTCCGCAACTTCCTCATTCATACAAAGTGATAGTTTTCAACTTCCTACATATTCTATAAGCGGACGATGGACAGTCCATCGGACTGTGCGATAGAGTAAACAAATAAACAGAAGAAATGAACAGTGTAAAGAAATAATCAACAGAACAGAGTCGTGTGTAAAAAATAACTAAGTGAAGAACACAAGGATTGTGCAACGTATCTGTAAATAAATCAAGTAATTTTAGTGTATCATTCAGAAACAAAATAAACATCTTTATTATTAAGTGACTATTAATAAGTGACTGTTGATATACTCGTATGACTAAGCGTCCATATATTGTTTAGGAGAGAAAAGAGGGTGTTTGCGGAAAAATAACACATAAAATGATTTCATTACTTACAGTTCGGGAGAGTCACCTTTGGGAAATCTAGATTTAATGTCCTAAGGGAGAAGTGCATTTTGACCAATGACGTTGGACATCTTAGGAGGAGAGAAACGAATGTTTGGGATGTTTGTGAAACGAATTCAGATAGGAGTAGTACTTGTATTTCGCGATGCATTTGCGAGTTAAAAATAGCCAGGGAGCTTCAGTGTGGGGCCACTGCTCTTTTCACCAGCTGAGAGGCGTTAGGGCCCTCGGTGGGACAGTGGTGGGCGCTGCAGGGGGCCGTATTTTGGCTCGGCCCCGCACAAAAGCCAGCGCGCCACGGCCTCCTGGATTCCGCGGGAGCGTCGCTTGGGTTGTATGTGAGAGCGTTCTACGCGGGAGCGTTGTATGTGGTCGTTGAGGGTGAGGGGGTGGGGGTGGCGGGCTGGCGAGCGTGTGCGTGGGACGGCAGGATACCGCAACAGGAAACCGCACAACGGGAGGGAGGAGGGCTACGGAAGTGGAAGAGTCAACGGGGCCGTCGACGGGAGAATATGCGACATGCCTTGTTTTACTCATGACACGGACTGTAGTAAGGACAGTAAATCCAGGAGTCTGAATGTCAGTTTCGAAACTATGTGAGATACGGGTTGCGCGGTAGGGGATGAGGTATGGGGAATGGGTTTTTGATTCATTGATTGATTAATGATCCCGAACACTGCTACAGTCGTTGGTCCCGTTAGTTAAGTGAATGTGAATCAAGAAAGATGGCAATGTTTCTCCCCCACTGGAGGGTGAGGACGCCTACATTTCAGTGTGCGAGATTTCCCCCTACAGGTTTCTCCTCTCAGTGGAACTACTACTCTGTGGACAACCCTACTTGGGACAAACTCTAAGCACGCAACGCTGGTACAAGCTCAAACCTCCCGACTGTCCCACAACACGACATTTTCTCCTCTTTTTGCTGCAGCATTACAAAATGTTTTCGTTACTGCGGAAAGAAATCTTAAGATTGATAATGAAGTACCGTCAAATGTTCAAGAAATTAAATCATGTTGTGCAACTTAGACGAGTGCACAATTGTAAATCCAATTCACTGGAATTGTTACAGCATGATGAACAAATTACTACGGATTAACAGAACTATCCTTATATTTTGTAATTATTTCTTAATAATTTTCAACTAGTGGCCAGAAGTTGCAAAATTCTATTGAACAAATCCACACAAAATGGTATTCCTTGTAGGCACACGGCTCAAGAAAGCAAGAAAGAGCACACTGCTCACAAGCGAAATTGTTTCATTAGTTTTGGATTTTTCCGAGTTCCTAGGTATTTAATGAAACCATAGAGCGCTTCTGACATGGCCAGAAGTTGGGGATCTTCTTTCAATTTCTACGCAAATTGTTAATTAGAAGTACATAAATAACCACGCTACTAACAACCAATTGTTAAAAGTCAGATATTTTTAGAATCGTTTCGCTTGGTTATCCCCCACTTTTGTTTGCACATTAATGCTCCGTTAATGGGGATTTGTTTCTAGCCGATGTTAAATGAACCCAATTCAAATACACAATAAATGACCGCTACCACTTTGCAGTGATAGAGTACATCTCGAGTGCTTACGAATTCATGCTATTGTTTCTACCCACAGACCTGTTTGATTGTGTGATTTTGTTACCACGACTCAAATATTATTAGCTGATTGTAACTTATGAAGGTTGAACACTAAATTTGCATTGCTCAGGAGTGAAGTTAGAATGAGGGGTGAGTAGCGATAATCTTATCGTGACATTTTGAGTTTTTTATGTAATATTTTTGCAGTTAGATGAAATATTCGGGTCTAAAAGAAGATTCGTAGAATCCTTTTGCGATATAATCGACTTGTGGAATTAAGTTCTTTTTAAAAAAATATCATTATTCACCAAAATAATTATTTACTCTTTACGAATGAAGTGTCTCAGACTTCATTAACCCTCAACTGGGTCAATTTGACCCGAAAAAATTTTATTTTCATTTTTCGGGAACTCGATGATCTAGTAGTGATGCAGTCTCCATGTAATTTCTTCTGATAACGTTCCTATTCAGAGCGTGTGATGAAAAATTACATTGTTATGCGTTATTTTACGTGGCGAGATTCTGGCCATGGGGCCTGCTCTTCCGTCTGACCACGCAAATTTCGCTACGCTCCTTTCACCAATAGCAGTGAAAGGACGTATTTTCTTGGGCGAAAAACCGGAGATTTCAATTTAGCTCAGAAGCGTCATTTAGACTTGAGGATCTTTTGAAGTATATTTACTAACCTGGGACAGCCGGCTTTACATCCCCTCCGAAGGAAGGAGTACGAAGCATTTTTTCGCTCTTGAAAATGCTCGGAATACGATCGGGTTTGAACCCGGAAACTCGGGTACAACGGTTCGGTACGCTAACCGTTACACCATAGCCGCGCGCATTGCCATGTTTGTTTCCCTGAGTTGCCCTTTCTGCCCGACGCCAGCATTAGTGCATTTCCACACGGTGGATGTGCAAGCGGTGCCTTCGCGATAACTCCGTTTTTGTGACTCGTTTTAGGTTATAGGTTTAGGTGAATTCTGCTTCAGGTGGGGTGAAAGCACAACTTGCTACTTTTGGAACAATACGTACCAACAAACCGGAAACTCCATAACAACACTCCAGTTACAATGACATCTTATGTTCCAACCATATCACAAACAGTAGTTATTTCTACTACTCATAAGTCATACTGTTCATAAATAAAAGGTCTAGCAATAAATAAATAAAGTCTTGGAATAAATGATGTAAGCCCTCTGTTGAAGCTAGAAATGGAAACTTTTTACGAAAAGAGTACAAAAGTTTGAATGTAGTATTCACGGTGTAAGCAGCATATAAGTGTAGCACGCATGTAGGTAGCACGGCAGCTTAATACTGTACCAATTAACTGTATTATTTTATTATATAAAAGTGAAAATTTGTTATTGTTACACGTATTTTTATATTATTTTTTACAATTAAACACATAATCCTCCCCAAAATCAAACTAACAAAATTATTTTCTTGAATCATAATGACCGGGTTCATATGATCCGACGCCAATGCCAGTGTTATAATAGATCTCACACCAGTAGTTAAGGATTAAAGTGTGGGAGAATTACGATACGTTATCTATTTAATTTATAGAATAACATTTTTATCTTAAATTATAATAATAAACGAGTAATTAAGAGAAAACAAAAACTTGCTTGGTGGTTATGACTAGGAGAATCAGGGAGAACTTACCTCGAAAAGAGAGATTTGCTGGATCTTTTACAAATTAATGACATTCTGAAAACACCCCATTTCCGCAAATTGTAGACGAAGAATAGTAGTTCTTATAATCATGATTCTTTTCTTTCTGCAACTTCCGAACGTAAACGTACTCAACAATGCCCATTTTCAAAGAAAATGTTTTTGATATTCTTGGTATGGAAAGAATCGTTGTGGTGAATCCATAAATACTATAATGTTTTATTGTAGTATTCTCTAAAGCTAGTTTTCTTAAAATATGCAATTTATTGCTGTGTTGTTTGAGATAAATTTATTCGTTGTCATTGAGAAGTGTGGGTGCTAAATGTCGGAAAACATTTTTGTGTGTTTTTGTTCAGAAGCTTGCTTCGTAGTCACTTTGTAGACTTGTGATACTGTATTTTTATTGCTGCTGAGCACTAGTGTTTTTATACTACTTCACGATACAGTTGAATAATTCTGCATTGAATAATTTAGTTGTAAACAATTAAAAATAAAAATAATGAATTATTCGAAAGAATGGTCTAATATATTCAAAGTCACTTCCCTACGTCATAATTAAATTTTATTTCTAGTTCTTTAATTTGATTGTTTCTTTGGTCGTATTTTAGTGGTACGTAACTATCATTATTATCAATACTATGTATATGGAAATGCCAATTACTGACTGGCAAACAAATTTAGAACGCAATTCAAGAGTGAATGGCTTTTTAATAGATCCACGTTCAATATTTGAGAATAGAAGAAAAAAACGAGTAGAATTCATATCGCATTCTTAAACGCGACTATCAGAGTTTTATTCTACACTTTACAGGGACGGAAGTGAGGATAGAGAGAGGAGGCGTGCAAAGGGGGCGGGGAGCGCTAGGTGTGTGCCTAGAGGCAAGACGCGCCCAGAGGCGCGAGGGCGGGCGAGCATCGCTGAGTCAACACGGCGAAGATCGTGGCCGCGGAGGGGAGGGGCGGTGCGAGCTCATGGACGGAGGTGGGGAGGGAGGGAGGGAAGACAGGACGAGCGCTACACGTCTTGGTGGTGACGCACAGTGGTCGAATGTCGTGCGCTTAGGAGACGAACTTAAATAGCACTGGCTCAGCGCTGGCAATCCGACAGCCGTTGACCATCAATTGTTTCACTAGGCAAACCGCTGCAGTCTGTGCGATTGTCGCCTTTGAGTTGAGCGGTCCCTGCGGTCATAGTCACTGGCGTTAGCAGGGGCGGAGCTCAGAGGCGAAACCGTTTATTAGTTTGGTTTTCCGGGTTTTAGGAGTAAAAATCACTGTCATCGTTTCTGATGTATATTGTTTTCTTCAAAATGTAATGCAATTTAAGAAAAAATGCTCGTGATAACATGAGTTATTTTTGCGTATTTTTCTATGCGTAAAAATGTAGACTATTGACTCAAAATGTGAACACTCAGAATACATTTTGAAAACATTTGTAGTGTTTTAGGTTTTAGTATAATATGCTTTAACACATCATTATTATGTTATGGACATACATCAGTCTGTTTCTTGACATAAAATGTAATACATTGTGTCATCAAGTGAAAATATTAATGCGATGAAGTCGATTATTTTGTTATTTATACACACACTGAATAATATGTTTTCTATAAATGACTACACACATAAACATATTATACATAATTACGTAGTTATCTAAATTTAATTTATCAAAATTGTCAAAAAGCTGTGTAAGTAAGTCCCTCATTTATTAGTTGGTATCTTTAAAAATGCAAAGAAACCTTTATTTTTTCATTTCTTTGGTTAATTTAGTGATGACACCGAGGAAAAGAAGGAAAATAAAAGTAGAAGAAAAAGAACGAAAAGGAAAAAGAAAATAGAATTGAAGGAAAAGAAGGATAAGATAAAGGAGGAGAAGAAGACCATGGAGGTCGGAAATTGGGATAAATAAGAAGAAATCGAAGAAATACGAGATTAACGAGAAGATAAGGTTTTCCACTGACCACAATATTACGAGGGCTTAGAGCCTAACACGTCTCAAGTATCGAGAGTAAGGGCCAGTTTCACTCTACCAACTTCTCTAAATTTATAACTTTCCATAGTTAAATACTTTGTTACTAAATTTTACCAACGTATATTTGTTGCGGGGCATTTTCTGTCGGTAACTTTACGTTGTATATTCTATTCTTCCCACGTACAGCGCTGATCGCTATTCAGTAACTAGCAAGATTTTAGATAGAATGAATATAAGAATACGATCAGGCCACAATCATATTGAGACAAAACGAAGGCTTATGAATACTTTGTAGTGTTATACTTCGGCTCACATACTTGGACGACGACCAAAGCCCCTATGCGACCAACTCTGGCTCAGCCATCTGTACCCAACTGTAACCCAATACACATTTTTTGTACTAAATTGTTGTATCATTCTTCTCTTGTATACGATTTGGTATAGAACATTATGTGCAATCCACGAAAAGTGGCACTGGCAAGATGTAGATAAAAAAACTAATTTTGAAAAACACCCAAAATATTTGTTTTTTGTTGTTGTTTTTTAAACTGTGCAACTCTCCACACCTATTTATTTCATATTTAGTCGTAACGTTTCGTTTGTTGAAATTTTTAAAATACGGGTCAGTAGGAAAGCGCTTTCTATGTTGTAATATTTGCGAATGTAAATTTTGCGAGGGCACTAGTTTCGCCTAAACGCGCATTCGGCCTCGCATCAGGAGACTGTGCAGCGCGGGGGTTGACGCTCCCTGGATGCGCGGGTGGGGCAGTGGGGGGGGAGAGGCTGCTTTGACGCGAGCTGCATTGAAGGCAGGCGCTCGTTAGCAACGTGCGCGCTTTAGACAGGCGAGAACAGCTGGGAGAAGTGAAGGGGAAGTGAGGGGCAGAAATGCAGCAAGTTAGGGGACGGGTAAGGGCGAAGATGGGACAGGTTGCGAGTTGGTGTGAGGAAGTAAAGAACACGGGTTTAATGCATGTGTGAACGCGAAGTGTAGGAGATGAAAACGGTGGGAAATGAGAATGGAGGCGAATGAGACTAAGAGGATGGGAGTCGCGAAGAATGAAAGATGTTTGATTTAGGAGTGGCGGAGAACATTAGAACAGGAGTGGTGGAGAATGAGACTGGTAGAGAATTAAACTGGTGGAAAATGAGAGAGGTGGAACATGAAAGAGGTGGAAAATGAAAGAGGTGGAAAATGGGAGAGGTGGAAAATGGGAGAGGTGGAAAATGGGAGAGGTGGAAAAGGGGAGAGGTGGAAAAGGGGAGAGGTGGTGAACGAAACAGGTGGGGTACGAGACAGGTGGGGAACGAGACTGGTGGGGAACGAGGCAGGTGGAACGAGACAAGTGGTAACGAGATAAGTGGGAACGAAATAATTGGGCACGAGATAATTCGGGACGAGATACGTGGGAACAAGAGAGGTGGGGAATGAAAGTTGTGAGGAAAAGTGGCTGGTGGGGAAAAAGAGCTTTGGGAAATGAGAGAGGCGGGGATGAGAGTTTCGGGAAAAGAGTTTCAAGGAATGAGAGAGGTGGGGATGAGAGTGGCAGAGATGAAAGTTTAACGGATGAGAGCGACGGACGAGTGTGAGTATGGATCCAATAACACTAACGCGATGAACATTATTGCTTGGTGATTGGGATGAAGATCGTGGGGAAGTATTGCGGTTGCGGGATGGTGACAGTAATGCGCAGGGGTGTGGTCGGGTTGCAGGGTAGCAGGTATATAAAGGGCAGGCCGAGGTGGAGAACAGTGGAGATGATAGCGGTGAGGATGGGTAGGTGATACAGGGCAAGCAGGGACAACAAGGGGTGTGGAAACAAAGATGGACAGAAGGTGGCGAGAGGTTGGAGAAAGGGGTGACTGGAGGAGGCTGGGGACCAGGTGCAGGGCTGAGGGGAATTCCCCTGTGCAACTGTAATGTGCAGCGTTGACGATTTAAAACGGCATTTGCCGCGAGTGCAACTGAACCCCGTTCAGCTCCCGTCGCAAAATACCCGTGCGTTGTGCGACCCCTCCCTCGTTCCCGACGTTTTCCACTTGTTACCAGGCGGTTGTAAATGCACCACCCGAGTAAAGCTCTCAACCGGCTGCTTTTAACATTCTTTTGTGCTGGCAAATGGCACAACTGTAAACGTATTCTTAAAAAGGGCAAACATTCTACATGTAGTTTTCACCATATGTAGCATCAAGATTAATGCATGACAATGCATTGATACACAATTATGAAATAAATGATATGTAACTTGAAATGTACGATTGCTTTGCTTTTGTATTTAAATGTAAGTGAACTCGCAAAATAGTATTCATAAACTGAACAATATAGGTCTCGAAAGCAATAAAAATAAATATACATTTAACGGAGATAATGACAATAAATACAAATATTAATTTTAGAATTACTTAAAAAATGTCTTCGCATTAAATATTCACTAAAATGTATACAAGTAGTGTGAGGCCTGTTTTCAGTGTTATTACTTATATATCTGCTATTTAAACAAAGTGGTAAAAAGTAATTTAATAAAATTGAAATTCAATTACATTAAGCCCCGGTATTACCTAAAATTACTCTTGCTTGGTTTACCTTATCTCCGATATTCGATGCTTTACAGAATTATTTTTACCTCAAGCAGAGTAATTACATGAATGTAAATTGCTATTTATAAAACGTGTATAAAATAGGTCACTCAAAAAGTAATTACTCCTATCTACTGAACTAATCTATTTATGTAAAATTCGTAAAGTGAACAATTTGAATTTGGTACTATTGCTCAAGCCACCTTCTACAATCCAGCGCAGTAGTAACTTTGCGGCAACAAGGCACAGCAGTCGTTTGCAAAATGGCCGACGTCGATGATCGTAAGAGAGCGCTTTATATGACTGAATTATTGAAGGCGGAAGAGAAAAAGCCCATTCACATTTAGGAAAGACTGAAAAATGTGTACGGTGATGCAACAATGGATATCTGGACCGTCAGACGATGGATTCGTCGCTGTAATGAAGCTGAAGGGCAAACGCTGTTGGCTGACGAAAAGTGAAGCAGCAGGACCGTGACTGAATTCACTCCCTGCAAAATTCATCAAGTCGATGACATCATTTGTGCTGACCGCTTGGTAACTGCAGATACGCGACACCACATTTCATCTTCTGCATGCAAGAATTCAATAACACAACGCTCCAACGAACATCGATGTCGACGATTTATAATTGCTGCCACATTTGTCGCAGAAAGTTATTACTGTGGTGGATTGTAGAAGAAGGCTTAAGAAAGTTCCAAATTCACATTTTGTCTTAACTAATTTCATTTAAGTAGAAAAAAATATGAGGCTTCTTTGACCTTACATGTTAACGAATACGGCAACGGGTACACGAAATTTTCTGATTGGGTCAGAACGTAATCTCCCAAAAATCAATGTCTCATGGTTTCCTTGACAATCATGGACAGGTAATTACGTCCCACGAAAGTTTCAGTTATGCCATTTGATCTTTTCTATATTTCTTATCTTTTCTATCGCTGCCTTGGAATCCAAGCGGGTAACGCGTCTCCAACTTGCATTCGGCCTTAGCTGGGTTCAGTGACACCTGTCCTCCCACCCTAAACGTTTCTGATAGGATTAAAAACAGTGGTACTGGTGGCATGGCATTAGTGGAGAAATAATTATTGTTTCCTACTTTCTTCACAGTGAATAGGGATTGTAAAATTACAAACCCTCTGAATGATTTTACGGTTTGCCTAAACTATGCCGCAATTAACATATTCGCAGTTAACTTAATGCTATCGGAGAGATTATTTATAACGGCAGAACAGCTGTGTATTCCACACCGTTGCCTAATACTTCGTTAAGTCAAATTCGTCACATCCACTAAGTGGGAGCGCTTCTCTGTCGGAGCTCTTTGATGTGTTGCCCCATCAAGAGCTGAACTAAAACTATCTCTTGGATAGTGCGGTTGCAGTTACCGTCTTTTTATTTTTGCTGTTATGTAACGTTACAAACACATTTTTGTCTTTTCGTAAAAATGAATTTAACAACGTGGGATCACAAATTTTCAATTTTCTTTGTAAATGGAAATTAAACTTCAGAAACCATTAAAGCGTTCTCTGTAAATAAAAATTACACCGGTTTTACACTTTTCCAGAACTACATATTTAAACCTAATCTTCAGAAATACTGTATAGTTATAATTTTATTCCCTGATTCAAAGATGAGACCTTAAATGTCATGAATATGAACATTTTTGTTCTCAGCAATTTTTGTCGTGATTTGGAACTGAGTGTACTGCACAAGCTGATGTTGATTATGCAAATAGAACGCAGGTTTTGATAAGAAGTGTCTTTTTCCTAGTTTAAAATTTTCAGATAATTATGCATGGAAGGCAGGTAGTCCGGGATTGCTGGTGTATTTCAATTCGATGTGTTTATTATGTTTTCGAATGAGAGACGAGCAATTTTCGAACTCACGGGAAGAGACAATATGGAAGTTATTCCACTATAAAAGGAACATAGAGAAGAAATGGCTTTGAAGTAAAATATTATTCATTAAACTAAAGAAGTGATTTTTAAATTGTCTTCAATACATATGGAAGTTACATGCTTCCACGGATTAATTGTATATACCGAAGTCTGAATACAAGAAGAAATAACAGATTCTTGCATTATTTTTATTTGAGAGCAAACTGTAGTTTTACGCATAGTAAATTATGAAACGGACTGATTACATTTTTTCTAGTTTGAGTATTAATGATCATTATATTCTATTTTTAAAACGTTATGCTGCTGAATTGGAGAATTACATGACTAAATAGACACGAATCGTTCTAGATGAAAAAGAGAAATTATTAATCTATTAGTTACAAATTCTTGGAATAAATTGTAAGATTCATAAATAATCTCATTTTGCGTGTCAGCGTGGAAGATTAAAAGTAACCGTTTTCAACAAAAGATGGTCGCAAGCAACGTCGGCGTGCGATAGCAGGACCAGTCAGCGCCTGCACGAGACAGCATCTAGCATCCCGCTCCACTTTGCTGTGTGGCGGGCCGTATATCTACAGGCGGCGCAGGGGAAATAAAGGAGGGCAGCGTGGCCCCGCCGCGGGGCGACCGCTCGGCCGGCCGGCCGGCGCGGCAATAACGCGCAATAAAGAGCGTCTTTTGTCTCCTCGGGCGGCGACGGTGGCGGCGCCTGGCGGCGGCGGCGGGCGGCGGCGTGAATCGCGCTCAGATCGCCATGCCGAGATACGAGCCAGCGCGAGAATCCACGGCTAATTCGCAACGAGGCCACAACGCGAGCAAAAAGAGTCCCCCACCCCCTCGCCCTCTTCCCGCCAGCGACGGCGCGCTGCGCTCCACGGCCTTTGTGCGTTCAGAAATATGTTTATTTAAAAAAACTGGCAGAAATATTCCTCTGGCGACGCGTTTTTAAAAACTCTGCTGTTTTGCCGTAGGCCCGTTTAGCAAACAAGGGCATGCGCGATTTCTTTCATTTTTCGGGGACATATTGATGTAAACTGGCGTTAATTGTTTGGGTAATGTGTTTTTTTAAACTTTGGTTTGGTCGTCATATGAACATATTGTCTTTAATATAGGGTAGTTTTAAAGTTTTGAATGAATTGTCCACATTCCAAAGACGTTGTCCAGAAATTAAATTGTTATTATATCATGAAGTATGCTACCGAAAGGTAACATTTTTTTACGATTTGTAATATAAATAAATCCGAATATATTACGGAAAGTTTGAATAAATGCAATATTTCCATTGGGTCAGTAAAATGAATTATGTGGTAAGTAATTTAATGGGTAAAGGTTAATATTAATAACTGGAATGAAGAGAAGAGCAAAAATTCTAAAATTTAAAATAAGTGAAAACACGACTTGGCCATTCTATTGAAACTATTTACCTGTTCATTATACGCCGTACCGATTAACTACAATATCACAGTGTTATAACAATTTACTATGCAATAATGAAGGGCAGAATTCAATCCATTAATAATTACTTCTCAGGAGCTTGCTCAATTTATTCTTTACTCTTTATTATAATTTCATTAGTGACTATTAAGGATAGTCGACATAAACGGTTACAGCTATATTCTTGGTCCCCACTACTGAAGCATCAAATCTTTACAGATCTCAAATGACAAAACCCTTCAATTATTAAAATCACTTGACTGCATAAATACATTCTCCCAATTCCAGTAGTTGCGGCCGAGTTTGCTGGCAATGAAGCCACAGACGGAATTCGTACAATCACTTAAATCGCAATCATCGTGTGACTACTGAAAGACGTCAGAAACCGAAAGGCCCCATCCAACGCCAACGGTACTTAGACTACAGACACACGAAAAACAACTACAACCATGTTATTAATTGTGCATGCTGTTATGAAAACCATTATTCAGTGTTGTGTCCGCAAATAAATGTAAACCCGCTTTCTATTAACTACAATGGTAATCACAAGGATACTACCAGAAATAATTCATGCTCTTATTATAAAAACATCATAAAGCAAAAACGTGTCCAGCCTAAAAACAGTAGTAATGTATCAAACTCCTAAAACCCTCCTCCTCCTCCTCAAAATCAATCAAGAATACTTTTTCCGCAATTGCCCCAAACCCAGCCTATTCACAACGTCACCCATATCTCATCCTTGAACAATCCAATGCCTCGCAATTCGCAAAACGTCCATCATTCCAATGAAAATCCCCACTCTAACAATCCAATAATCACCATAATAATCAAATCCATCACCTCCGGCATCATTAACTTCGTCAACTCACTTATCCCATTTATAATTAGTACTATTCAAAATTCTGTACCCGAATGCTTATACAAAAATAATGGCAGATAAAATTCAAAGCAATATAACCATCATAAACTGGAACGTAAACTCAATCACGAAAAAACCTCCAAACACTGAACACAAACCTATATGTAAATTATCCTCCCACATCTTAAACGCAATAACCGTAAAAACAGTAAAAAGACTCTGGCCTAAAAACACGAGAGCTAAAGAAAGAACTCAATATAAACACAAACTTGGTAAAACGTCTCATTAAAACCACAATAATGAGCAGTATATTAACCTAATCCAATCACAACGAGACGATATGGCAATTCACCAAAAACGTCCTAAAGGAAAAAAATCTATCCTTCCTTTAAACAAAACCTCAGGTAAGGCCTTATCATCGATACAGAAGGCAGAGATCATTGCATCCTATTTCGAGAGCACTTTCTATGAGAACATGAGTGTCCATCCCTTACATAATATAATGCTTCATACCACAAAATTAAACTTCTTTCGTCCGTATCAAAACAAAATAATTTGTTACTTACTAAAATTTCAAAGTTTATGCAGAAACTCTCCAATAAAAAAGCTCCAGGTCACGACAATATTAATAAGGTAACTTTAAAAAAACTTACATCATTGACCACAGCGTATTTAAACAAGATATTCAATTCATATTTCAGAATAGAATATTTCCCTCATAATTGGAAACACGCGACCATCATCTCCGTATCAAATACAAACAAAACCACAAAAGCCCTGAGAGTTACTGCCCAATCAGTTTATTATCCACACTTTCCAAAATATTCGAAAAATCGTATTAAAAATACTGAAAAACTGAATACTAGCAACCAACGCCATCACCAGGGCACAGTTCGGTTTTACGGAAGAAATCTCTTCAAAACATCAATTAAGTATCTCAGAGCTCATTTATTAATGTCAATATTAATAAATTTTTTAAACAATAGATCCTTCTCATTCATATCCAACAATCATTTATCTAACCTTAGAATCATAAACGCAGGACGTCCACAAGGCTCGTCGTTATCACCAATTCTATTCAATCTTTATGTTGCTGACTTACCCACAGTTAATAAAAATTGGATTGCTCAATTTGCCGACGGCACAGTCGTTTTTACCTCCAGTGCAGACCTCTGCGAGTTGAGAACTCATATCCAACTTTATTTAAATATGATAGACAGTTGGGCCACCAAACTTAAAATTCAATTAAACCCGAGCAAAACGGCGGCAAAAATATTTATATTAAAACCTTACTCTCCTCCTTTCCGCTCTCACGCTAAATAACAATACAATAGATTGGTACCCCCTAATAAACCCATTAAATACTTAGGTTTATACCTAGTACACAAGTTAAATTGGGGAAGACCAAGTGCCAAGACCAAATGCCAAGGCGACCTAAGTCAAAATAAAACTGTCACAGCTATGACTTTAAATCTACAGAAATACTCCAATATACTACAAATCAGTCATAGGAATTTACAAAACAATCTTAAGAGCGGTAATGCTATATGCAAGCCCAATTTGGATCAACGCTGCCAAAACTAACAATCACAAACTGCAAGTCCTGCAAAGTAAATTCTTAAGAATAGTTGGTAAAGCCCCTTGGTATATAACCAACAACCAACTCCATAATTAATTTAATTTGGAATCTACAACACATCATGTATCTGATCTCCGAACGGGAATTTCTCCCCCCTTGTATTAGTACGTAAGTATACATTTAAGTATAGTAATCAAGTATTTTAATACACATATATAATTATATTTACTGAGCTATGTACATCTACAAATATAAAAATAACTGACGAATCAAAAATGGTGTGAGTGTGTGTGTGTGTGTGTGTGTGTGTGTGAGTAAGAGAGAGAGAGAGGGAAGGAGCGAGAGATAAAGAAAAAGAGGTGGTAGAAATTTCCATTACAATGCACTTTTACAAATGCGCTGAAAGTTGCGCAGCATTACGAATGAGGTGCGAATTCCGTGGTGGAGTCACATCCTACCAAATCTCCTCCACAGCCTCCGTCATTACCGCCAAATTGTGCCGCAGTAAGCATTCGCATATGCGACCAACACCGCCACCCTTGACCAATAGCCGCAGCAGTCGCCGCCGTCATCGTGCAATGCAAACACCGCACGAGCCGCTCGTACTATTCCTACGCCACCACCGCCACGACAGCTAGCACGAATACCGTAATCGTCACGGGACACATTACTCGTCTTCGTTTACATTTGCACCATCGCTAGCTCCTTCGCCACCTCCAGGTCAACATATTTTTCCTTGGGCATTGTCGCCACCAATGCTACTTCTCACTTCCCCGACTTCCCGTAGGTCTCACCACATTTCCAATTGCTGTTGCCTGCCGCGTCGCTTCACATGCCTTCATTGCCGTTGTATTTGTGTTCCGCCATCATTCCCTTTGAACGTGGCTCTACCGCAGTTATCCGGTTATGTATGCTTGTTCACTATAGCCAATTCCTTCGCTACAATCACCTCTTTCGTGCTCCGTCATCGCCCCGACCTCCCTCACTTTTACCTCCGTTTTCATTTCGATTGCCATTTCCTTCTTTGTCGTTTCCACCTCGTTTAACATCATCGTCTCCTTCACCATCACTATCTCCTTCACCATCACTATCTCCTTCACCATCACTATCTCCTTCACCATCGTCTCCTTCCCCATCACCATCTCCGTAGCCGTTGCCGAGGGTTCTTGGGGGCGGAGGGGGAGGAGGGGGTAACCGGGGCGGAAGGACGAGGCGCGAGAAAAAGAACAGGCAAAGGACGAGCGACGTGCGACGCGCGGAAGGGAGAAAGCTTTGCATTTCAGAAGAATTAGATTCCAGGCAAAAGTCGTATAATGTAATTTGGCTCTCCCTAAATGCATAAAGAGCGAAATGAAGTAAGTCACTTTGGTGTTTTATACATCTCTTAACGGTTCCCGCGCGCGTGGGGAGGGCAGGGCGAGACGAAGCAGCCTCGTTCAGCGCAGCGCAAT
>BOPP01000110.1:3039539-3051734 GCA_017312745.1 Gryllus bimaculatus
AGAGAGATCCCACGTTCGTGTGCAAAAACTGGCCTTCAACTGATGTAGAAACACATATTGTATGCAGTTGTTTATGTTAAAGTCGACCAGTAACGAAATAAATATGAGTGTCCTATACATTCATTACATTTTTAAATCCTTTAAACATTTTAATCAAAGTGATTTCCGTAAAATCAACACGTACGACTTATTTTTGTTAGGCCAATTTTACCGAAAATATATGTCCTCCATGCCGCATTGACCGACCCGGAAAAAATATTCCCGTTTGATCAGTGGAGGCATCCACAAACACTTTATGACACCTTTGACCGAACAGCGTTTTGAAAGAGAAACGGCAGGCCAAAAACGCGAACTTTTTAAAAGCGTCCCCGCAGTCAAACTCAATTAGCACAGCAAGAACGCTAGATTTACCCTCGACTCATTTCGGCTTTTAAATTCAACCCGCTAGGCTGTATCTATGCTAGTATCGAAAATACTCCACCGTCGGGACTGGAACGCGTAAGGACTTTCTCGGTAGAAGGCCACTTTCAGTAACAACAGTTGCGTTGTGAGCGCGCCAATGAACCGGTGCACGCTGACAAACGGACGTCCGCAGTTACAGCTTGCTCACATGTAACCGATGAAATCACGGCGATGCCTCGTGAAAATCGCTTGCGCGCCGCTGCCGTGGTGTGTTGGGTGTGTGGTGTGTTGCGTATCACTGTCGCCCCGGGCATCTGAATTGCCGGGGGCGTCGGGGCTGGGCTGGGCGGGGGGCGTGGGGGCGTGGGGGCGTGGGGGCGGTGGGGGGCGGATGGGGGCGGTGGGGGCGTGGGGGGCGTGGGGCGGGGGCGTGGGGGGCGTGGGCGTGGGGGCCGGTGGGGGGCGTTGGGGGCGTGGGGGCGTGGGGGCCGTGGGCGTGGGGGCGTTGGGCGTGGGGCGTTGGGCGTGGGGGGCTGGGGGCGTGGGCGTGGGGCGGTGGGGGGCGGGGGCGTTGGGCGTCCACGGGGCGTGGGGGCGTGGGGCGTGGGGCGTGGGGGGCGTGGGGGCGTGGGGGCGTGGGGGCGTGGGGGCGCGGTGGGGGGCGTGGGGGGCGTCGGGGGCGTGGGGCGTGGGGGCGCGTGGGGGCCGTGGGGCGTGGGGGCGTGTGGGGGCCGTGGGGCGTGGGGGGGCGTGGGGGTGCCGTGCGAACGCGCGAAGCGGCGAGGTCTGGCGCCTGTGGCAAAGCGGCGGTTGGGTCAAAGGGCCGCTTCGTGGAAGCAGTCTCAGTCGTACGGTGGCAGGTGAGGAGGCGCAGGCTCTCGGCTGATAGCGCTGTGCTGCGAGGAGACGAGCGAGAAACTGTCAGTGGGTGAATACTGATAATTAATTAGTTTTAACATCTAGTTATCTAGTTATTCCCAGTAGTGTAAACATTTTTAAGAAGCAGCTTTTTATAAAATGTTTCGGAATGAATGTTACAAACGTTCAGTAAGTGGATAGAAAATAATCACATTTTGCCAATGAATTCTTAGTGGCAAATTGGTATTCGCTTCAACGAATTAGAGCGGCACAAAATGCACTCTGTTATCGATCGTTCTCGCTACCGTGCTTTCGCAGTCTCTAAGTGCGCTCGTGTCTTCCTTGTGAAATCTAAGAGTCGCGCTGTCAAGGCTCGGAACTGTCGGTCCCACTCATTCTCAGTTATTCTCGGCAGTACCGCCTGCCAGCGTCGAGGAACGCTGTCTTTTCTATATGGTGTCGGCGGAGGCTGCTCTGTACGCAGTTTATTGGTAATTTCGGCGTGTATTGTGTATGTTGTGAGTACCATGAGCTCTCCTAGTAAGGAGAAGATAATTTAATACAGAATTTGAAGTAATTTTGATAGTAAACTAATGGTGTTACAACAGCACAAACGTTCGAGAACGCCACATCTTTGTAACTAAAAATGGTACCTAAAAATTACGCAGAAATACTCACATTTTTAAATAACTTGGCATTAAATTATTTAAAGGTTTGATTTTAAAAAAAATATTTTATTAAGACAAAAACTGATTCAAAACTAGAATGGTCCAAACAAGTCGAGATAACTTTAACTTTTCGAACAATTTTTTGAAAATTCAGCGTGTTTAATGAGAATAGGTCCGGTGCTATTTTTATAAATCTATTTTGCTCTAATCGAGAAAAAAATGAAGAAAAAAATTAGTGCTGTTTTGAGAAAAGTTTGTTTACGTATGGTTTTGAGATTGTCTTGTGCAATCGCATGTTTATTCAGTTATCGTCGTTAAAAAGCATTCAATACTATTTTGTACGCATATTTCAGTTATTCACTCCATTGAAAATGCAATAAACGGTCTCCAGAGAACATTACTTCTTCCTCTTTCGTTATCCAAGGTTATATGTTCCCCGGCCGTCGTGAAGGGCTTACTCTGCTATCTATAATCGCTTTATGCCTGGAATCAATATTGATTGTTTTCGATAATAGCCGAGACGGAACTAGCATTCTCGGACATAGTCTCGGCACGCTGGTCTCATCGCCGATGACGATCGGAACTGGGTGTCGTTTTTGTCCGGCTCTAAAAATTACATATAGCGGAGTTACTCAAGTGACATTTTCCCCTGCTAATTAAGTTCAGTGTTTAGCAGGTAAATTTTATCTCTGATTGCGTCATACCATGATATGCTGAACATCTGTACATAAGAAGTTACCTAATTATCAAGGGAAAACGCCACATGTTGAACTGTGTTGTATGTAATTCCCTACTACGTTTTCGTTGGCAAAAAGTGATCATCTTCTTCCCTTCTACATGACGAAGAGCAGGGTTGTCCAACTGGCGGCCTGCGGGCAGCATGCGGCCCGCGCCACCATTTATAGTGACCCATGGAAAATTATTATTCAGAAGTTAAAGTCACTTGCATCCACGTCGAGCAAAGAGATTGCCTAGCTAACGCGTACTGTCGGGATCAACACCCTCTTCATGAAAACATAAGTTACGTTTAGATTTAAGAATTGTTTCTAGTAATTTCAGAAATTGAAAATCATGCAATGTGTTACCCTGCGTTATGCATGGTATGGCTTGATATCACGCATGGATTCTACCCCCACGCCACCGTTTCAGAGCATCGAGGCAAACTGCCAAGATTAACAATATTGGGTTACGTGTAGATCTCCTGAGTAATGAAAATATGTCCCGCAATCATATTGAAGGTTGTAGTTAAGAGTTAAGAGTCCCTAAGTTTGAATATTGTAGGTTTAGGATCTTCGTTGGGGGGTGAAAAATTTCTAAATTACACAAATGTAAAATTACAAAATATTAAAATAGAAAAATAGAAAAATGTTAAAACAATATTGTCAAAACACTTACAAAAAATCTTAATAAAATGTATACCCATTTCATTTAATACAATAACAGTAAAAGTGTGTCGTGATACAAAATATCACGGTGATGAGGTGAGGCAACTGCACACAAGACAGCCATCGATTGTTTTGTGCAAGAGAACAAAATAACAGCCGACAAAAGAACCAGTAAACAACGGTAGTAATATAGCATGCGTGTGTTCAGCAAACGAATAAACTCTATACAAGCAACGAAGAGCAACAGTAACCAAAATTTAGTACAGAATAAAAATGAGTTAAGCGACACAAGGCAGAAATCAAAAAGTATAAAGAACTATGGATAGCAACAAAGTTGGATATTTGTCTGTCGATTCCTGCTAGTGCAGCGGTGCAATGAGAGAGTAATGTCAAGAGGCAGAGAAAAAAGTGTTTGCAACTCGAAAGTTTTAAGGGTGGATGGAAAATGTTAATTATGATTCCTACTGAAATTTGTATGTGGTAATATACAATATTTTTTATGTTAAAATAGTATAAAAACGATCTTCCAAAAACAAATGTCTTTATAAACTATTGTGAACAAATGTAGACAAACATTTGTTCATTTTAAATAACTTAACTATAATCATAAGAACATAATAATAATTAAACAAAAAGTATGCGACTTACCACAAAAAGCAAGTAACTTCATAAATTAATGCCTGGACTCACCTAAAAAACAAGAATGAAAACAAATAAGTATGATCACATATAGCGAAAAAAGTTTAAGCAATAATTTAATCAATAGGAAATTATATAATAGGAAACAAATAATTTATCAAAATACGTTTCTAATTATCAAAAAATATACACTGATGATCATACTAATTACGGATTACGTCCAATATAGCAATGAATACTATCAGTATGTGTGTCTCATGCCGCCATAATAAAGGTCCAGTAAATATTTAAAATCTTGCATTGTTGGTGTTGTAAGATTTCAACATGAAAACGCTGGAGGCACACTAGCTTACCCAAAGAGGCAGAAGACCGTTCATTATTTGATTAGTAAGCACAACCGTTCTCGCCTGCATAGCGTCGCAATAATTATTGATTATAACAAATAAAATTAGTGATGCTACAAGAGTGCTTGATTCTTAATATTATATGTAAGGGTTGTGAAATAATATTGTAACAGAAATTAGCTGAAAGTGAGCAAAATCTTCCCACATTTGACTAGCTTGCATAGGTTTTCGCGTGCAGAAAACTAATGTAAAGGGTTTTATAGACAAAAAGATGTTTGTTCTACGTAATAATGCCCGTGTCTTGGATAATACTCTATTGATCCACCTACTACGGACGGGGGGGGGATTTGCTGTGAATCTTCTAATAGGCACCATACGTCCTGCTTGGAATGTCATTTTTGATTCTTCTACTATCTACCAGGGAGCGCCACAACATTTCCGGGAATATTTATTGATTACTGCGACGTTCCGCATGAATGCAAATTTTAAGACAGGAATTGTTTGATGTCACTGTAGTTTATCCGCCCGAGAAAAATCTACGCACTTTGGCCGCAATCGAGCAAACTGGGTTTGGTCGATATTTTTGTAATTCCGGGCACGTGAACTGCTATAGTAATTAGTTCCTTACGTACAGTGCGTTTAAAATCTCGGAAGGTGGCGGTTTTCCCGCCGCTGGAATCTGAGATACGGCATCGACGTACATGTCAGCTTCCTAGAGGTTCCTCCTACCGGTATCTCCGCCAATAAGAGAACCGTCTCAGGCGGAATGAGTCCCAAGTCCGTGACTGGTTTCCCGACTCGTCTGACTGTTTAGTGTAAGAGTAAGTGCATGTGTGAAGGGGTGAAGGATGGAAAAGTAAATAACGTACACAGTCCTTGTACCGTTTACTGAGTTTCTGATTCGGTCTTCGCCATATGTATGTAGGATTCACGCGGCACTACCAATCATACAAAACCGCCCGTAAGAGTTCCAGACAACAGCTGAACTCTATCAGATTGGTGAGGCAATCCTCCAACATATGGACTCGAACCCCAAAACTTCCCATTCAGAGACACTGCAGTGGCAACAATTGTTGCTCTGAGCCATCTCAGCCGGCCCAGTGGGGGGAGGTGAGAGTTCAGAAATCTAACCACTTACCCATCGACACGCACTAATCTTCGACCCCTTCTACTTCCCTTCTGCGTTGGAGCGCTCTGTCCTGAATCATGTCGTACCTCGGTGATGTGTACGGCAGGGCAGAGCAAGTGAGTGCAGTTGGGGGTGGGTGCGGTGGAAGGGGGGAGGCAGCACCGCGTCCTCTTCACCGCAGGGGGACAAGACCAGACGACGGTGGAGGGCAGGGGAGGCGGCGGCGACGGTGGCGATGGCGGCGGCGTCCAGGCGCGGCGGTGACGGGCAGAGGGCCTCCGGGGACGCCTAATGGGCTCCCGGGGACGCGGTACAAGTGCGTAGTGATTGATGCTCGCGCCCCCGCCTCCACCCCGACCCGCTCCCCGGCGCCTCGCCCCCCCCCACGACGCGGCCCCCTCGCAGCCCCCCATCCCGGCTCAGCGCAGAGCCAACATTGCTGCTGTCTCTACGGCCACTCTCACTGGGAGGGGCGACGGTGGCGAATTTTTGACACTAGCTAGGTAGCCAGATCGAACTCAGCTCAAGAGCAGAATTTTAGTGGACAGCTTCTCTAATCGGTGGGTAATCTTTCCGATCAATACAAGACACATGACAAAGCAGTACCTAAACAAACCGGCCATAGATCAAGCACAATCACACACTCACACACACACACACACATACTTGCATGCATTACGTATGTACGTCCACCTGTGAGGTCAATCGAGCACTTGGAGCTTATTCTGGCTTGTGCGCTGACCCGCGGGGAAAAGAAAAAGAGAGGGATCCCGCCTAAAGCAAATGCGACGTGTAGGACGGGGAGGAACACCGCCACCTTGCGGGATAAAACCTTCACTACACTAAGAGGATTGGTTAGGACGTAAGCGAAAACAACAATTCTTCACGTAACCGGAAATAACAATCAATCAATCCTCTACCCTGCCCAGTCGATAGTGTAATTCGGTCTCTCTCTGCTGTATCAGTTTATTATGCTATTTCTAACAACTTATCATTACGATCCCATGACTACAATGACGTATCATCTTTTCAAAATAATTCCAGATTTGAAATAGTCAAGTAGTTATTACAGTATAAGCAATATGAAACACAACAAACAAATTAGACTTTCGTGTTGGTTTGAAGTAAGGGACAATTAAATAGGTAAGCGTGATTTGAATATAATGTACCATTATTGTGAATGTAATATAATGCAAATAAAAAAAGATGTACACCTTCACAATAATGATTGCATTCCGAATCGTGATTTTGTGTCACACTAACCGATTCCCCACGAGGCGTGCGTCACGTGACGTCCCCCAGAGCCCCGCCCCCGCCTCCGGCCCGGCCGCCCCCTGCGCAGCCGCCAGCGGGAAAATGGCCTTTGAAGGCAACGAAAACACGGCGCGGCAGGGCGCGGGCGGGGACGAGGGTGGGGGGGGGGAGCCTTTGAAGCTCCGCGCCCAAGTGAAATATCTATGCGGGGGAAAAAGTGCTCGTTACTAGTGCAAACTTTCATCCGCTTGCAGGCGATGCTCCCGTGAATTAGCCACTCCCCGCTTTTCCGTATTAGATTTAACCCAATAAGCCTCGTTCGGACGTTGTTTATTGAACGAAGTCGTTTATTAGTCGGTGTGTTTATACAAGCAATATTTCCAAGAAACGGAATGTTTGTGTGTGCGATAGTGAATTAACTCTCGCATCTAATCCAATTAAGATATACCCAAAAGAACGTTCTAAATATCGAGTATTAATTAAATTTAGTAGCTTAGCACACGTTACATTCAGCAGGCGCTTGGAGTCGATATTTGAGCATATCTCTTTAAGCTCCACATAACTGGTCAAGATAAAATGATTTATTCAACGCAAAATGACGGCATCCTTCACACGAAATAACCATCAACGTCGCCCAGCAAAACTCAAAAATCCTGTTGTACGTCACAGGGAATATGTTTTTAATCATAGAGGCACGGAATTTAACTTTATTGGCTTGCTTGTAGGAATAAAAATTCTCTCGAAAGCCCCAAGTAGGGTGGTTGATTTCTGCTCGGGGTTCACTCGAGTTCACTCGGACGAGAAGCGCGCGTTGGTCGGTCGTGTATGCAAAGCGGCAGCGGTGGAGTAGTGTTTTCGCTTCGTCCTAATTAGTGCGTAGTTGTGCAGACCGCACGGCGGATTTTTCCCCCCAGCTGTCATTGTTTTGTGCCTATTGGAAATTCCGCGAACACCACTCGCGCAATCTGTATATGGGAGAGATAAAATTCGATCATTGGTAAACACAATAAAAATGCTCATAATTTGAACATGACCGTGCAAATGAGTAATTTTAACTTATTTACTATTATTTGCGGTCGTGGAAATTATAATTGTGCTTCTTTGCCGTGTCCATTAGGGCGCGGAATAATTCTATTACTGCGTGGATAACGGTTACTCCCACAACGATTGGTGTGTAAAGGATACTAGTGGTGGATTTGTGTGTAAAGGATACAAACGAACAAACCTTTCAATCTGGACATAGTCTTATTGTAGAATACAAGAAATGTTTGTAGATTTGTCTCATTTACATCTGGTTTTAGCAATTGGTATTACGTTTCTTCACATTGTAGTAAAATCAATTCTTTTGATGACTTACTTCACAAACAGTGAAGACATACAAAGAGATATTGATTTGTTTTTCATTTAAATGAAAGAGAAATAATACAGAAGAATGTGATATGTTTTTCTCGAAGAAATGACAAGCGGCTCAATATCACAGAATTTGCCCAATCAACCAGAGAATGAGAATGAAGAAATTTAGGATGGTAAAAAAGTATTGGCGAGAAACTGCATTAAGGGTGATGTAGCTAAAGATTGTAGCTTGGCAACAATAATAATGAACAATATTTAAAAATTAGTTTTTATTACAAAATCATTTATTTTTCAATTATATACTATATTCCATTCTATGCTGCAAATTTCTTGAGTTACATGTAGCAGTATTGCTCCATTTCAACCAAGCAATGAATATGTAAAATATGAAATTTTATACTTTTCTATGAAAAAATGCAATATCGTGTAATACGAGACATTGACATATTAGAAGCGATCATGGCATATTGTGGTGGATGTAATGAATTAATTTCACCTACAAGCATATCAGTTTTATAATTACATTCTATGTGAACATATTTATGTAAAGTAACATGCGACCCCGGATAGATCAAATTTAAATTAACAGAAAAACGCACATGAAAATGATCGCACGTGATATTTCATATATTAAAATAAAAAATGTATAATACATTTTTGCTTTGCAACGGAATGTGAGAATAGTAAGGATATTTTTTATGTGTCGTCTAAATGAAAAATAATTATATTTTAGTAAACATTAAGTTTTAACGAAAGTAATTTTGTAATCGTTAGTTGCATGTACACTTACTATAGATGAATCCTTACTATACATTGTGGAGTGCAATCTCCTTTAAAATGTAATTGGTAAGATTTAGTATATTTCATAATGAGACAAAAATTAACTTCACCCAATTGGATACAGAATTTTTAGAATGTTGTTCGGTAAGTATACAAATTTCTATCTGATTAGGTGTAATGCATACTTAATAGTTAAGATATTAAGATAAGAAAATTAGACAATCACGATCTCATGGAAATGACAATACCATAACGAAAAACGAATACTTTAACCAAAAGCGAAAGTTTCAAATACATGGCAAATGTATTTTTCTTGGTTTATGGTTTTTCTAAGCTAGTGAAAGTAATTGCACACGTAATCCATCAGGAGAACAAAATTACAAACGAACAACATAATTTTACATTTAGGAAAAACTCTATACTGAGTCAGAAGAAAAATAACGTTACAAACATACTGCATTATAAATAGAAAGTAATAATTGAAATTCATGTATACCCGAATAATATATAGTTATGAGAAATGAACACTAAAATATAATTATTTATGAAAATATTTATTTGAAAAATTGACTTCTTTTATTGAACTCATTAAGGAGAAATATTTCCTTACAAAATAATTCCACCCTTACACCATGACCTCAGCTACGGAGAGCTCAACAACCCAGTCTTATTTCGCCCTTAATTTCTTCATTCCACTACATATCTCGAGCGTTAGTTCCGAAAGATTTAAGTTCAGACCCAGACCATCTCGGTAACCAACTGCTGAACCTTATTAGGACTCGGAGTGAACCCAAGGGGAAATTGACGGGGACTAGAGCACTAAGAAAAACCTCGGCTAGACCAGGTAACATTTTAGAAATGAGGTCTGAGCCCGAAATAACGATCGCAATGTGATTTATTCCGCAAATCTCGCTTCCGTTTATCCTATAAAATCCCTTATTGCTCCCAAAAGGTAGCCAAAATTCCACGGTTTTCATGTTTTCTCAAATGATTAATATTGAGAGTTTTATTTTTGTAAATATATATACAAATCCTTAACAATATATAAAAGAAGCTATTCAAATTCCTTGAGGCTAAATGGTGATGTAGAGAATTTAACTTGGGCATTTATGGGTTATCATGCTTTATACACAGCCAAATTTGTAACACAATATCGTTACATTCTTAAGTCACGAACCTTTAAGATGGTGAACGACTTCGAAAACAATACAAAATGATGTGGTTTTTATAAGAGTCGTCCACGCTCAAGTTTATATTCGTTTAATTCTCCTGTATAAGAATTTTGTAACGTGACACTCACGCACGAGCAATGTTATTACTCACTTATGTACTGGATAAGGTTTGCAATTACGAGACCCCACCTGTATTTATGAACGATTACCTAAATAAAATTTCGTGAGTAACCCATACAATTTGATGTACAAATGAGAAAAAGATTTTCATCCCTCAAGGGTATTACAAAGGGTCTAATGATAGAGTAGCGACAAAAAGCCTGAGGGCCTTTGGCCCGAGAAAGTTTTGTCGCTTGAGATCATTAGAACCAGTTAATGCCCGTGATACATAAAATACTTTATTTTCACCTTATATTAATGAATCAGATTCACATATTTACACCTAAATTAAATGTAAACTTGACTCAGTTTCACTTTTCATATTTCCCTCCCAAAATTCCCTTTCATAATATCCTTCATAATAAATCATGTGGAGGAACATTAATCAACTGTATGTCATGTTTCCCCCGTAACCTCGACGCAGGTAAGTTGTTCCCTCGATCCAGGTAAGATACGCAGTGTATGTCGAGCTCTGGGCAAGGGCAATAATAAGAAATAACGTGTGTAAAAAATAATCATATTTTGCAAACTAAAACAAATATTTTCTTGTTCTATCAGTAATATTATCGAATAACAGACCTGAATGTGATTTGTGTGAATACGTATACAGGTTATATACTTATAATCACAAATCCCCGATCTGCAACTAATAACGTTTTCAAAATTTAGATTAAAGGCGTTATAAGACTTCGGGGAAGTGAATGAAAAATTTGAAACAGTTTTTCAAATGAAGTGATAGACGAAAATTTTGAAAATGACACGTACGAAACGTACTCTTTTGAAAGATAGAATTTTTGAAATCGTCTCTAAGAACTGACTAGCCATCAAAAGTAACAACACTTTCTCTTTATCTTCCTTATTCGATCCCATCTTATTTGATTCCATGTCTCATTCTCTCTCTCTCTCTCTCTTTTCTGTCTCTTTTCTCTCTCATTCTATTTCTCTTTTCAGTCTCTCTTCCCTCTCATTATATTTCTCTTTTCAGTATCTCTTCCATCTCTCTCTTTCTGTCTATATTTCCTCTCTCCTTCTATCGTTTCTCCCTCTTTCTGTCTATATTTCCTCTCTCCTTCTATCGTTTCTCCCTCTTTCTGTCTATCTTATTGTCTCACTTCCCTCTCTCTGAATCTCTCTCTCTCTCTCTTTCACACACACTCACCGACAGCGCGCCGCAACCAACGAGCGCCGATAGCATTGTTGCCATATTGTTGTCGATCCGTCCTGTCAACTTTGCGGCTGTGACCGCAACTGCCCGCTGCGGGGCCATCCCCTGCTTAGCAAAACTGCTCACCGCTCGCCGACCGCTCGCCGACCCACCGAATCCGCATTCGCCGCCAGCGAGCGCAATTCGCTCGGCGCTCACTGCTGCAATGTCAATGCTTAAGCGCCTCCGTCATCGCGACGAGCGAAAACCCCAGAGCAGCGCTTCGCCATCGGGGTTCGAACATCCTTCATTTACGCCGTTTGTCCTCCTTCGCACATTTCCCTTCCCAGATAATTCACATTTTACACTTGCAACGTCACAAACGAATTTACTGAGCTTTCTTTTACACTAACAGTTAACATGTGTATCCCTCAGACGTTTTTTACACCTATTTTTTTATAATTTATTTCTTTTCTTGCATTTTTATCCTCACTTTAATTCCAAAACCGGTAGCAAATCGAGTCTCTCTCACCATCACCATCCCTCATCACCGACCCTCCCCTCCACTCCGACCCTTTCCCGTAAAGACGGTCGTTTCGGCCAACTTGCTAATTACCATTTGATTGGCTCAATTGCGCGCTGCAGGGACGTTCTGTTGGCGCGACCGTTCCCGGGCGCGAAGCGGTGCGGTGCGGTGCGGTGCGGTGCGATGCGCTGCGGCTTGTCAGCACCCGGCCCGCAACCCGCCCGTAATTCCAGAGCCACCGTGGTGCTTCCAGAGCCACCGTTGCGCTTACGGAGTAAAAACTGACGGGCGAGAGGGCGGGCGAGAGGGTGAGCAAAAGAGGGCGGCCGAGAGGGCGGGCGAGAGGGCGGGCGAGAGAGCGGGCGAGAGGGCGGGCGAGAGG
>BOPP01000110.1:3051759-3064051 GCA_017312745.1 Gryllus bimaculatus
AAAAACACAAAAAACAAATTAGACTTTCGTGTGGTTGAAAGTAAGACAATTAAATGAGGTAAAAGCTGATTTGAATATAATGTACCATATTTTGAATGAATTAATTGCAAATAAAAAAAATGTAACCTCACAATAATGATTGCATTCCGAATCGTGTTTGTGTCACACTAACCGGTCCCCACGAGCGTGCGTCAACGTGATCGCCCCAGAGCGCCCGCCCGGCCCGCCGCCCTGCGCAGCGCCAGCGGAAATGGCCTTGAAGGCACGAAAACACGGCGCAGCGCGGCGGACGAGGGTGGGGAACCTTTGAGCTCCGCCGCCAAGTGAAATCTATGCGGGAAAAGTGCTCGCTACTATGCAAAACTTTTCATCGCTTGCAGGCGAGACTCCCGTGGAATTTACCACTTCCCCGCCTTTTCCGTATTATTTAACCCATAAGCCTCGTTGACGTTGTTTATTGAACGAAGTCGTTATAGTCGGCTGTGTTAGACAAGCAATATTTCAAAGAAACGAATTTTGTGTGGGCATATGTCGAATTAACTCTCGCATCTATCCAATTAAGATATACCAAAAGAAACTTCTAAAATCGATATCTATAAATTAGTAGCTTAGCACACTACATTCACAGGCGCTTGGAGTCGATATTTGAGCATATCTCTTAAGCTCAATAACTGTCAAGATAAAATGATTTATCAAACGCAAAATACGGCATCCTTCACACGAAATAACATCAACGTCGCCCAGCAAAACTCAAAATCCTGTTGTACGTCCACAGGCATAGTTTTTAATCATAAGGCACGGAATTTAACTTTATTGGCTTGGCTTTAGGAATAAAATTCTCTCGAAAAGCCCAAGTAGGTGTGATTCTCTCGGGTCACTCGAGTTCACCTCGTAACGGAAAGCGCGCGTTTGGTCGGTCGTGTATGCAAAGCCAGCGTTGGAATAGTGTTTTCGCTTCGTCCTAATTAGTGCGTAAGCTTGTGCAGACGCACGGCGTATTTTTTCCCCAGTGTCATTGTTTTGGCCTATTGGAACTTCCCGCGAAACACCACTCGCGACAATCTGAATATGGGAGAATAAAATTCCGATCTTATGTAAAACACAATAAACAATGCTCATAATTTGAACCAATGACCGTGACAAAGATATCATTTTAACTTATTTACATTATTTCGGTCGTGGGAAAGTTTATAATTGTGCTTTCTTTGCCGGCTCCATAGGGCGCGGACAATATTTATTACTGCGTGGATAACTGTTACTCCACAAACGATTGTGGTAAAGCATACTAGTGGATTTGTGCTGTAAAGATACAAACGAACAAACCTTTCCAACTGACATATCTTATTGAGAAATACAAGAAAGTGGATTGTCTCATTATACTCTGTATTAGACAATTGTATACGTTTCTATCACATTGTAGTAAAATCAATTCTTTTGATGACTTACTTCACACACAGAAGAAACATACAAAGATATTGATTGCTTTTCATTTAAATGAAAAGATAAATAAATACAGAAGAATGTATAATGTTTTTCCTCGAGAAATGACAAGCGCTCAATTCACAGATTTGCCCCAATCAACCAGAATGAGAAGAAGAAATTAGATTGTAAAAAATATTGGCGAGAAAAACTGCATTAAGGTGAGTAGCTAAAGAGTCTAGCTTGCAACAATAATTAATGAACAATAATTTAAAAATTAGTTTTATTACAAAACATTTATTTCAATATATTACTATATTCCATTCTATGCCTGCAAAATTTCTGAGATACATAGTAGCACGTATGCTCCATTTCAACCAAGCACATGAATATGTTAAAATATGGAAATTTTATGACTTTTCTATAAAAAAAGCAAGTATCGTGTAATACAGACATTGACATATTAAAGCGATCATGGCAAATTGTGCGGGATTAATGAATTAATTTCACCTACAAGCATATCAGTTTTAATAATTTACAGTCTATGTGAACATATTTATGTAAAGAAACAGCGACCCCGGTAATCAAATTTAAATTAACAAAGAAAAAACGCACATGAAATGATCCCACGTATATTTCATATATTTAAAAAAAAAATTTATATACATTTTTGCTTTGCCACGAATGTAAATAGTAAGGATATTTTTTATGTGTCGATCTAAATGAAAAAAATAATTGATATTTAGTAACATTAAGTTTTAACGAAAGTAATTTTGTAATCTTAGTTGCATGTACACTTACTAAATGAATCCTTACTATACATTGAGAGCAATCGTCCTTTAAAATGTAATTGGTTAAGATTTAATATCATAATGAGAAAAAATTAACTTCACCCAATTGGATACAGGAATGTTATAGAATGTTGTTCGAATGTATAAAATTCTATCTGATAGGTGTAATGCATATTAATAGTTAAGATATAAGATCAAGAATTAGACAATCACGATCTCATGGAAATACAATACATAATGAAAAACGAATACTTAACCAAAGCGAAAGTTTTTCAAAACATGCAAAATGTATTTTCTTGCGTTTATGTTTTTCTAAGCTAGTAAAGTAGCACACTGTAATCATAGGAGAACACCCCCCCCCCCCTAAATTACAAACGAAAACAAATTTTACATTGAGGAAAACTCGTTACCTGAGTCAGAAGAAAATAACGTTACAAACATACTGCATATAAATGAAATTAATAATTGAAATCTGTATACCGAATAATATATATTATGAGAAATAACACTAAAATATAATTATTTATAAAAATATTTATTTGAAAAATGACTTCGTTATTGAACTCATTAAGAGAAATATTTCCCTTACAAAAGAATTCCACCCTTACACCATACCTCAGCTACGAAGAGCTCAACAAACCCAGCTCTATTTCGCCCCTAATTTCTTCATTCACTACAATATCTCGAGCGTATCCGAAAGATTAAGTTCAGACCAGACCATCTCGTTAACCAAAACTGCTGAACCTTATTAGGACTCGGAGTAACCCAAGGGGAAATTGACGGACTTAGACCACTAAGAAAAACCTCGGCTAGACAGTAACATTTAGAAATGAGTCTGAGCCCAATATAACGATCCAATGTGATTATCCGCAATCTCGCTTCGTTTATCCTAAAATCCCTTATTGCTCCCAAAAGGTAGCCAAAATTCACCGGTTCAGGTTTCTCAATGATTAATATGAGAGTTTTATTTTTGTAAATATATAACAACTTACAATATATAAAAGAAGCTATTCAAATTCCTTGAGGCTAAATGGTATGTAAGAATTTAACTTGCGCATTTATGGTATATCATTCCTTTACACAGCCAAATTTGTACACAATATCGTTACATTCTTAGTCAAACTTTAAGATGGTGAACGACTTCGAAAACAATACAAAATGATTGGTTTTTATAAGAGTCTCCACGCATCAGTTTATATTCGTTTAATTCTCCTTATAACGAATTTGTAAACTGACACTCACGCATCGAGCAATGTTATTACTCACTTATGTACTGGATAAGGTTTGCAATCTACGAGACCCCCACCTTATTTATGAACGATATAACCTAATAAAATTTCGTGAGAATAACCCATTACAATTATGTATCAAATGAGACAAAAATTTCATCCCTCAAGTGTATACAAAGGCGTCTAATGATAGATGCGACAAAAAGCCTGAGCCTTTGTAGCCGAGAAAGTTTTTCGCTTGAGATCATTAGAACCAGTTAATGCCGTGATACATAAAATACTTTATTTTTCACCTTATATATGAATCAGATTACATATTTACACCCTTAAATTAATGTAAACTGGACTCAGTTTCCACCTTTTCATATTCCCCCAAATTCCCTTTATAATTCCTTTCATAAAAATCATGTGAGAACATAATCAACTGTATGCATTTCCCCGTAACCTCACGCAGGTAAGTTGTCCTCGATCCAGTAAATAGCAGGTATGTCGAGCTCTGCAAGGCATAATAAGAAATAACGTGTGTAAATAACATATTTGCAAACCTAAACAAATATTCTTTGTTCTAATCAGTTAATATTATCGAATAACAGACCTGAATGTGAGTTTGTGGAATACGTTATACAGGTTAACATTATTACTGTATAATCAACATAATCCCCGAATCTGCAACTAATAACGTTTTCAAAAATTTAGATTAAGAAGCGTTTATATAGACTTGCGGGAAGTGAATGAAAAATTTAGAACAGTTTTTCTAAATGATAAGTGATATACGAAATGAAAATACACGACGGAACGTACTCTTTGAAAGAATAGAATTTTGAAAATGTCTCTAAGAACTGACTAGCCATCAAGAAGTAACAACACTTTCTCTTTACTTCCTAATTCGATCCCATCTATTTATTCCATGTCCCCTCATCTTCTCTCTCTCTCTCTCTCTTTTCGTCTCTTTCTCTCTTCTCATTCTATTTCTCTTTTCAGTTCTCTTCCCCGCATTAAATTTCTCTTTCAGTCAGTATACTCTTCCATCTCTCTCTTTATCTCTATATTCTCTCTCCTTCTATCGTTTCTCCCTGCTTTCTGTCTATATTTCCTCTCTCCTTCTATCGTTTCTCCCCTTTCTGTCTATCTTATGTACTGCACTCTCCCTCTCTCTAGAACTCTTCTCTCGTCTCTCTTTCACAACACACTTCAACCGAACAGCGCCGCCGGCAACCAACATGCCGATCCAACATAGAGCCAATTGTTGTCGTACGGTCTGCTACTTATGAGATTCAAGTATTTTTATGTCATCCGGCTTACGCTATGACTGACAAACTTTTCGCAAGGCCTCGGAGGTTTTCTGTGACCGCAAACTGCCCGCTCGTGGCCATCCCCTGCTTAGCTAAAATAGCTCACCGCTCCCGCGATACCGCTCGCCCGACCCACCGAATCCGCATTCGCCGCCAGTCGAGTCGCAATGCCGCTCGGCGCTCACTTGCTCCAATGTCCAATAGCTTTAGCGCCTCCTGTTCTCCATCCGACGACGAAAACCCAGACAAGCGCTCGCCATCGTGGGTTCCGAACATCCTCAATTACGCGCTTTGTCCTCGCTTCGCACATTGTCCCTTCCAGATAATTCACATGTTTACACTTGCAAGTCACAACGAATTTACTCTGAGCTTCTTTGTACACTAAACATAACATGTGTTATCCCTTCAGACGTTTTTTACACCTATTTTTTATAATCTTATTTCTTTTCTTCATATTTATCCTCACTTTGAATTCCAAAACCTTGGGTAGCACTATCGCAGCTCTACATCTCACATCACCCATCCCTCATCACGCGACCCTCCCTCCACTCTGACCCTTTCCCGAAAATCAACAGTTCCGTTCGGTCCAAACTTTGCTTAACTCGTACCATTTTGATTGACTCGAATAGCAGCGCTGCGAGGACTTCTGTTGTGCTGCGGACCGTTTCCCGGGCGTCGAAGCGGTGCGGGTGCGGTGGCGTCGTGCGATGCCTGCGGCTTGTTCAGCACCGGCCCGCAAACCCGCCCGTAATTCCAGAGCACGTGTGCTTCCGAGCCACCGTTGCGCTTACGAGAAAACTGTTAAGGCAACACGGCGAGAGCGCTCTCGTGCAACGGGCGGCCAGATAGAGGCGGCGAGGAGGGGGCAGTAAGGGCGGGCCGAGAGGGCGGGCGTATGGCGAGTCCAGCGAGGAGCGGGCGAAGGCAGTGGGCTGGAGGCGACGAAGCGGCGGGAAGAGGGCGGCAAGAGGGCCGCGAAGGGGGCGAAAGGGCGGGCGAGAGGGGCGAAGCGCGAGAGGGCGGGCGAGAGGTGGCGAGAGGGTGCGAGAGGGCGGCGAGAGGGCGGTGCGGAGGCGGGCGAGAGGGCAGGGGCGGCGAGCGGGCGAGAGCGGGCGAGAGGGCGGCGAGAGGGGCGCGATGAGGGGAGCAGAAGAGCGTGAGCAGAGAGCGGGCGAGAGCGGGCGAGAGCTATGGCCCAGAGGCGGGCGAGAGGGTGACGACGAGGGCAGCCATGCGGGGGGGTGAGATGGCGGGAAGGAGGAGCGAAGGACGTATGCTGGGTGGTGAACTACAATAAACAGATCGTAGTGCTGTCGAGCGGCGGTTTAGTCGTCAGAAAATGCGGAGCGTGTTTATAGCATGGCCGACGTTCTCCGTGCGCGATGCCGGCGAATAAAATGTGATTAAGGAAGCATTTTCCAGCAGTCTGGCCCCAACGAACAGCATGGAGATAACGATGGCGCGTAAAGTGGTTTGCCACGCTATACAAACGTGAGCAGAACAGAGGGCAGAAGTGGACTAACTTCAGCATATCATGGAAGCGTGAGCAGTGATATATAAAGGTTGGCATAAAGCACCGGGAAGCATCAATGGATGTGGACTACAAAGGCGAAATTCCAATAATGTAATAAAAGTGAGCCATGGTAGATAAAAAGCAGAGTTTGATATTTAAATTTGTTCACGGGTGCTTCCAATAAAGGCAATAGACCGTTGTGAGAATGTATAATATAGACGAAGGTGTCATGAGAAATAAAACAGTCGGTGCCGAACGAACGAGGGCAGTCGATGCAATAGATATGGGGCCTCTCAAACGAAATATAACGACGTTAATCGATATTAATGTCCATCAAGGAGAAATATAGAAGCAATGAAACCAGCAAAGGAGAACCGAGATGTTTAGTCCTTTTATGAGGGAAAAGACAAGCTCCCCCTGCGAAGGTGGTGCATTTAGTGAAGAATTAAGTAAAACATTTGCGGTTAACATAGCAACGTATGGGAGCCAACTATGTAATCGCAGAGAGAAATATAGGGTAATAATGATGATATCCACTGTCCATGCGGAGCAGAGTGCTGCGTTGACGGGAGGGACAACCGAGCGGAGATACAGCAAACTCAAACTGGAAACGAACAGTCACCAAGGATGACTAAAATTGAGGTGCGCAACATGTGCAACTTTCAAAGCGTTAAGACAAAGATTGAAAATCAATGAGGGAAAACAAAATAAAGTAAAGAAATGCCAAGTCTATAGGGTAGTCGAGTTTTCCCCTAAACTGGGTTGTCCCCTTTTTTCCAGGCGAAGCCGCTTGGAAACCAATATCAATGCGGTTGACAGAGTGGCTATGGGGTTCACGGCAGCAATGAGCAGCGTGGCAACGGCGTGGGACGGAGCATTGGGTGTCACTTGTGCTGACTCAGAGTTGACGAGACAACCGAAGTCGCAACGAGACAGATAGAAGCGGGTCAGGAGTGGACAAGGTGGCCATCTATGGTTAAACGAGTTGACAAGAGATCATGTGTTATATGAGGGCAGTGGAGTAGTTGTGCAGCGAGTTGCTAGATGCAATGGATTCACTAGAGGACAATGGCGCAGCAGTTGGCATCGCGAGTTTAGAGAGTATGCGTACTGCTAACGACGCAAAGAGGCAGCCTTGACCAAGGCACAGTGACGAAAGCCAATGGCGCTTCACATGGGCAACAGGGTGACGCAGAAACAACCAGAGCGGGCAGACGAGAAGAAAGACGAGTTCCCGCATAATGAGCGATGAGCGGGCGCGCGCCGGGTGGCGTTTGCCAGCTGCCATCGCAGTGAATCCGGCGCCGCAGCGCGGTCGACAGCGGCGCAGAGCGACGGATGGGCATGGCGTAGGTGGGTGTGTGGAGTGGGTCACTGGCGCGGCCGGAGTGCGCGGGCGGTTGGAGCGGAAGCCGCGCGAGGGGTTTTCTGTCGTGACGCGCGAGTTGAGGCCACGCGGAATTATGCAGGGCGTGACAGCCTTACAATCAGTGTGACCAGGGAGAGAAATGAATGTGGGAGAGCGCCGCACTGGTCGGGGCGACGCGAGCACGGCTCTTTCCGCCCTACCCTGCCCCGCCCCGCCCTTTGCAGTCCCGCCCCGCTTGCGAAAAATGGAGACCGACGGTTTTCCGCCGCTTAGTTCTTTCTACTGCTGTGTCGGCGCACAGCACCAGCGCGAATGCAAAAATACTCTTAAATTACCCTCTGCTCAATACGTTAATGCACGCCCTGCAGCCCGCCAATAGCAAGGATAATAACTTCAATGAACGTTTATAATTTTATACGCGATATTGCATCGTTCATAGAAAAACGTAAATGTGTTTTTGTTTCCTGTTACAGCACGGGAAAACATCCTGATTGGTAGGGAATTAAATTATTAGCGTGTTTCCTTTTCACGCAAATTCTACATTCTAGTAGTGTCGCCTTCAAAAAAGTACATTCTCTCTAACAAGATGAAAGCGAATTATTTAAAGATACAGCATTGGTGTGTCTATTTTCTGCTTTATAAAAACTGTAATAGAGTATATTATTTTTGTAGTATTAAATCTCATAATGAAAGTCCTGTTACCTGTAATAGAGTATATTATTTTTGTAGTATTAAATCTCATAATGAAAATCCTGTTACTTGTTTATATTTTTTAAATTTGGTTTTGCTAGTGTCATCTTAAATATAAATTAATATAAACGTCAAGTACAAAACTAAATCACTCCTCCCCTCACGCCTCACTGCCTGAACAATAAGATTTGATGTTTTAAGCTAATATCATTGGGTTTTAGATGATGTATTATGCTCTTTGATGTTTTGAAAACCAATGTTCTTTTGGGGATGTCGCATCCCCATCTTCCACACAGCGTCTGATGGTAAGTGTCATGAGCAGTGTACACACGACTTCAGTGATGCAAGGAAAATGGTGGAATATTCCGTAAATCTCAGAGCACACAGGGTACTTAATTTTAGAAGTTGTCAACAGAATGTTCTACTATAGTACGATTGTAACTTATGAAACGAAATAATAACGATAGATTTTATTCATAAAAGCTTCAGGTAAAATAGAACCCTTCGGTGCTAATTATCTCGACAAAATATATACTTTATCTAGCGCTACCCTTTTTTTCATTAATACGTCGCAGAAGGCACAAAGACGGCAGAAGAAAGGTCTAGAATATTGCATGTTTTCTCAAACATATTACGTTGTTTTAATGAGATTTTTGTGAAAGAGGTGCAACCATGTAGCCGCATTTTCACGTGAATTGCCACCATCGTGTAATAAAATACGCAACGGAGAATCACGAGTTTTGAATCATCAAAGAGTACAATCATAATTTATGTTGGGAATAATAACACAACAAATTATAATTAACATAGATGTAATGGATAAAAGAAAAAATTTCGGAATAATATTTTCATACGGGTTTTTAGAGATTTCCGCTGTCTCTCGAGAGCTTCTTAATTCTCCTGCATTAAACCCTTTCATTCTTTAATCTCTAATTCACCCTGTTACATTCATATCAAGCCACCACGCGATTATTTTATCTTTTGTCGAACATATTAGAATATGGAGACGTTAGCTTAATAATGGACAAAAGTAAAAATACGTTTGTTCAGAAACGCTTAATTTTGCATAAAAATTTAAGAAAACAAACAAATTTAGAAAATTTAGAAATGTTTTGAAATAATTAACAAATAATTGAAAAGCCGATTATAATAGTTCCTAAAATCAGCAATAAATTCCAAATATTTGAATGTACAAAATTTTAAGATAAAATTACTTTTAGAAATAATATTTAAAATAAAATCAATATAATAAAATATGTTACAGCGAAAATTCCACACGATGAAAAATGAAATACCATTTACAAGATAACTTGTCAAGATTTTGATTTTGACTTACATTGGTCAAACTAAACGAAATTCGGATTTCAGGGTGGTGGCGTGGATGTCTGCGTGATAGAAAACAGAAACTTTTAATTGGGCAAGAGTTATCTTCCTGGGCAAGCGTTACATCAGTAATACCGCAGGGGAGTGTCATTGGACTTCTATTCTAGCATTCGTCAATGATCTGCCAGCGCATTTAATCTCAAACGTTCGGCTATTTGCAGACATTTGCACAATATATCGTAGTATGAATTCGAAAGAAGATTAAGAATGCTGCAACGGGATCTTGATGCGTTACATTACTGCACGGAAAATAATGGAATGTCCATAAATAGCTCTAAAAGCAAATCCATCACGTTTGACAGGAGTATTAATTACAGAAAAACAAATTTCCATTTAAATAATGACATATTCCGAGAGTGTCCTCGTGCAAGTACCTAGAAATCCATTTCAATAGTAAATTAAGCTGGAAAAGATACACATGTATTTTTTTGTAGGGAAAGCCCGGAGATCTCTTCATTTAATTTAGATTTACTCAGTCAAAAAACAGTAAAAACTGTACGTGACGTAGGGGAAAAATTATCTGCGCACGTTTTCTTGAGTTTCAGAATCCCTTCTCGTCATTTTAACTATAGAGTTGAAAGATGAGTTAAAGTTTAACATAAATAGATTTTAAAAATAAATTTAAAAAATCACAAGATTAGCAATATTTGAAAAATAGTTTTTTTTCGTTTCTGAGTTATAGGAAACTTACTTGCATCGGTACACGAATTGCAAGTATGATTTTTCTGCATTGCTAACAAAATAACAACTCGCCCTTACCTCTACTCTTACCATTACAAGCAAAAGGAGAGTTCAACAAAACGTTCGCGTAGTGAAGCTACATTTACGTTCAGAAGCAAAATAAGGGGCCACCTCAGCATTTGCTCAATGGATCAGAGAAACTAGACAAAAATCTGATTGAGATGGGGATCATTGAGCCGGAAGCTGAAGTATATTATTTGTTATAAACATATTAAGTTTTAAAAAAAATATACAATACAAATGTAAACTAATTCATTACATATCACTCTTTTGGTAAAATAAACATTATTTTTCTGTTTGATAATCAGTATAGTCTCCAATTATATAGAAAGAGTTACGCAGCAGAAAAGATTTTACTTTTAACTTAAATTTGTGAACCGACTTCAATTGTTTAATGTCATCTGGCAGTGCTTTGTAAAGTAACGTACATGTATTGTATGTGAATTTCCGAGAGTGAGCTGCTGATACTGACACTTGATGAACGTGATTTTTACGACGTACGTTGTAATTATAAATATCAGTATTGCATGAAAATATGTTCCCATCGGTAAGGAAATCACTTTTGACAAATATTACATATTCGGTAATATATAAGGAAGACAGTGGTAAGATTCCAAGCTCAATGAAGAGGAGCTTACAAGGGTAACGCGGAGATAGCATTTTTTCATTATTCGAATAATTTTATTTTTCAATCTTAATGTCTGAGCACTACATGATGAGTTTCCCTACTTTGTAATGCGCATACTAAAAAAGAGTGCAGCAATCGCAAAGGAAATTGCTTATTTATCGCTTGTTCATCCGATAATGGAATATGGAGCAATTTGTTGGGATCCGCACAAAATTATATATATCACCAAAGTAAACAGCCGTTAATGTGTGCAATGCAAAAAGGGCAGGTCTCAAGGGGCAAAGATAACTGCTCTCTTCCTTTTCGTCTTTGTATCGTCGGCGTAAGCGACCTCGAGCGCAGAGGTAGGAAGAAACGGCGGCACAAAGCGGCTGAAACGGCGCTCGACCCAGCTGGCGCCGGCCCGACCCGCTAAGGTCGGCAGTGGCCTTCAGTGATCTCGCTGACCCTTTTGCAGCGCGTATATCATCGCGATTGTTGCTAATCTTTCCGATTCCGGACCTCCCCGTTCCCCGGCGCTCTCCCACCAATCCCCTCCCTCGCAGCTAATCCGCCTCTATACATCCCCCGCCCGGGCCCCTTTACGCATGTCGCTCCCGTTCTCCCGGCTTCTGTTTTGGCCGGAAATCGGGTCAGACGTTTTGCACTCCCCGCCCTCTCTCATACCCCCCGCGCGCGCGGATCCCTGGCGTCGTGGATTGGAAACACGCGCGGGTTCGAATTGGAATCGGGCGAGTTCGGGGAATTCGTAAGATTCGATCGGAATCTCGCAAGCGCGAGAAGAATCCGCGCCCAGTGAATCTGCGGCTAATGTTGGGCGCGCGATGGCCTGACTGCGGTGGGGCGCGGAGGGGGGGGGAGTGGGGGCCGGGAGGCGGATTTAAATGGCGATTCCGCGTAGTTCTCGGGCTGCGCGCTCGCCGCGCTGTTCGTCTCCCCCCCCCTCCACCGCCCTACTCCTGACGGCCCACCACCCCGTGAGAGTGACAGTGTGTGTGTGTGTGAGTGCGTGTGTGTGTGTGTGTGTATGTGTGTGTGGTAAACTGGCAGGGGTGGGGCGGGAAAATGCGGGTAATCGCGCATACCACGGACGTTCAAGCTATTTTTCCGCGCGTCCGGTGTGAGTTTCAAACAGTACGACCTCCAGCGCAGTCTCCTCTAAATGTTCGAGAGGGAGCCGCCAAATACACGGCGACACGCACTGGTGGTCTTTTTTTCTCGTCTGTTTTTTTTTTTT
>BOPP01000110.1:3066394-3100891 GCA_017312745.1 Gryllus bimaculatus
CTACAACTAACAATTTTGAAAAGACAGATATTCTAATGAATATATTCATCAAGGACTGATCTTGAAATAAAGTCAGGTATAATTTTTCAAAAATGTGAGTAGTTAAAGCGTTAATTTTACCGTGAATTATAGGCAATTTTCAAATATAATTTGCATCGAAAACCATTCCATATTTTTTCCTTACATGCTGTCAAGGACCTAAATATGGAGTTGGTCCCATTTTTTGTGACTCTAGTGGGTTCTAAAACTTAGAAAAATTCACATTGCAGATGTACAATATTGAGATTTTTTAAAACGGGCGCAAATGTTTACTTTAAATGTTCTCCACGAAAAGAGCTTGAAAGTCTTAAAAAACCGAAGTCTCCTTTCCATTGAACTTTTAGAATGTTTGAAAATTGCGAAAGTTAGAAATAAAGGGGAAAAGTCCGTACTGTTGTAGCTAATCTAGTTTTTTTAAGGGATTACACATTGAAGTGCAATACACGAGATTTTAGATGATTCAAAGTAACTTTTGTATGTCCCAGGAATTTGGATCTAAACTTAAGTGCTATGAAAGCTATCAGATATATTTACATTGGTGTATTTAATGTGTTTCTTGAAAGCCAGAATAAACATAATTGTGATACAAGAATTGGAAACTAGACGCAATTGGTGATATATTTTTTAAGCAATACACTTCAATATCTGCATCACCATACGCTCCACATGTGCAGTCAAGAATGAAAAGTTTACGAAAGAATCAGCCAAAAACTGTAGTTGACGTCCGAGGTAGAAGTGTAGAGCGTTAATGATCTTTGACAACAACAAGGATGCAGGGGCAAATATTACTCCTAATCAGCTGTGGGATCGCAGTGAACTTCCTAAACATTATTACAATTTATAAAATATTGAAAGAAAAGCTAATGAAAGCTATCCAAATAAAGGTAATCGCAAATTTAGAGGCTACTGACATTCTTAGGTTCTCACTAATTACCTTACGTTAATCGATCATGCGGAAAATTCTGCGCTTTGCGTACACTCAAAGCGTACTTCGCGCACTTCAACAGGACAAGCGATCTCCATTGTTTCGTGATTGCCGCCCTTTCGCGACCTCGCCGAGCGCAATCTTTTGCAAGGAATTCCATAACGCAATCCGCATATCGCGCACGGCCTGTCGCCGGCGGGAGGAAGGGGAGGGAGACGAGGAGGAAAGCGGGGGCCGACAGCCGAGCGCGTGCCGAAGCGACGCATGCAAATTTGAAATTCCATATTTCATGAAGTCATTAGCGGCGCAAACGCGGATAAACATCGTAATGAACAACGCGAAACACGCGCGCCAGCGCCCGTGCGCACGCGTCGCGCAATCCGCGAGGAATAATCGCCTGGCGGCACGCGCGACGCTACCCCGTCCCCCTCCCACCCCTGCGCCACGCGGTCTCCCAGTGCCTTCGCGCGCGCCAGTTGCGGTGTTCCCCAAGGAGGCTTTTCGAGGGACTTAAACAGAGAGGTTTCTCAGGGCACCAACTGATGTCACTGCGGTGCTTCTGACCCAGATTTTCTAGGGTTCCACTCCCGATGGCGGCAAGATTTTCGAAACTAGCTACGCAGCTAGTAGTCACATCAAATTAGAACTACAAAAGGTGGTCCAAGGAAACAAATTGGGGGTGTTTTGAAACTAGGTATGGTTGTTGGTAGTGTGCATAACATATTAAAAATCCTGGAGTGTGGAGGGTCGCCGGGGTTATTTTGAATGTTGACAGTGTGCCTAATATTTTACCAAATATTTGTACCCGATCCTTATGAAATAAACTATGGATTATCAGTCTTCGTACAGGAGGTAATTTGGATCCCAATGACCACGGACACTCGCAAGCCTATATACAAAAATAGATTTGTAAAGGTGTATTTTTTTAAATACTCAAATACATATTGCTGGCCTATAGAAGCGAAAATGCTGATTAACAAAACCAAAAAGTACCACCCACTCTGGCCACGAACATCAAATAAAAACATACAACACTGCAATAAATTAACTATTTTAATAAAAATGTTGTCGAATAATGAAGCCACACAGAATAGTACACGTACAATAGTGTCTTTCGAATATTATAATCTCTTGTCAATAAAAGAAAAAAATGCTGTGGCATGGCGCAACACGTGAATTCCAAAAATTTAATAGCAGGGTCTTCTCAGGAGCCTTGCTCTTGCACGATGTCAGATGTGTGGTAAGCAGAATTCACTGAGTATGGGAATTCAGTCGTTAAGGGAAGAATAAGAATTGACATAATAAGACACTGAAATAATTGCATTTTCCGGTTAAAAATCGAACTTTTTCATTGTTAATGAATTTTTCCTGGGTAATTAACAAAGCCTTGGACATCTCTTAGGATACATAACTTTCTTTTCATTTCTATGCGAATTGGAAAAAACTAACACAGACAAATCGAGTTGTATGCGATTCCGGTGAAACATCGGCAATATTCAAATTGTATTTTGTTTGTTAAACGATCAGCTCCTAAAATCATTTTTCACTAACAATGTCACTACATTTAGTTTCTGAATCCAATATTTAAAAAAAATACATTTCAATTCAACTTCCAATTATGGAAATATTTAAAATATTTCGTTGCAGCCTTTATGGGACCATCTCCATCGTTCATTTTTTTCATTGTGCTCTGACTCCTAGCAAGTCTTGCTAAAGATTTGTAATTTCTTCGTGCACGATCATCTTGTTTATTACTCTAATCTCTTATTACCAAGGAGGTTCTGAAATTGTAAGAATCTTTTCCAATATATTTAATTGTTATCTGAGACTCGTTTAATTGAGTCACTTTGCCTGATAATTTTCATTTAGAACCTGGTTGGTCGTCGTTCCGTCGAAGAAGATCCTTGTGGAATTTAATTAGTTTCTTCCTGATGACTTGTGACGCGGTCTTATTAGTTTCCAGCACACGATCAAGACTATCATATTTACTCTTATCTCCTCTTTCTCCGCTGATCAGAATGTTGTCATTCTTACGTTTACATTATATTAATTCTCTTAAAATGTGCCCTTAACAATTTCCAACAATGCTACCTTATTTCAACATAACCAGAACGTAATTAGCTACATTTTCCCGGCCAATATCTTCTACTTTTTTGTAATTCATTATAAGTTAATCGCGATGAGGTTTGGAAACAGTTGAGTTTCTGAAGGTATGAAAAAAGTTTCAGAAATAATTATTTGTCTTCGTTCAGTTTGCAGTCTTTCTAGTGGTTCCAAAAATATATATGTTACATACTTAATAATTTCAACGGTAAGTGTACAAAATATTTTGAAGGCATGTAGGATGATAAATGCAGCAGGAAGATGAAGAGACCTCTAAAACTTGATAATAAGCTCTTTGAAAAATATAAAAAATTTGGTCATTTGAAGAATCTCTAGGAAGATTAATTAATAATTAATTCTAAACGATATTAATTTGATTACTTCCTTTTTGGATAAGAAAAAAGGAAAAATGTAAAGGGAATCTACTTTAATCGTCCACAAATTATTCTGTGGTGGTGTACTTGAGTGACAGAAAATATTTGTGGCCACTTAATAAGAGTTAAAGCAATGTCCAAGAATGTCTCTATTCCATATTGTGTCTCAATCAAATTCACTTAAAAATAGATAGAAAAAAACTGACTTTATTTTTCAAACTTTCTTCTATCACAATTGATGAAGAAAATGAACCTAGCATATTACACATGATTTATGTTTCACACCTATCTGAAATCTATTCCGATATCGTAATATTTATTTATGATACGAGTGGTCAAAAGTATTTTATTTTTCGAGTAGGAAATGTTGCGACAGAGGCCGATTGGCACAATCTTACGCGCAAAATAAAACCACTTTTACCACGTGTGTAATACACTAATATTTAAAAGGCCTTACTAATTTTCCAATTTTTAATTTCATTTTAATTCAAATATACCAATCTGATCACTTAATGATAGAGAAAGGCCAACAGTAGCCAATGTAAGCAAACGAAAGTATTTTCTTTTCTTTGTTGCAGTCACACACTTGAGCATCGTGTTGTTTTTAGCATCAGTGCTAAAAATTGAACTTTTGGCACACTATTTATGACCTGAAATAACCGCTTTGCTAGTGTCTGTATAAAAAAAAGTTACATACCGTATTAAAATTTGAACAAGTCGTTGTTTGGAGTTTCTAGAACTTGCGAAATGAGATCCGCCAAGCTGTTTTGTCTAGGATGTAGCAAAGCTAGATAACAAGAACCTTTGGGGGGCAATGTATTTCTATACCGTTGTAGTTGTTCCACTGCACTAGTCGTGGAGAACTTCCGACCTTACTCGACCTCGACAATACAGAAAGTTCGTACATTACCAGACTCATCTCTACTTTTGTCCTTCATGGAGTTTCTCGTTCACTCTGCGTTTCTCGTTCATCGGGTCTAAACACATTGCAGATGCCCCTCAGCAAGCCTTAAATACATGCAACGCAATTGCGGATTCTCTAGCCATAACTATGTCAGAGGCACGAGCCAATGCTTCTCATTTGAATGAAAATCTGTTCTACTCTCCGCGTTCAGTAACGGTACAATTTATGCTACAGATTGACAATTAATACATACATTAACCTCTGCGTATAATTATAAAAATTGACATTATTCAGATTTTAAAAATTACTAACATTTTATTTTGTAATACAACCTCTCTCAATTTTCATCCTTTGGATCAATTCCAATACAAATTTCTTTTTTATTGTATTTATTTTACTTAAGTAAGAGTGAAAAACTATGTGAGATGTTTGAGGAGGAGACGAGTATTATTAGCTAGATTTTTAAATTCTGGGATCCTTACCCTAAGCCATATACAAATTGAATTCTGAATACAGAAATAAACAAGCATTTTTGGCAAGAATTGATAAGAAAATATTCGCTCCTGACAAATAAAATATATTTTCAATGGCAAATCAGGTATAGATTTGGGCTCTTATCACGCATGTCCTTCGTGAAGGAATACACTTCCTGTCACGAAAACATGGTGAACAATAATTTCAACAACTATGTTTCCCATTTAACTCTAGAAAACGTGCACAGATTGTGAAGTTACATTTAGTACGTTCAAGAGCAAAACTAAGGGCTGTTACAGCATTCTTTCAAAGGATCAAGAAAACTAGACGTAAAACCTCACCGAATTATGTAGTGAAGTATTTTTATGTCTTTTAATCTTCTTTCTTGTTGAACTCATGGCAAAACAGTTTTTAGCAACTACTAAATTTTCCGCACATGTCTACAAAATACTTCATTTTTTTAAAAATTAAAGCGAGATTACGATAAATAAATTTTGTTCATCGGTGTTTATCGTTTGATGAATATAAAATACTTGTTCGAGTTTTCTTCCCTTCAGTCATATTTAGTATTTAAATTTCTTTTGAGTTCGGTGTCCCTTCTCGTAAGAATTCCTATCATAGACTTGCATCTCGACATTAACCTTCTAACTTAGAATTTAATGATACAAAAAGTATCTGAGTTCTGCGTACTCGCTTTGCACGTACACGCTTTGTAAAGTTACGACTGATGCTTCTGTTTTTCTCTCTTATCCCTGTAGAATGGCAATACGATTACTCCTCTAATTTGCAACTGTTTACATTTGTATTTCAGTGATTTATATTTCTTGTTTTATTTTAAGAGTTGCATTATTTTACCCATTCAACTTCTTCCTGTTATTCAATTTCAATTTTCCTTCACTCTCGTCAACCGTACACGACCTTGCAATGCTCAACACTCCGCCCCTACCTGCGCATCTCATCTTCGAAACGCTGTCGGCAGCGGCGGTCCCATAGCCATAGGAGCCCCGCTTTTCAGTACTGCAGTGCCCAGTGCCGCCCCCGCCCGCCCACGCTGTCACCTCTGCAGCCGCCCTCCCTTGAAGCGCCCGCCCCGCCCCTAAACTCCTCTACCCCACCACTCCCGCTCCCCATTTCCACTACTCTCCTCACCCTTCTTTTCCATTTCTTCAGATCAGTTCAGCTCCCTCCTCTCTCTCTCCTCATTTCACACCTTCCACCCCTTCTCCCTCTTACCTCCTCTCCCATCCCGTCCCGCCTCATCCGCTGCGACTCCCCCTGACACGTCCTCCCCTCCGATTCCCGCACAGATCCACCAACGATCCCCACCTGGGAGAAGCTGCGTATTCTCACCCCTCCCCACCACCTCCCACCGCCCTCCACCCACATTCCTCATTCGTCTCACGCGCATTTCCTCCCGTCCCTCGCTTCCCCACTAGATTCACTCCTTCACTCTTCTCCTGCGCCCCGCTGCGACCTCCGGCGCCTGCCCCACACGCAGCGCCGTCCCGTACAGCAGCCCAGGGCGGCGCCGCCTCGCGTGTGGAATCGCCGTTAAGCGCAGCCCTCGTAAACGCGCCGGATGTTCGCCGTCGCCCGCCCCCCGCCCCTGCCGCCCCGCGACCGCCGCTGACGACGCGCAGGGGGCGGGGGGGGAGGAGTTTCGCAGCACCGCAGGGGCGGAGGGCGCAGGTTCACACGCAGTGCGAAACGCTGCCCCCTTTGTGCACAGTGGGTCCTGGGGGCGGCCCTTGAGGGCTGTGCTTCCAGATATTCTCTCTCTCTCTCTCTATAAGAGAGAGTGAGAGATAGAGGAAGTGAGAGTGAGAGATCCTCTTCAGACACGCATTCAGCCATTCTCTAAATCAGTAAGTCAATCAGTGTGTCATCCAGTCAATCACAGTCAATCCACGAGTCACTCAATCTGTCAATCATTCAGTCAGTAACTCACTTTCTCTGACACTGTCAGTTACAGTCAATCAATCACTCCCAGTAATTCAGTTTGTCATTTTCACTGAGCCACTCTCTAAATGAGTAAGTTAGTCGGTCACCCAATCAGTCAATCACAGTTAATCCACCAGTCAACCAATCTGTTAATCATTAAGTCAGTCAATCACTATCTCAGACACTGCCAGACACAGTGATTCAATCACTGTCACGTACTCAGTTTGTCATTTTTACTCAGTCACGCTCACGTGGCAACTAGGTTAGGTTAAAAGCTGATGTACGTGCGTCCGCTTATAGGAAGTGTGGCGTCGTTAACACGAGGGCCAGAACCGTTAGGTTGGTGAAAGTACGCTGCGGGGGAGGAAGGGGTTAAGCCTGAACATCCGGAGTTTGCGCTCTGGCGGTTGACTCATGTAGAGTCGCAGAGCCACAAAAATACCGTTGGCTGTAAACTCCGAGGAGGCTAGCTAGCGTGCCTCAACCGGAAGCAGGCGAGCCAACCCTGAGAATCCAGTGTGGGGGCGTAAACCAAGGCTGGCCAGCGAGTCTCGCGCCAGCCGGCGGGCCTATCTATGGAACAGTGGTGGGGGTGTCAGCCTCAACTATTTAACGCGGCGCCATCTGCGCCCGCGCTCTCATTCAGTTTGCATCGGGTAGCTTGTACGTGTATGTACAAGGAGGGTGTAGGAGTGAGGGCGAGATGTCCGGAGAGTAAGGGCCAGACAATCTCACGTGCTGTAGGCACACGGTCGCCACGACCGGGTTAACTTTTGGCGTCAGGCCATGTGACGGTAATTGTCACGGGACAGAGGTCCGACGGCGCGCATCACGCGTGGCTTGTATTTTCTGCGGTAAAGCAGTGTTCCGAAAGGAAAAGGTTGCCGGAGTGTTTTAATATTAGCAATCCATTGTAACTTGTACATAATCTTTGAATATATTATTTTTATTTTGTTATTGAAATTTTTTTTTATTTCACTACGTCACAGAAGCTTTGATCTTGTTCCGACTGATTTTGTGCCTCACCGGTGGGAGATACCTGGTTGGGAAAACCCCTCAAACGGATGGGTAGGTGAGCGTCGGATACCACCATCCAGCGGGGGAAGGTCTCCGCCATCTCCCACAACAAAAACATGCACCATGCTTACGGTACTAATGACCATAGTACTAGACGCGCGCGGAATCACGAATGGATCGCGGAACATATCGCCAAGAAGCCAAGAATCCCCGTGTGAAAGTGCTTGTTTGTCCCCCGCGCTGCGAGCACGGCCACTGTGGCGGCGCCTGCCCCGGCCGGCCCCCGCCGGCGCCGCTCACAGGAAGCGCTGCGCGTTTGCCTCTTGCGGCGGCGCCCGCGGCGCGGCGCAACGCGGCCGTCGCGCGAGCAACCGAGGGGGAGGCCTCTATCTCAAATCAGGTGCTAAATAACTCTAATCTATCTCTATAAATTACGTTACCTTTTGAACAACTCTAATCGAGTCAAAACGGCCGCGCAAACTTCTCGAAGATTAAAAGAGTCCTGACAACTTAAAGTAATAAGTAAAGTCGATGTGACGCGAAAGATAGGGTGTTCATGTCGACCTGTTTATCTCGCCTTGAGAATGATAATAAATTCGCGCTTTAGAGGTACTTTGCCGTGAATAAGCTTTTGTAGGCTTTTACCTGAGTGTAAAGTATAATTTGTCTGGTCACAACGTTCTATGTGTTCTTTATCTTCATTCATTATGAAAAGTAGTTAACAGGTTCACAAACTTCAGCTATGAAATAGCTTTGCGTAGGATATAGGCAAAATGAAATACATGGAAACGATATCAAGAAGAAATTCAATCAAAAATGTAGATTTAATCTCCCCATTTTGCAGGACCAAGAAGTTATATTGAAAACAATTATAAACACGATATTATAAACAAATATTAAAATTTGAATAAAAGGGACAAATACAGCTAATTCTTATCAGGTGCAAAGATATTTATTATATTCACAGGCATTTAAGTAGTGCATAAATTCAAATCAGATGGAATTGAAGATCAAAGACAAAATGCAAAAGTAAATGGATTGAAGGTATTTTGTGACAACTACTGCAAATTATATAACCTCATGAAGAAACACACTCGTTGTTTTTCTACGTCAGTACATAATGACGCTGGTAATTTAACACAAAACACCACCTCTCCCCTTCATTTCCTGCATTATCACAAGCCAATGCGACCTTCCACACCGATCCGGGACGATCAGGCAAGTCGTTTGAATTTCATTTCCTACTTTATTTTCAAAGGTAACACCAGGTAAATAGATTATACCCTGTTTACCTTCAATGAAGCGCCTCCCTGCTCCCGGGCGACGCGAAATTTCAGGGCGAGCTCTAATGGCTACGCGACGGTTAACAGCGCGGGCTGTTGTCACAGGAGGCCAAAGCAAACAGAGGCTGCGCCACACACAAACAGAAAGCCCGCGCAATTCGGATGGGCAGAGCGGGCGGAGGCGGCGCCGTTCCGCTGCTCTCGGCGGCCGCGCCCCCGCACTCCCCGTCAACGCCTCTGGGACTCCGCGCCTCCCTCTGTTCCACTGCACCCTGTCCACCACATCACCACGTTCCAAATCACCATGACCACACATATCCACGTCCCCACACCTCCACGTCCCCACACCTCCACGTCCCCACATCTCCACGTCCCCACATCTCCGCGTCCCCACATCTACATGTCCCCCACATCTCCACGTCCCCACATCTCCGGGTCCCCACATCTCCATGTCCCCCACATCTGCATGTCCCCCACATCTCCATGTCCCCTACATCTCCACGTCCCCACATCTCCACGTCCCCACATCTCCACGTCCACACATCTCCACGTCCACACATCTCCACGTCCACACATCTCCACGTCCCCACATCTCCACGTCCCCACATCTCCAAGTCCCCACATCCCCACGTCCCGACATCTCCACGTCCCCACATCTCCACGTCCCCACATCTCCGCGTCCCACATCTCCATGTCCCCACATCTCCATGTCCCCACATCTTCATGTCCCCTACATCTGCATGTCCCCACATCTCCATGTCTATATGGTATGTCCATGATCCCACATCACAATGTTTCACACCGCTATGTCCCCCAAATCACAGTGTCACCACATAACAGTGGTGTCCTTACACCATAATGTCCCACATCATGTACATAGTGTTCCCACACAATGTACCACTTAGCAATGATCCCAAATCACAATGTCCCTTATCTCCATGTCCAGCACACCAACATGTGCCTTACAACAATTCACATTTCTATGCATTCATATGCAGGCCTACTACAGATCACGTGCATGTCTCCTAATATACGGAACTACTATCATATAATGAATGTTGCAGGTTGTCACATGTTTCGTAGTGCTACACCAAACACCGTTCATACGCTTCTACAACATCCGTTTTCTTGACTCCCGCACCTAAAGATCGATTTTTACAGAGTTTATATAGTTTGTTGTGGCCAAAGCGTTGTTGTAAATTGCATTGTCACACACTCTCTATGAAATATATTACACATTTAATTGAGTAGTGGTCTCGTAAATTACGAGTTTGGTTTATTACGAAACTTCCATTAGCGTGATTTGTTCATTTACTATTCCCATCGCACCATCATTACCCACATAACAAGCCACATCCTCTATATCGCGTTTCCCGTGCAGAGCGAGCCACAATCATTCGCTAACCTCGCACTATCTTTATGGTTCACCTGCCCGGTTTCCGTTGTTCGCCGCTTGGCCCTCCCTCTCGCAGTCGACCTCCGGCCGCCCACGCGACTCCCCTCCCACGCGCTCTACGATCGAGTCCTGCGCCGCGCCGGGCCGCTCCACGCGGCCTGATTGCTCCGCCTAATGAAGGCGCCTCGGGGACCGCTCTAAGCCCGCTGCACCGCTCTCAACATCGCCCACGCCCCTCCCTGCGGCGACTCCAGCCGGGCTCCCAGGGTTCGTGTCCCGACGGTGAATGTTCCACACCAGCCGGCTGTTGGGTCGAATTCAGCCGCTGTTGAGATCTTTAGTAGCCGGCTGTTCTGAATGGAAGATTTTAGTGGTTTCTTCGATCAACGCCAGGCGAATTCCTGGGTAGGACATAAGCAAGCGGACAATGGATGAATTTTCCGTCCTCGCCCTCGTTCTTTTCTCTCCCCCTACACTCACACACATTCACTACATTACGACACATGACGGGAGATAGTTAATAACTTAGCTGAGCTTCTTATCCGTGCTGGGGCAGTGCCATGCTGAGGGAGATTCCGCCTTCGCTTTCCTCATCTCTTCCTTATCATCCTCTTCCAGTTTCATCCTCATCCATTCTTCCTTCATCCTCCTCCACTCTCCCGTCATCCTAATTCATCCTCCCTTCATCCTCAACGAGACTTTCTTACTCTTCATCCATCCTCTCCTCATCCATATATAACTCTCCCTTAATCCTCATCCACTCAACATTAGCCTCATCCACTATCCTTTCAACTTCAACCACACTCTCCTTTTCTCATCTTCCTCATCCAAGTTTCACTCTTTCTCATCGTCATCTTCACCCACTTTCCCATCACCCATATCCCAATTCTCACCCTTCTCCTCTCATCCACGCTCTCCTCATCTTCTCTCATTTTCCCCATCCTTCATCCCCCCTCCTTTCTCCCAGTTACACCGCGCTCACCTCCCGGAGTGCGTTCACCTTTCGCCAGGCGCCGGACAACAGGCGATAAATTGGGAGGCGAAGCGACGCGTCGTATCGGCCAATGGCGAGCTGCGCTTTGCCGGCGGGGCGTCCTGGCAGGATGCGCGTAGTTGCTGGGTGCCCCCGCCCCCTTCGCAGCCCCAGCCCTTCTCCGTCCCCCGTTCCACCTCGTCGGTCTGCCTCGGCCCGGCACGGTTTCGCGTACTGTGGGCCGGACTGCGAGGGGGAACTCACCGGTGTTGCTAGCAGTCACATAGTACCAATGGGATAAACCAGCGTCACTTCTTTCTATATTTGCTTAGGTAAGGTAAGGAGTTTATGTTTTATTCATTAGCAATGTTTTATATTGTAACCTTTCCTAACCCTAAATGATACTTTCGCCTTTCAAAACAAACCTAATCCGTCATCTAGTCTCCTCGCTTTGCGGAAACTTCTGAGTTTTCTTATAGACAGACGTGACTGTAAATACGGCCCAGCTTTACTTTGCTATCTTGATGTAGAATAATGTTGATATAGACTTCGATGATGAGATATAGTTTAATATTTCTTACCCCACGTAGGGGAAGCCAATTAAATACGTTTTAATTCGTTCTAATAGTAATTTAATTTTTCTAAATATGCCCAGCTTTGCTCTTGTCTGACCATAATGTGAATATATTTTTATTGAATTTTGTTACCCTTATATAGACGCGGGTTGACGTTTGTACGCAGCGCCTAATTTCTGGAGATTACACCAGAGGATTTCTTTTGAGAGCATGTCGTGAAGGAAATCCACTTGACTTACGATACTTCAAATGAAATTTGTAGAAGTATTTGGAACTCGATAACAACTTTATTCATCTACATATTCTCAGCACAATTTCTTTTAAACAGCACTATTCAACTATTACATGCATTTTCATCTGCTTTCAGCACTTCCTCTTCTCTTTTTCAGCAACATGTAATTTAAAAAATCATATACCCATTTCAATATACACTTACACACATATAGACAAAAGTACTATTACAAAATACCTCGAATGTCTTGCAGTCTTTATTTTCTTCAATTTTGCCCTTGCTCTCAACCTTTGCGCCGAGCGATGAGATGATTCCCTCTACCACACCTACGGATGAATTCTAAACCCTGAATACTCTTCGCGTCTTATTCCTTATCATTGCCCCGTTCACGAATCGTCTTCTAGCGAGATCGGTGAGCGAAATAGGAGAACTAAAGACAGGTACTCTGTATCTAACAATGTTCATGCTACGTGTTTGTTTTTGAGGTGTCCGCTCACCAAGAAATTGAAAAAAGATTATTTCCAAGGCTATTTTAAAAGTAATACGCAGTAGAAATTACCTCATATACTGCAATGTTCTTAAATAATCTATTTTAATGTTTCTTTTCCCTTGCCTATAACATACTGCACAGTAAATATGTATATTGGCATAGAACACCTTGAACATAATGAGGACAGAGTCAAGGATGTTTTATGTTAATCTTTTGCACCGAGTGTCGGAGTTTCGTCATCAACGTGGAACTGCATAGCAAAACTGCGTCTTAAGAGTGTTAGGTTGAATATTACAACGGTATTCCGCTCCTCACATACCAATCACAAAACATCACCGGCCCCCCCTCCAACAAAACTGTTAAATATCTTGGAGTTCTGTTTGATAAAAGTGGTGCAAAATACAAAACACCAAATAGCAGTAGCGAATAAAAGAGTCCATCAGTTACATCCTAATCACAAAAAGTTATACGACTCATAATTTTCTATGCTTCCCTAGTTTGGGGTGTCGCTGCCAAAACAAACATCTTCAAAATGTACAATTTTTGAAATAGATTCCTATGCGCCAATCTCAAAATATCTCAGGTACATTCCGAATGCGCAGTTACATAATGAACTTGGCATTGCACCAAACCCGTCCATTTCTCCCTATTATCCATAAAATTATATTCCAAAATATTAAAGATCCCTTCAGCTATTTACTTTCTCATAGATAAGCAAAATCCTCACCGTAAAAGGTTAAAAAGAAAGTTACCAAGAGATTTATTTGATCCCACATAGACATAAACCGATGAGTCTTTTTCCATTATAAACTACTATATATAACCATTTTATTCTATCATATCTAAAACTCAATTTCTGTTTGTAATGTCTCAAGATACTTGTATATAAATCATATTAATGTATTTATCTTATGAAGCTGCAAAGGTCCAATGACGAAGCTAGAATAAATTTAAAAATAATCTATTCCGTTTGCAAATTTGTGTTATCGTTCGCCATGTTGTGAATCGATTCTTTAACGTAGGGTAGGATGAAAGATCTTTTCACGCGTGCGTAATTTTGCGGGCGTTGTGTTTGCTTCGGCCCACTGCGCCAAAGAGGGCCCACGCCCGCTGGAGTTGCACCCGCGCGCCGGCGCGCACAAAGGCAATTTGCTTGTGTGCGTTTTTGAGAGGGGCTCCAACCGTTACTCTGTTACGGCCGTGGGCTTCCATTAGACGAGCTGCTGCTATTAACTCGAAACTCTGCATCTCCCCCTCTCTATCCTTTCCTCATGATGAACTGTTTTCGTGAGGGTATCGGCCTAGAAGCTGTTTGTTCTGATAATGAGAAGCTAGTGGATCGATGTTTAGAGTAGACGATTTGTTATGTTATGTTCCATGTTTTTCAAAAATGTGTTGGCCGTTGCTTGTATATCGTATATTGAAACTTTCCCATTATTCTTCTGTCGCGCAACACAAATTTAGAGGAAGTTTCTTTTAATTCGTATATCGAAATCAATATAAGAGTAAAAATTATATTTTTAATAATAGTGTATATGTTATGAGGTATTGAAGGGTCTCTCCTTTCATATATATGTGCTTATTGAATACTTTAATGAGGGGTATCAAGAATCAAAATAGAGAAATAGAGAGTACTTATAACTTCTGAAATAATGTACGCCTAATCTCAGTACATGTAATACTTAATATTGTTACAACCAATAATTACTTCTAAGTCTAATACAAAATCGAAATTAATCTCCAATAAAATTATTTACAAGAGGCCGAGAGAAGAATAACCGTGTTTCACATTTTAGAAGAATATTACGTATCTTTTAAAAGTTACAAAAATGATTGTATTCAAATCATTAAAGTGTATAGAGAAAATTAATTATCTTCTAGAAAAACCAATTGTCAGATCAGAAGTTAGAGCTGATATGAACAGATTGAAATACATGCACTTGCACATGCTCCTTGCACTTACATAAATACACTCTTAATTTCTACATCTCTCAGATATGGTGCTATACAAACACTTTTTCGCTTAGCGTTTTTACTAACTGAATGTGACACTTCCCGCGGAAAGTATTATTTTTATTTACGCTGTGTAGATTCACAATAAATAGAAATATTAAACAAAACACAGTTGCCTGATTCGTCCATCCTTCCGCAAAGAAATTTACTTGAAAAAGTAGTAATAAAAATACTTGCAACAATTGCTTCTGTACAAAATTAAGTTTAATTATCATTCTTATAAATCAAGTAGTAAAGAAAAATGTTATGTAGGAAACATACTGCCTTACAATAAAAATGTTACAAACCCCTATGTCACGTTCTGACGTAGAAATTTCGTGTAGGTGTAGATGATGAACTCAAACAATCAAATGTCAAACGCGTAACTTTCTAATAAGAAATTTCTCACTACTAATTCTTTCAAGTGATCATTTTCTACCATCTGTATATTCCCTAGACGATTTATTCTGAGTCGTTAATTCTGGTAGCAATTCACACTGTTTTATCTCAGTAGCTGCTTCAAAATATGTTTCTTCTGGACGTTGAAAATATTATAGAAGAATACGTCAAAAACTATTGCTTTGAGTTGGATTAGCTGGTGGTCATCCTCTATAGAACCTTATAATTGCAAAAACACATTTTAGTCAGTTCCGACTCATCCTCAAAGAAATGGTTTTAAAAAATTTAAAATTATCTTAGAATTTTCTGGGAGGATCTGAAAATGACATGTCGTTTCCTCACCAATAGATTGAGACGCGTCGAATGGTATCTCGCTTTCCCTGATTGGGGGACCACAAGACATTTAAAAACGCGAGTGACGGACAAACGCAGTCTATTCGATACCTGTCAGCTGGAGAGCTTTGAAAATGAACGCTGACTGCATTTTTCTTATTAGGTTGATTTTTTACCATTTGTTATCAGTTACTATATGTTATCTACAATTTTTGTTGTGTACTTGTGGTCTTCAAAATTATATTAGCCAATACCAGAAACATTTTTAAAAAATGTGAATATTAATAACATACCAAAATGAGAAACAAATTACATCAGCTCTTATTGTTTGAGAATCGTTTGCATATCCCCGATATCTTTTGCATGCGCCTCTAATGCACCGGGCGAAAGGGGTTCTAAAAGACTCAATGGCGATTCTCTTCTCGGAACGTCCCCACGGGCGAAACGATACCCCGCCGCNNNNCGCCGCGCCGCTTCGCCCTATAACCTCCCTGCGCCCTCCACGATACCAGCAGCCACACCCATAGCCTTTTATTTGCCCACAAATGGCCCCAAGATGTCTCCCCAAATAGCGTTTTGAAGGCCGCCAGAGAATTTACTAATATTTCGGGGGCCAAACACGTGTAAGACGTCAGTGACCTCTCCCTACTGAAGGGAAAGTACTGGAATCAAGGCTTTCAAGGGTTCTACTGAGACGAGAAAAAGATTTAACATTGAATAAATTGATTTATCTGTATTATAACTTCTACGAAGAACTTACATAAGGTAAACGTGCGATTAAAATATATTGCGAGTAAACTATTCCCTAACTGCATCTGTTTTCTATTCATTACGAGATTGGAGATGAGAGTATGAGGTAACATGTGCCTATACACTTCGCTCGAGACCTCGCCACTGAGGATGCCCACCGCAGTCGTGGGCAAAACGTTTGGCAGTTCAAAGTCAATTGGATCACGGCCCATCAGCCCGGAAGACATGAATAATATTTTTTTATGTGTCCACGAAGACGAATGAAAAATCAATAATCAACTTTTAGGGCGGAGGTAAGAGTTGTACCATGCGGCTTCAACTAGATACAAACAATCTCTTATTTTCCATAACAACTTCGTATAATAAATACTGCTTGAAGCTTATAGTTACTACGATAAACGTTTCTATGGAGATGGAATGATGAGGTGATGAAATAATCACATACACTTGTTCTGAGTGTCCCATAAAAAATCAAAATCGCAGAATTCGGAATAAATACCTCCTACCGAAGATATTCTCTTTAAAAGTCAATTACAATTCAATCCTGTAAAGATATTGACTGTAAACTTATTGACTTGGCAGTTCTGCTCAATTTCAAACTTACTTTTTGAAACTCACTGAATGTGCTTCATGTATTGCGTAAAAATAATGCGAAAGTGTTATTATACGTAAGAACTAATACAAAAGTATTAGCGAGAAATATGAAGTACAGACAACTCGTACTGCCGATAAACGGGTATGCTTCTAATGAACTGTCTAGCTGCAGTCAAATCTAAGTGAAAATACAACTTAACGAGTTGGGAATAAAATTCGAACATGTGAGAAAAAAGACAATATTTTTTTCAAAACATAAAAGTAGAAAACAAATTAATTTAGAGTGAATTGCACGAACTAAATCTACGTATTCGTGAATTAAATACCGATCCCAAATCGTTTTATTAAGGAAAAAGAAGGAAGAAGTGTTGAGGTCAGTTCAGTTTTAATACGTCCCTTACTTCAAGGTTACATGTAGTGTGAAGGTAATTAATCAGTGCAAAGTAGTAGGTAAATGTTGTGTAGATGCATTTCTACACCTTCTATGAATATATCCAGGACAATAAGCCGTAGTCCTAAACATGAAATCTGGATAAGACAAGATTTAAATAATAATTCAGAAAAGCATCACCGGTTTAGATGATGAAGAAAGTAGCAGTAATAACATAAATATCATGCAATAATGTATGTTAATACAAGATAAAACATTTTTTAAATTAAAAAAATATAATCATCACATATGTTTACTGAAATAACAAATTAGCAGTGACGAAGCTAGAGGAATGCAGTTGGGTTTTCTGAAACTCTTATCTTACTTTTTTTGAAAATTAGCTTCATTAATTGTTTGTTTTTACGTTCAGCAAAAATTCGATAATTTTTTTCTTTAAAATTGTCTTTTCTGCAAAGTTAATTTAGCAGTCATTTTTCGATAGCCAATGTACTCAAATAACCGATATTGATATTTCTCATGGATTTTCTCAAGTATGTCGTTGCTCTCTTTAATGCAATTATATTCCTTTCACATAATGATGTAGATTCAGGGAAATATAGAATGAGTAGTATCGATCATACTCTTCATATTTTTTTCTTGGCCAATTTGTCCAACAAATACTTCAGCATCAAGTCTCCAAGAATGTATTTTGCATGATCAATGTATACACTTGTCAGTGCATTTCGAAGATGTTCACTGTCAAATAGTTGAAATTGTTTTATTGGAAAATAAATCTTTTATGAGCAAAAGTACGTTTTGGCGGTGGAAAACTGCTTTACGACAAAAAATTCAATAAAGTGAAACATGTCAAAATCTTGAAACCTATATTCCATCTGAGTCACTTCTACATCAAGATCCTATATTACCCTTCATGTTTGCCACTGCAAATTAGTACTAAAGTTTAAATTGTGATTTCTCATTATAATCGCAATATTATCATCTCTGCTGAATTCAAAACTTTTCACAAACACATTTTACATTTAGATATTTTTGAACGCCTCACAAAGAAACAATAAAACGTAGGAAAAACATTAAAACAATTAAAATGGCACAACACATTTTACTATTGGAAAGGTTACGAACGATCATATTTGACCATAAATATACCAGATGCGTCGCGTGTTGATACAAATGTTTAAATGATTTTCATTCACAGAAACGTTTTACAGTGCTTGCATCTACGATGCACGTTCTGTTCGCTGGTCTTCATTTGCCTAACTGTCCGCTGTCGTGTTCATTCAAACTGCTGGGAATGTCTCCGCGCAGCTGCAACCGCACGGAAGGGGAGAACCGGTTGATTAAACGAGACCGCGACATGACGGCGCAGAATGCACCAACCGGCGCGGCGTGGCCGCGCGAGAACACACCCGCCACTTCTCCGACGAGATAGCCACTCGACCGAGCGCCAAGCGAAGCAACGCAGGGCGCCAAGCACGGCGGGGGTGACGTGACGCCAGAGAGGGAGGCATGCCAGGGAACAAGGCTGTCTTCGCGGCGGAGAGCGAGGAGGAAGAGAATGGTGTCGATTGTGGTGCGGAGCGTTGTATGTGGTGAGATGGGCGGCGAGCATTGCGGAGAGCGTGGAGAAGTGCGTGGAAGACGAAACGGTGGAGAGCGTAATGGAGACCGAGGCGGGGAACGTGGTGGAGACCGAGGCGGAGAGCATGACTGAGAGTAGCGAAGAGCGGAGAGCGTGACGGAGAGCGTGATGGAGAACGTGTCGGATATTGCGACGCAGAGCGTGGCGAGGAGCGCGGCGTGGAGCTTGACGAAGAGCGTATCGAAGAGAGTGACAGCGAGACGGAGAGCGTGTCAGTGAGCGTGGCGGAGAGCGTAGCTGAGAGGAGCAAAGAGTACCGGGCAGCGTGGAATATAGCGTGGTAGGGAGCGCAGTGTTGAGCGTGGCAGGGAGAGCGGGGTAGAGCGTGTCTAGGAGCGTGATGGGGAGCGCGGTGTGGAACGTGGCGGAAAGCGTAGCAAGTCTGGCAGGGGGCGCCGTGAACGGGAGAGCGAGGGAGGTGTCCACGGAGGAGAAAATGCCAGAAAACATGAGAACGAGGAGAGCGTGACGGAGAGCGAAGCAAAGAGCGTGTCAAAGAGCGTGAAGGAAAGTGTGGCGGAAAGCGCTGGGTAGCGCGTGGCGGAGTGCGTGGCGGAGAACGTAGCAGGAGGCGTGGCGGGGGCCGAGCGGGGCGAGGCGAACTGGAGAGCGAGAGTGGTGCCCGCGGTGGAGGAAACGCTAGAAAACGAGAGCGTGACGGAGAGACTGGAGGACAGCGTTGCGGAGAGCGCACTGTAGAGCGTGGTGGAGAGCCAGACGTGACGCGTGGCGAGGCGGGGGGTATAGAGCGCGGCGTGGAGCGTGGCAGAAAGCGCGGTAGAGAGCGTGTCGGAGAGCGTGGTGTGGAGCGTAGCAGGAAGTCTGGCAGAGGGCGAGAGGGGGCGAGGCGAACTGGAGAGCGAGGGCGGTGCCCGCGGCGGAGGAGACGCCACAGAAGGAGAGTGTATCGGAGAGCGTGTCGGAGAGCGCAGGGCGGAGCATGGTGGAGAGCGTTGCAGGAGCGTGGCGGGGGGCGAGCGAGGACGAGGCGAACGAGAGAGAGCGAGGGCGGAGGAGACCCACGGCGGAGGAGACGCCACAGAAGGAGAGCGTGTCGGAGAGCGTTGCGGTCAGCGCGGGGAGGAGCGTGGTGGAGAGCGTAGCAAGACGCGTAGCGGGGGGTGAGCGAGGACGAGGCGAACGAGGGAGAGAGAGAGAGGGCGGTGTCCGCGGCGGAGGAAACGGCAGAGCGCGAGGGGCGCGGAGGGCTGACGGCAGCGGAGGGCGGGGCGGCAGCGAGACGAGGCGAGTGCGCGAGCGAGGCTTGATGCGTCCTGCTCGACGTAGAGAGGTGGAGCGGCCGCGCAATCCGGAGATGCTCCCCTGCGCGCGCTGCCACGGGAAGCTCATTTCCGGGTCACGCTTCTTCATTTGTTCGCGCCGGCGGCGGCGGCGGAGCTGAAAAGCAAAGCAGAGCAAAGCGACGCGAAGTGGAGCGAAGTGAGTCTGAGCGGAGCAGCTCGCGACACTTGACTCCGGAAAAGAATGGCCCTTCCGAAGGGTCGCGGTCGCCGCCTCTGCCGTAAACGACACCGAAAGAACAACGACGTCAACAGTTACCACGACGATACAAACAACGTCGGCAATAGCGACGACGACGATGATAACATCAGTAATCATTCTATCACGCATGAACTTTTAATTTAAACTTACAATTGCTCTAACGATTTAAAAAATGCATGCATATATTAGTTTAAATGTTTGACTTTGTAAAGGCTTTTTTATACAGTTTTTCATGATCGACTGTTATATAAAGCACGTCAATTTGAAGTGCCACAAAATCATCAATCCATTATTAAGAAATTTACTTTGTCATATTCATTCAAAGTTGAAATTATTTTAGAATTGACGAATACTTTTAATGTTCTTGAGTTTGAATCATTCATGATACATTTAACTGAATGTTGATGTTTTGATGTTTTCGCGTTTTATCGGCCTTCATTAGGACTACAATTCATTTTGAAAGTGCAATATTGTTCATGCGTTTACGCAGTGTACTTTGGGGGTATCTGATACTAGTCTCTGATGATAATGATGATATCTGATGATATCATGATCTCTCAACGTCGATACAGGCATAGTAAGTTACGTGACTAATACGCTGTGGTGATTCGCGCACGAGTCGAGCCCCCCGCCCGAGCAACATATCAACATCAATCAAACAATATCAATACATCAACATCCACTACGTTGCTTTGATTGCACAAGTGTTATCTAGTACATCGACAGATACTACAATGAGATTGCAACGTGTTTAAGAGCAGACCTGGCAGTAAGAAATCGCTGGAGTTACTATGAAGCGATTACGCATGAGAAAGAGTTCGAGTTGTTTTATAAATATCCCCAGAGCGTTGAATTATCACTTAGAGTTGGGAAAGGTTTTAATAATAAAAGTCCTACACGAAGAAAGATAACTCCTTGCCTAAACAAAGATAGAGGAAAAGAATAGTCTGTAGTTCGTCCTTGAGCCCTCTCCCCTCGATAGGTATGCGACTGTTAACGGACGCCGGCAGTGAAGAGTGGCTTTTTGTTTTTGTGTCGTAGCATCAAGTCGATATTACAACAGTATAGCATTACGAAAAAGTTTTACGGTTCTTTTGTGTGGCTGTGCAGTCGAGTAAAATGACACGGCGTGTTAACCAACAGAGAGCGCGCTAAGACGACGACGACGACGACTGCTCGCCCACGTGTCCCTCGACCACGACCTCGCATTCATCCCTTGACCGCCGCGGGGGAGGAGCGGGGGAAGGCTCTCGGTGGCAGCGGGGCCCATTCCCCCCTCCACGCCCCCTCCCTCCCTCCCTCCACGCGGAGGCGGCGCCGCCGAGGAAATTGAACTCCGGGCTATCAGATGCGGGGCGCCGTTCCCAAATTTGTTCTGGACGCTATGCAAAGCTCCGCGCGAGGTGGCGCCGCCTTCGATAGGATCTTCCGACCTCCTCACTCGCCTCCGCCGCCTCCGCGTTCCGTTACCGACCTGCTCTCTCTCTCACTCTCTCTCGCTCTCGCTCTCACTCCCTCTCGCTCTCGCTCTCACTCCCTCTCGCTCTCGCTCTCACTCTCTCTCTCGCTCTCACTCTCATCGCTCTCTCTCCGCTCTCACTCTCTTTCTTACACTTCTCTCTCGCGCGCTCTTCTCTTTTCACACACTCCACACACTCTCACCACATCTCACACCACCTCTCACACTCTCACACACTCGTCTCACACTCTCACCACCTCACACACCTCACACACTCTCACACACTCTCACACACTCTCTCACCCACTCTCACACACTCTCTCACATGCTCTACACTCTTCTCACACTCTCTCACACTCGCTCACACTCTGCTCACACTCTCTCACACCTCTCTCACACATCTCTCACACCTCTCTCACACTCTCTCCACTCTCTCACACTCTTCTCACACTCTCTCACACTCTCTTCCCACACTCTCTCACACTCTCTCACCACTCTTCTCACATCCTCACACCTCTCTCACACTCTCTCACACTCCTCTTCACACTCTCTCACACTCTCTCACACCTCTCACACTCTCTCACACTCTCTCACACTCTCTCACACTCTCTCACACTCCTCTCACACTCTCTCACACTCTCTCACACTCTCTCACACTCTCTCACACTCATCTCACACTCTCTCACCTCTCTACACTCTCTCACACTTCCTTCACACTCTCTCACACCTCTCTCCACCTCTCTCACACTCTCTCACACTCTCTCACACTCTCTCACACTTCTCTACAACCTCTCTCACACTCTCTCCACACTCTCTCCACACCTCTCACACTCTCTACACTCTTCTCCAACACTCGCGCACACCTCATCAACTCTCTCCCACACTCTCACACACTCTCACACCACTCTCTCACACTCTCTCACACTCTCTCACACTCTCTCACACTCTCTCACACTCTCTCACACTCTCTCACACTCTCTACACTCCTCACACACTTCTCACACACTCTTCACCACTCGTCCCAGCACTCTCTACACTCTCTCACACTCTCTCACACCTCTCACACCTCTCACACTCTCACACACTCTCTCAACCACTCTCTCACACTCCTCACACCTCACAACACTCCTCACACCTCTCACACACTCTCACACAACCCCTTTTTCTTCCACAAAAAACCCCCAAAAACCCCCCCCTTTTTCCTCCCACACTCTCACACCACTCTCTCAACATCTCACACACCTCTCTCACTCTCTTTCTCATTTATTCTTCCTCTCTCCTCTTGTAACCCCCCTCTCTGTCTTCTTCTCTTTCTTTCTTTCTCTCTCTCCCTCTTTCTCTACCTCTTTATTTGTTCCTCTCTCCCTTTCTATCCCTCTCTCTCTCTCTCTCCCTTAGTTATCCGACGAGGGAAGAGGAATTAGAGGTAAAAGTGTGGCCGTGCAAGAAGACAGCAATTTTGATGAGTGATGACTGATGGATGGCAGGGAAAACGGTAAGTTGAAATGAAGATGATGGAGAAGGAAGCAGAGCAACGTACGCGAGCATATTGCAGAAATAATAGCAAGGAGAGATTCGCAACGGTGTATGGCTTTAGATTACTTGGTGTAAAATGCTGATCTGAGTGTTCTGATGTGACAGAAGTAGTGAAACAGAAAAAGAGAAAAATACGTGAGCTTTACAAGAGAACTAATAGAAAAGTTATTAAAATGCCCTGTACACTCGGTGAGAACAGGAGAAAGCGAGGAGCGTGAACGAAGCGAAGTTAAATGAAAAGGGACGTTTGTAAAGGAGTACGAGAGAATTGTCTATGAACAAAAAATTCAACAAAAATGCAAAAACAAGGCTTTCCAAAAATGAACTAGCCATAAGAAGAAAGAGAGAGCGGTAAGTAGCAAGTAAGCGCAGGTACACACGGAGGGATGCGACTAGGAAAAAGCCAGATAAATGGAATGAGAATTGATAGCGCCTAGCGCGGAACAATAGTATTTCGGCACGACCTTAGGACAGTATTAATGTGTGTAAAGCAAAAACGTTGATAAAGAACACAGTGGAGAGAGAAATAAGAGTTGGAAGAGTTCAAACGTTCAAACGCTACAAGGCGGGTTGGGGGTTGTGAAACGATATCAACGCGTAGGGCGTAAGAGAAAGTGCTAATGCGCTGGCTTGAGGCAAATATGAGAAGGAGAGTGCAGGAGAAGATAAATGCAACAGTAGGAGAGATGAGGAGTACGGAGAATGAGGAGAGACCAATAGGGGTGAGATTGTAGGGGAGCCAAGGGAGATACCATAGGTAGAGGATACGGGAGGCGAGAGAGACCAGTAGTGAGCGGCCCAAAATGGGCGTTCATGGTGGCCGTGTCAGAGAGTGGTTGAGAGGAGTAAAGGCTATTGGTTCGGGTAAACGCGTTGGAAAGAGATACTGATGCAGGAGCGGACGAGAAGGCGAACGCTCGCAGCTACAGCGCCGGCGCCAAGGAAGTGTGAAGTGAAAACCAGAGGTCACGAAGGCGTGGCGGTTGGAGGGGGGCGACTGTTCCGCGCCCACGGCGCATTTGCACGGCGTTCGCCCGCCCAACTTTCGCCTCATCCTCGAGCTGGGGCGGGCGGGGGCGAGTAGAGGTGGGGTGGCGGAGGCGTGAAAGGACGGGCGGCCGTGCGTGAGGGCGGTCGGGGCAGGGCGGGGCAGCGCGCACGCTCGGTGGCAACTTGTTGTTGTGGGTGTCGACGCGCGAGTAAAGAGGGCTGCGCTCCGTGGTCGGGCGCTACCAAACGCTTTCTTCGTTTTCCATTTCCGAGAATGCTTATTTTCTAAACCTCGGGTCTCCAGAGAGCCCGAAGGGCGTTTCTCCACCTACCAGACTCCACTTCCGTTCTGGAGTACGCCCCTCGTGATAACGCTCCCGCACATAAAATCACGCCAGCCCGTTGGGAGAGTTTGTAAATGACACTGCAGTTGCGGTGTGCGACTTGAGAAAAAAAAACGTAAATTTGTACACGAGGAAAAGGGAACTTTCTTTAACGACAGAAGCCTCGAATCAATAGACGTGCGATGCCATTTTTGAAAAATTCATGACCGTGTCTGCTCCATAGAAAACAAAGTTTTAATGCAAACATTGCAGCCAATCAGAATGGGAATATTGGACAAACGATCAACGTCTGAGTAGCAAATGTAAAGTGATTACTTACTGAATTGAATGTCGAAAATCAATTTGCATATTCGGAATACAAATGTTTTGTGCCAACAAAATATATAAACAAGAATAAATGGGATGTCTGTAACAGTGAAACTAGTGAAATTGATTGGTGCAAATACATTCATTTTCTCGTTAGTATCAGGAAAAATTACAAACGTTCAAAAGAAGTTTCGTGTGAAGTTGTAATATTAAACACCATCAATTCTTCTGATGCTATTAACGTTCAATAACGCAAATAAAAAGCTTCGCTTTCTTCCCACGAAAATAATTTTCATAATCAAACAAGATAAGGAAGAAATGTTCTTTATCAAAAGAGCTCAGGGTCAAACACTATTTTAACAGATATAAAGAGTAAAACAAAATTCAACGGACAAACTGCTGTTTCAGTTCCTCGATATTTCTTTGCTTCCATGTAAACTTCGATAAACTGGAATTTTTAATTCAATCATAAAAATTGCTATCGAGAATTCTGGAACGATGAGACGCCCATTCAAATCCCGTACGAAAGTTTTGCAGAGATCTCTAACCAACCGTTGCTTCCAAACTGAAAGCTTTTTACATTAAAGATTTGCACTTCGTGCTAAATTGGGATACATTGAGCGTCGGCTTAATATGCATTTCTCTTTCATCCAACGCCGGGGCCCTCTCTTGCAATGACAATGTGTAATTAATAGGACATTGGGTGAATTCGTACTCTACAGAGCTCACAGCGACCGCAGTACCGATCGCGAAAACTGCGGTTACAACTGCCCGCACTGTCTCTAATCTTCGGCAGACCTCGTAATTAATGGCGTATAATCCAAGTGTATAACTGAGTCTATTAGCATAATTTCCGAATAATAATTCCAGATTAAAGCTTATCTTGTCGAGAATTCATTATCAACCGTGTATGCAGTACAGTCTATATTTAATTAGCGATGTGTAAAAGGGGATTTATTGACTATTCCCAACACTACTCTCATCACTAAATTTGGCATCCACGCAGCATCGCTGTCAACGCATTGCTTCTATTCGTTTCTTGCCTCCACTCGATATTCAGGTCAAATTACCCGAAAAGTGAAATCGTTACTATCATAGTAGAAATGTGAGAAATAAATAGGTGTATCAACTTCCGCATTGATCATTTCTAATATATATTTGTAAATTATTTATGTTAACGGATTCAGATATCAGTTAAAACGAAGAGTATTTGCGAAGAGAATAGCCGTGTATGAAAGTGAAACTTATAAAATATGATTTTTAACATTTATACTCTCTAATTCAACATTTTAAAAATTACATCTCATAAAAATCTTATTTGCACTTTCTCGAAATCCATTGCATATATCATTTTTGCCACATGCACATGTTTTCTATATTAATGTTAATGTTGTGTTAGTGTATTAGCATTGCAAACAGACAAATAATTTTTAATGAAATCCGGAAATATATCATTTTCATTGACTGTGCCCAACAAACAAATCTGTTAATAATTTGGCATTGGATCGAGGTGTTAAGTGACATTAAAAAACGTCTTCCGCAAGTTAGTCTTAAATACATGTGACAGACTAATAGTTTTGTTATCTCGGAAAACGTGCGTGTGCCAAAGTGTGTAGTGAGCCTAGGTAGGAATCAATATGTACGTACATATGCCCTTTTGTTTCCTGGGTACGTGGGAAACGTGGTCGCTTAAAAGGTCTATTCAGTGCACGAAGCTTCATGTAGTGAAAATGATTGGTAGATGTATGACAATGAATAATAATACGCTTGAATGGAATAGTACGTGCCGCCGACCATACCACAACCGCATAAGTAAGTACGCGTAAGCACGCACGCCGTAAGAACATTACGCTCCATGCGGGACCCGACCTCTCAGCTCCTTGTACTTGCACGCTGTCCCGAGACCCCGGGTCACCGAAATCGGCTCAGGAGCACTGTTGTTGAAAAGTTCACTTGTTGAGCTGCACCCGAAACAAAATTCAAGCGGTGGCAGAGGCCCCGCTACAGTTCTCCTTCACGTAACGTACGACCTCGAATCATTGATTTAAACATCTTGCCGCTCGAGGGCATCAACCTCTTCAAAGACGAGGGCGACCCACTTAGAGCGTTCTTTGCGGCGGTTTCCACCATAAACTGGGAACTGCGCGGAGGCTGAAAAGGGACGAAAGGAGGAGGGGGGGCTGTGAAGCCGCAAGGCCTGCGTTTTTACCGCTGTTTTCTTTGTCGCCGCGATTAGGGTGGGCTTAATACACAGCCTTTACGACGCAAGTTGTAATCAGGGAGGACAACTCCCCGAAGAGACAACCGCAGCCACTGCCTCAACAAGGGGTGAGAAGGGGCGGAAGAAGAGGAGGAGGAGGTGGTGGAAAGGAAACTTAAGGAGACCACCAGTGTCTATCAACTCCCCCATTGGAACTGTCGACGACGAAAGGACACGGGTGCTAGTGTTGCCGAAAGTGGCTTTTCGTTATATTACCAACCTTGCATTCTAAAAAAAATGTACAAATATTTGAGAAATGCGAATTCAAGCATTTATTAATCAGATGCTAATGGAAAGACCGAGGCTGTCGTTTATTTTAAAGGCAACACACGCGCTTTTGTTTTCTTGCCAGCTAACCCACGAGTCTTCACAAGGATAATGTCACCAGTCAGTCTTTTAGTTCGTGCAAGTCGCTTCAAAGGTAGAGCGCGCCATTCTGAGCACCGGCAGTAGTGTACTATGTGGGAGAAGTGACGGCTCTCGAGGAACCGAACCGTGCGTTAACATATGACCTTCCGAGTCCATGTCTCGTAGTTCGACTCATTTTAGATCGAGTCTACACTGCGGTGGATTCTCTACATAAACTATAAGGCTGAACAGTTTGAAAAAATCAGCTCACAAAAAGCTAATATAGATTGAAAGTACAACTTCAATATCAAGTAGGTTGATACTTCTGTTTTGAAAATCAAGACTTAAGACAAGCCAGAGTTAAAGAATCAAACATAAACGTTAGAAGAAGTGCCCTATCTTTCATTAGAGTGAAGATGGGCTATGTTCTTAGAACAAATAAGCGGATTGTAATTTTAAATGAACGATTCCGAAGTACAACTGGTATTGCCGCGACGAAAATAAGACATTTGACGACACTATGATAGTACATGTAGATGTGAATTATCACTCACATACCATATGTTTAATATGGATAGAATTCAAGTGAATGGATGGACTGGTGTTGGTATTCATCATTATCAACATCGTCGTCAATATTGTGATGATAAATCAGCTGAGCTGAGAGAGCTTAATGAAAGCCTACCCAAATCCAACCAGTTGCCCATAAATTTCTAGTTGAGTGACTTACTGTGGAATCCAGAATGGAATGCCACATCACTACGCCTCACCCTTCGGTGATCTCAAGCAGTGTGTGCTGCGGACTGCGTGGTTAAAAAGACGCCCACACCGATTGGCACGGCGACGGCCCAGAGAGAAGCGACCCGGGCGGGGCGAGGGCGGCAGGGTGAAGACGGGCGCGTGGCGGGGACGGGGGTGGGAAGGTAAAGGGGATGCGGGGGCGGCGACGAAAACGTAAAAGAAGCGAGGGGGAAGCGATGCCGGAGTACTGCAGCTACAAGAAGGAACCTGATGCGAGCAGATAGCGTCTGCAGCCAGGTGATTACATCCAGCTCCAAACGGCGTCTACTGGCGCACCCTCGGACCGTTCCCTTAACTACTCCCCCGCACTGCTTTGTACGCCGCCGTGATACGCGGTTTGAGTGTTTCGCGCTACTTCTTGAACGTTCTTGCCTTATAATGGCGTTGCGTGGGGCCCGCGCACCGATACTGTTGATTTTATGACCTGCCTGTGAGCCTGCCTTGCTTTAATGAGGAAAGGAAGAGGGAGAGAGCTAATCTATGTGAAACACACTTCCGTCAGGAATCATATAAACTAACATAGTAATTTTGAAATCAATGTTAAAATCGAAGTTTAATTTCTGACTCAAAATTTATTTTTCGTACGTTCCCTATGGAAAGTAATGCAATTCAATTATCATTGCAGGATATCATTTTCTGCAGTTTTTGTGAGCAGACACACTGAACAATAGCCAAAAATAAAGAGAAAGTAGGACGCAGTAAAAAGTACTTCATGAATCATCAAAGGATGAAGCGGCTGAATGAAAAGCTCATGTTCTCCGCGAGATCCTCACCTTAACAACTTCACGACGAAGTTCAATATGGCCACTGAATGTAATTTGAGATTAGAGCGAGGGTTAATATTCTTTAAAGGGAGTCTCCGAAAAATAACTTCAATTAAAGTTCTTGCAACAACTTTCAGAGTCATTCCTGCCCGCTTATGTATTTCAGTTAATCCGCTGATTGATTGTGACGATAAAGTTTTTCTTTAATAAGACGAATCCCTGGACGATGTAAAATCAGGGTTGTTCAGATTCCACCAGTTCGATACCGAAATCGATTCTTTCCTTTACATATCTATAAAATAAGTATTTGATTCCTTTTCCTCTGATTCTTACCGGGCCCTTCATAATTATCCCGCGATCGACTGACATGAAAACTTCAGTTGTCTAAAGTTATAAGTTAATATTTCCCATTAGATATTATTGATTTATTTTAATGGACCTTTATATGATTTTTTGGTCGCTGTAGGTTAGGACTTTTGTTTCTCTAATCATTGTGATTACATAACAAAAATTATGAACTAGATCTTTTTTGAATATTTTTGGAAATTTTGTTAATGTACTCTATGTAGTTACTTACATTTTTCTGCAATTTTTTTTCCTCATCTGATTTTCGTATCAATACTTTTGTTAGATACCTTTGGTGTACTTTTTGTCGTTCGCTTGCACGTTCTTGAATTTTGGTTTTCTGTTTCTTTACCCTTCCAAATCCTTACTAACAACTTTATGTCATGAAAGAATATACTCGGTTGAAAGCAATTCTTTACGGTATCGCTACTTTCCTTTCCCTTAGATTCCGGTATCTATTGCGACCTTTCGATTTCAGAATCGTTAATTCTGTGAGAAACGTGCTACCCTACGCAAAAGGTAGATAGCTTGGTCGACTTCTGCCGCTCTCGGGGTATTCTAGAGGCCGACTGCCCTGATCGGTAGTTTCCTAATCAATACCTGGCGAATGCCGGATAGTACCCCATCAAACGCACCTTTTGACGCAAAAGATCCTTTCTCATTCTTGACATCTCCCTTTAAACACACACTTACATAGACCACACTCCCACTCAAGAAGGGATTTCAGTCCGGAGGTGGCAGTTTGTTCCAGGTGAGGCGGTGTCCCACTGGCGGATAAACCTGCAGGGGGAAACCCCAAGCCACCGAGTCGGTCGGCACCGTATCTCCAAATCAAGCCGGGAAGACTACCCCTCCTTCCATATTACATAATACACTACACTTACAGGATTAACGGCCATCGCCGTTGACTAGCGAGAATATAGGGAATAATATGTATATCATTGGCATTTTGTGGCGACTATGCAACATTGTTGCCTAGCTATCGTGGCCCCCATGCCTGGCCAAAGTTTAATTCTTACTTTGGGGGCGGGGGGTAAGAAGACAACGTATTCTCTTCACCGTAACCAGTAAACTCTGCGTGCCTGTTGTTATGCTTCGTTCGCAGATACAGAAATTGTGAAACAACTAAAACGGTTTTAAGGGAAAGGTTCAACACTATTTTTGCTTCGACCGGAAATCGAACCCGAGATTACACCACGGAAAGCTTTTTCGATGCCCAGGAGGCATCCTAGAGGCTTCACGAAATAATAAATTCAATTTTGTCGCAAGCGTTCTCGATTTCTTCTCGTCTATCGCGAAATGCTTCCAGACTTAGGATTCCACAGATGTAACAATCCAACCTGATGCACCCTCCTAACCCGGGGAGTAACAAGATGTCCGTCGTCTCGGACGCGAGCGCGGAGTCGAATTACAGAAAATCTCGGCGCCGCCGCCGCCAACTGGTGACACCTGACGCCGGCAGAGAGCGCTGTCGGCGGGCGCCGTCGCCCCCTTCCAGTGACATCTGGCGAACCCGCCGGAACTAATCCAGAAGCGATCCGGTTCCCCCTCCCCCCCCCAGGTGAGGGGGGCACCGGAGATGATGTTGATGTTCATCCGACGCCGCGCTGTGGTCGGAACTGCGCAGGAAGTGTGGGCAAAATACGTAGTAGAACACGTGCACACATTCTGTTCTTGGCATGTAATTTTTTATTGGAAAATTGCCTCTCACCTCAAGTGAATGTCAAGAACATATGGATTAATTATCATGTCCAATGGCTGTGACAGCTCAGCGACCACACCGTTGTATCTGCAGCATCGTGCCCGTGAGGTTATAAGATTCCAGTCTTTTTTCAACTTTCCCCCCGCCAGTAGCTCTGGTGTGGCGGGAGTTTATTTTCTTGTTGGGATACAACATACGCCGCAGCTTCAGTCTCTATGGTGGTGAATGTTTACACTACCACGTTCAACCATTGTCTACAGAACAATTCTAAAAGCCGGCCGTTCTGATTGGCAATTTTCCGCGGTTTCTCCAATCAAAACCAGGCGAATGCCGGAGGAATGCCCTAACAAAAGCGCCATGGATCGCGCGTGTCTTCTCTCCTTACAGTTTGAGAGACCCGTCTTTGCCCCAGGCAGGGCAGTGCCTCGCTGGGAGGAGATACATATAGAAGGAAAACACGCCAGCCGTCGAATACCTTGTCTCCGGATGTCACATTTTAGCTGGGGAGAATCACCGCCACCTGCCGGATTGAACCACGGACTAGTGAATTAAGTAGTTGACGCCCCCGAAATCAATAAATACTGTCTCATATTTTCTCCCCAACACCTACGCCTATAAACACGCACGTGGCCCTCGCACAACACGAAAAACCGCAGCCGCCGCTACACGCGTGCCTCCCCTCCATCCCTGCCTGAAGCAGCGCGAGCGATGACGGCGGCGCGTCGCAGAGGGAGCCGACACGAAGACGGCGCGCTCGTTTGAACGCGTAGCCAGCGGCGAAGTGCGGAGCGGGAGGGAGGGGCGGGGGGCGGCGATTTCGCCTGCGTACATGGGGTGGGGGGGGAGCGGGGCCCCCCCCCCCCCGCGCGGGCCGGCTTGGCTCAATGTCATCCTTTAGGTCCACTGTAATTAGGATGGCAGTTTTCGGTATCGAGTTTTCATTATCGGCGCCCGGTGTGGCCCTACAGCCTTGTTACCGCTGATCGGATGTGGAAGGGCAGCGGGCTGAGTGGGAGAGGAAGAGAAATCCGGGCTGGTAGGTCGGAAGAAGAGCGCCGGAGGTGGGGTGGGTGGGAAGAGTTGGGAAGAGGGAGGGAGGGAATGTTCAGGGGCTGGCGAGGCGCTCAAGCGGCCCCGACCGAGGCAATACGCCACAGTGCCAGCCGCAGTCCCAGAAGCGCCTCACGCTGCGCATCAGCCACCACGGCTTCAGAACAGGGCGGTATCCTAACACGACGCACGAAGTTTCACCTGGTGTCAGATACATTACTAGCACTACAAAAATTAAAAATAATTAATTGAACATTAACACATTATTTAAATATTATTAATAATAATATTATTATTAATATTATTATTAATATATTAATTGTATTCAAGCATATTTTAATAAATGGCCATTCACAGTACAATGAACCATAGACTTGAATTGAACCTATTGAAAAATATCCATTGAATCTATAAAATAATCAGAAAATGAACGTCAGAATTACTACGGTATTGTTGACAATAAAGACACATATTTGTTCAAAAGCAATAATATGAACACAAAATAATACAGAAAAGTCGCATTGGTATTTGCGTTAGAGCATTAATAGCTAGATCATTCAATTTATCTTGTTGGAGCGTATGGATTAATGAAATGTATTATGTATTTATAAAAACACACTTTACCTTCATCAAGCAATCGCAAAAATTATAACTTTATAGAACAAACGTATCTGACAATATACAAACGAAAAATTTACTCGAATCACGTATATTCAGTAGCATACTAATCTAAATAGTTCACTTGTTAACTTATCTATGAGGATGAAAAAGTTGTAGAGTTTGATTTGATATTGCATCAATCATTTTGTTTCCCTTTTGTATGCGGTACAGAAGTCAGTAGAAATATGATTCCATTAAAATGCATTTTCGTAGATATATACATATTTAAATCGATGTAATTTATGAATCCTCCTAACGAATTATATTAATTTGATGCTTTTGATTATACATTCATTATTTATATTTATGTTAAATTAACGAAACTAAACTTTAGATATCAAAACCTCCCCTGAAACCCCAACAACGTACATGAGCTAATATAATCCTGATAATCCATAAAAATAGAAATTTTTATCGTGGAAATTATTTTACAGTACCATCTGTCACACTGACTGGCGTTTTGATGGAATTCGGAGATGTGATCAGCAAACACAAAGTTTGAAAACGAATGGCTAATTATAACGTTAATTAATATTTCTTCTATTTCGATGATAATATATAATAAGTTACAAGTAACAAACATTGTATCCTATAATTACCGTTGCAGTTACAAAAAATATGTGGAAGCGTTCCTACATGCAGATTACCTTTATAATGCAGTCCTTTCAAAAACTAAATGATTTTCAATTGCAATAGAACACGATGCATACAAATATAAGTTAATACTTATTTGGTACATTTTGTTTCGAGAAATATGAAGTGTGTTCAACAAGGAACGTAACGTAATAAAAGCCACATGGTTCAAGTACTAATTCATAATATGCAATTATTTTTGACACTTACACGAAATAGTAGCGACTTGAAACTCTCAGTTTCTAAAATATATTCACGACTATTTTTGAGAACTTAAAAAACATAGTTCCTTGAGCATGTTTAATATTTCTAACATTTTCAGGTTTTAGTTGTTACAAATTTGCTATGAAATTTGAAATTTTATTTGCATATGCCCGAGAGCCGCAATTTTAATGATATAATATAAATTAATTAATGGAGTTAGATGAAATAGGTCTTATAGCTTCAGCGTCGCCACAAAAAGATGTATTTTTAATCCATATATTTATTTAATTTTTTTTCGCGAATCGGCCATCATGGGTCCATGCGTTACTTGCATCTCGCCGGGGCTCAGTCTTGAATAACGGGGCACGTTACTTTCTATTGGGGGATCAGCATTTTAAGTCTGATTTTATGTTTACGCCGCAGGTTAATGAAACATGGTTGATGGGGTGAAGTTATTCTCATAATGAAAAATGATGAAATTGACACACAAACATACAGCGATACACACAACACAGCTATGCCCGAGGCAGAACTCGAACTCGTGATCTTCTGTTCGGAGACCGCTACGACAATATTGCCATAGCGATCTCGAACTTTTTTTTTCAGTTCTGCTAATTTACAATCTGTTCACTTGGAACAATTAGTAAATGGTATACATGATTGAAGTTGCTATGAAGAGAATCTAAAGGGTAAGTCTAGCATATGTTCACGCTTTAGCCTATACACATGTTCACTATTGTCCAACATGTTCACTGAGTGTTGATTCGG
>BOPP01000110.1:3108308-3129933 GCA_017312745.1 Gryllus bimaculatus
TATATATATATATATATATATATATATATAGTTAGAATCTTTTCGTTCAGCGTTACAGCGTAGTTTATTTGGCGTGGCTGGTCTGAATTTGATTGTTCAAGACGTAGATGAAGGTAACCTGACGACTCCGGATTACACATTTATGTTGCAGCAATTCCAGCCCGAGGCACTCCAGAAGGAATCCCCTCTTTAGGGAGCTGACATTTTCGCAACTAGGACTGGCTGCGATGTCTAAAAGAAAATTCCGTTTCCTCTGCAGCATCGCTGAGTGAGAGGACGTAGAGTTGTAGTTCCAACATTGAGGAATTTCCGTCTGTAGTTAAATAGCTTGATAGATTCAGCCGCTGTCTCGAGGACAATTTAGAGAATTGCAGCATTGATCGCCAGGTTTATGTGATTTCTCCAATCAGACTAATGCCAAAGAACCACGCCACAAACGAGCCACGGACTTTACACGATCTTTCCTTCATCTTCCTTGACCTATTTTCTCTCCTTTCACATCCTTGCATGCACTAACTACCGCACATGTTGGAAGGCCACTCGAGAACATACTGCTCGCCCTTGCTGAGGCAGTGACCCGATAGAGGAAACACCTCGAGAGGGAAATCTCCCCTCCCCCAAATCTCTCACGTAGGTTGGTGGCGAATCATACCATCCAGCAGAGGAGTAACATTCCCACCTCTTGGAATAAAACATTCACTACACCAGTGGGCTCACGGCCATGGGAGCTGAAGTGCACGCAAACTAATTAATCGATCAACTCAATCCCCTCTAGGCTGCCCACGCCGCGGCGAGGGCGGAGGGCGGCTCCACCATTCTAGAGGAGCGTGAGCCATTAGCTACAGGCCCACTGGTTATGAGAGCCAAGATCATCTTTTATTTATTATGCGCAATAGTTGCGCTATTGATGATGCATTATCGCATCATACGTTGCGTGAGCACCATTTGATTACTTTATTTCACAAGTTGTTGAATGATAATATTATCAAAATCTGTTTGATGCAGGCCTGGAGGGTAATTTCCTATCCATCAGCATAACAGACTGTGTTTCGAGTCGATGTTGTTTTATGATTGATTCATATTTACGGTCACGTCCATGATAGTGCTATGATCATTAGTCCCGCTAATATAGTTAATAAACTATTCTGAAAGGTAAATCAATTAATCCTGCAATGGAACGTGAGAAGAACTGCTGACTGTTGTTGGCTTTCTCTCTTCAGGTATCCGTCCCAGCGGAGGACCGCCACCCAGGAAAGGACAAACCGAGGTTCCTTACTTGTTTCTCGTTATGTGTGGTATGGTAGTGAGTAGGGAGCAGATTTTGATGACCTAAAACAACGCCAAAAATTTTCAATAGAATGCTCTAAGTATTTAAACAGTACCGTAAAAAGCAAAGAAAACATTGATGAACAACTCAAGCTGTTGGATTTGTTACTGATGTAATTGAGGCTTCTTTCTTTTGTTCAAGTGAACTCAGCTTGCAAACAATTGCTTTGGGCTGTTCATTAAAAAAATCTCTGCCTTTATTTATCGGCAAATCTGCCCAATTGACAATGGCGCCGATATGTGTCATAGAAACCTTAGATTTCATAGTACTCACAACGGTTGATATTACAATAAATGAGCGAAGAAATCAAAAAGGCTACTCAGGAATTCTGTGGCGAACACTTGTTGCACCTCGTAAATATTGTTTGAAGCAAGTACAATTCAAATGATAAAAAAATCTATGAAATCAGCAAAAAATGCATTAAACATTACGCAAAAAGGTAACAAACTACTATTAGTCGAAATTGACGAAAAATCCATAAACAATTACGTAACAATTGGTCATTTCATTTTGTCATAACATGAAGTGAATTGACACACTAAAGGGCATTGTTCTAAAGTTAAAAGAAAAAATGACATTTTATTAAAATCCGCCCTCTAGTAGTGAGTGTAAGTGCGAGTGTGTGCTCGGAAAGCAGGAAAAGATGAGGAAGGGGAGATTGCGCGCGGTCCGTGGTCCGTTTGTTACGATACTGCTCGTCACATGCCTGGTATTGATCAGGGAAGCTACCGAAAAGTACCGGTGAGAGCAGCCGGTTCCAGAATTCTCTCCAGGCAGGGGAGTGAACGGAGGCGAAATGGAGAGGACGTTTTGATGAAGGGATTTAATACCTCGGGTGCGATAAGCTACGTCGTCGCGAGTCTACATCGGAAACTTTGTGTACCGGTGGGTCGTAGGTTCGATTCCACCGGTAACATATTAAACCCTGCCAAATAGTTGGAACGTTGCCGACCGCTGACCGAATAAGAAGGTTTGTATGCTCCGATGCTAAATCAGATATTTCTCATGTCGATTTCAGGCGGATATCATTGTAGTCGATTATAGTTGATTCAAAAGACCACGGATCCTTATAGCCAACTGATGATTTCATCCCCTATTGCCTAACAAATCGTCCCTTGGTGATCATCAAAATTGTATACTTCAGATTCGGCTGCCAACTGCATGAACTATGAGCGTTTCATGGTGAGTTAACAGGGAAAATAAATAAATTTATCCCATTTCCTTGTAGGTTTGCCACAGCTATCGCCGAATTTCGTTTTTTTTTGTCATCTGGCGTAGTAATTTTAGATCAGTGGAAGGGCCGTATTGAGACAAAGGATCAACCTTTCTTACGACTCTAATGATGGAGGCGTAATGTATTGTAAAGGAAAGGATCCTATGTTGTCCCGGCACCGTTTCTAAGTGTTGCGAACTCCCATGTGATCGGGGGCAACTGAAAAAACTACGAACAGTAAGAGCGAACAATCTATTTTCCGTTTTCATGCAATAATTCGAGCTTTTCTGCAAAAATTGTATTTTTATGCCATTGCAATACATTATTAGCGCATGATATGTGTCTTTCGAATGATACTTATTAAATAAAAAATATCTTTCAACAAGATGGGAGATCAAAATATTCTGTTTTATTCGCAGTTTTGAAAGATATCTTCATATTTCTGAGAAATTAGCTGCAAATTAAATGTCATAGATGTTTTAACTCTTCTATATTATCTGTATTTCACACTAAAATTTAATTTTAATGATTAAACATCCATCACAATTGTATTGTAAATCTTTCTTTGAATTTCCATTCAATGAATCGTGGAGATAAAGTTAAATGTAATGGTTCTTGATAATACAGCTATAGTATGTTTTATTTGTATAATTATAGAGATGTAACAGGAATGTTGATTTGAAATGAGAGATGATTACATTTCACTGGAAAGTGTTAAAATTATTAACTCCCACCCTGCTTTTGCAATAAATGACAGGATGCATAATTAATGTTCTATTATCACTTCCAATTTATTAATATTAATTTGTGATATTCTATGAAAATGCCATTATAAGGAACATCATTAGCATGTAAAAGGTATGCAATCAATACCATTTTTATTGTGCGAGATAAATAAATTGTGGATTGAATGAACCTTTAATTACCGGAGGATAACAAAATGGATTCGATATATTAACGATATTATTTTGACAGCATCACGACATTGACAATAAAAAATGAATTAAATTTGATTTATTTTAAAAAAGATGTTAAAACTTTAAGTATGTTAAGACTTTTCATAACTTTACGTTGCTCAGAAATATTCAAAGTAACTTCATGAAACGTACACTTAAGAGTCTGACTATGTATTCTTCTTAAATATGTGAAGAAATAAACAATGTAATAATTATTATGATTAATAATAATAATAATAATATTAATAATAATATTAATAATAATAATAATAATAATATTAATAATAATAATAATATTAATAATAATAATAATAATAATAATAATTTTTGAAAAATCAAGGTTTCCAAGGAATATGAGACTTTCACCGTACTCTTAAACTATTCAATAACACACTATTGAATAACAAAATTTAATCCAAAACGATGGAAACCTATTTGAAAATTTGCAAAATGTCCCATGGGCTGAATGTAAAGTACCCATAAAAGTTTAAATATCATTTTCAAATTCAAAGGGCCGCGACACCAGCCAGATCGAATGCGGAATATCAATTTTGGAGAAAATCGGCTGAACGGTTTAGCCATTAGAGTTGTTCGGAGACGGACGGACAGACAGACACACAGCCAGAAGGAGGAACATACTAACGGTCTCCATCAATCGAGTCTTCGATATCAAGGTCCCACAAACATGGATTCTGGCAATACAACGTGTTAGTGGATTTTTGTTTCTAAATTTAGCAACTGGATTTATCCACTTTGTCGATAGCAAAGCTCTATAATACAAGTTCTTCTGCGAAAATTCACCGTTTTTTCGCGCAGCATCTACTCCTACTACTCTACTCCTTAGCTAGAAAGTAGTACTACTCTACAGCTACTCCTCTCTACACTGCAGCCGGAAAAAACCCAGGGGGACGTAGTGTTTAACTGTATCTAGAATCCTTTCACTTCTAGAACCACCGAATTCTGCCCCGGGAGATCCTACAGTAATACTCACAGTCGCAAGGATGTAGACGACTCCGTCGCCAACGTCATCGCCACCCCCGACACCGTCTTCTCCCCCGCCCGGTCCCTACTACCACTGCCCCCGCTTCCGCCACCCCCGCCACCATCCCCTCCATCACTCCGACACAACTACCACCATCACCGCTCGCTCCGCCGCCGCCGCACCCCAACTCCACCGCAAGTGAGCAACGGCAATATGCTGGCGCCAACAGGGCAAAATGTATGCCAGCGGGACCCTCCACAGGCTGCAATTTAGTGCCGAAATAAATTCACCAGCGAGTTAGGCCCCACAAGACTCAAGAAGACGACCAGTGTCTTGAGCGCCGCTATTCCCCACTGCACTCGCGTGACTTGGTACGCTCTGTTGAAGCTTCCTGTGCTTACCTCCGTATTTGCCGACGCTTCAGACATTAGCTCTATTAAGTGAACCGCCATCTTTCTTCCTAATAAGATACCAACGAGAAGTTTGAGATATGCGACTGTCATCGTTCTTTTCCAACCTCGATTCGTAAGCGAACTATCGCAATTAGTAGCTTATGCAATTAGTTTCTAATGTTAAGCTTTATTGCATGAGTACTTGTTTATGAACGCGAGCGACGTCAGAAGCGAGTTATCAAATTTGTACTAATGCACTAAATGAGAATTTAAAGGAGTTGCATACGTTATTTTTTTGTATAACAGCATTATACATTTGTAAGAGAAACAACCGTAATTTTGCGAAACAACTTTCTCATGACGTCTCGGGTGTTTGACATCTGTACGAGAAAACAGTGGTCGGCTATTCCGTTTACCGCTATTACCCCTTGATTCTCTCGCCGCATTTGGTTGAATGTAAGATGTAATCATTTGTGCCGTAAAATACCCTTTTATGAACGATTTCTTGCAACAGAAAAGGTCGTTTCCCCACCACCTTCGGAGGTCACCAATAAATTTTGGGATAAAAACGTAAGTCACATTTGACAATCGGATACAACTTTTGTCTTTAAGTGTCAAATATTTGAGGCACATGAGAATAGGCCATAGGTTCTTAAAATACTTTTTTCTATTCCGTCATTATAAACGCCCATTTTCTTTACAAGAAATATTTCATAAAAAGACATCTTACAGCACAGATTATGTCACATTACCATTTACGGTATGAATAATTTCATCACACATCCAGTCAATCGCAGCGAGAGAATTGTGAGAAGATATCGGTAAATGGAACAGCTGCCCACCGTTTTTGCATCGCTATCAAATACTCGTAAACGTCATAATAAAATTGTTTCCCAAAATACACTATGATTCTTCTACAAATTTATAATGCTGTTATACAAAAAATAGCGTTTGCAACGCGTTTATAATGTTTCGTTCCTAACGTCGCTCGTTTTGAAAACACTCAATAAAGCTTAACATCATTAACAAGTTGCATAAACTACTAGTAAAATACACATTTTAAAAATATCTTCCAAGAGTCTTCATTCGAATGAAAGGCTTAGCCTAGACATCACTGATAGAACGTCCAGTCCTCTCATCAATTTGAGGACACCGTCATTGTGTTTGCGCGGTGGAGTCAATCACTAATACAGCAGACGGTGTTAACTATCTGTGAGCATCCTCCATCAACAACTGTCTCTGCTCTACCCCTATCGACATCCATCGGCAATGATGGTACATTTCTGCGCTGCCATCAACACCACCACCCTCGCCGCCACCGGTTGTACCACCACCGCCACCGTTAGGGCTGCCGCCACCGCCGAAACAGCCACCCCCGTCACCGCCGTCGCCAGAACCATCGCTGCTGCCGCCGCGGTCGCCTCGAGATCGCGGGCCGAAGCTTCGAGGAAGCCCAGACGAGAGGAACGGCCGAACGCAGCGGCGTGACCTAGTGCGGAATCATGCAAATGCAGTCAGGGGAATTTCGTGCGCGCATATTGGTAACACTGCAATTACGGCGCTTGCGAGCGCCGCAGGAGGCGCAGGAAGGAGAAGGCGGGGGAGGAGGGGGCGGGGGCGGCGGCGGCACGGCGAGGCCACAGGCAAGGTTAATTACCGAACGAGGGTTGAGTAATCCCAGACCGAGCCCCTAACCCCGGCCCAAGGAGTAAATGCAGCATATATTATCCGTGTTATGCGTCTGAGTGGGCGGCCCGCTCAACCCGTGGCGCCACCACCGGCGTGCCCGCCTCCCTCGCGTGCAACGTCGGCCTGGCCATTCCCGCCACCCACGACCACCCCGCTCCTTCAGGCGTCGTCCCGTTGCGTTCTGTGATACATCGCTTTCTTCGGTTGCTTTCTTACGTCCCAAACACCCTCTCACTCTGTCGTCTCATTCCTTCCCATCCGCCAAGCCATTCCATTCACCCTTCATCAGTTTCTCCATTGAGTCCCCCTCCGAGGCACGTCTATGGTATCGGCAACCTGACGGCGGCGGTTGGGTGTTCTCGGCCACCCACAGCGGGAGAGATGCATCAACGGATGTCACTCTTGCGCTTCTGACCAACAGATCCTAGATTCGACTACCGACAGTAGCGACATTTTCGACACTAGCTCGTCAGCTTCATTGAATTCTGTCGCTGGGTGAAGGAGAATGCTAGCGGCCAGCTGCACCGGTCGTTTTTTTCGTAGTTCCTCCGATCAATACCTGGCGAATGATGGAGCAGTACTCTAACAAACAGGCTACGAACCGCACGCGATCTTTCCTACATTTCCCTTACCCTATCCTCACCCCTTACATACACTTACACTAAAATGCATTACAGTACCACACAAGCCAGGTGACCGGTCGGGAAGCTTAGAGCTGGCTGGTTCGGTGCTCCGCAGGTATGATATAACTGGTTGGGGAAAACTTCGCAAGCCAACGGTATGTCGGCGTTGGATCTCGCCATCCAGCGGGGAAAGACCACCGCCACTTCCACAGAAAAATATGCACTATACTTACGGTACTACAGACCCCAATGGTTGATGCACTCGGAATCACTAACAATCACTCACTCAATTAATCAATCAGAGGCGGGAGTGATTAGGTGTTCTCGGTCACCCAAGCCTCTTGAGTCCGCCTTTAAATAAAATTTCCTTCGCCCCCGGTAATTTCAGGGTCCCGCACCGGCCCTCCATCTGCACTCCTACCCACCGTTCACAGACACTCCTCCTCTCTACGCGCTCAACAGCGCCCGAGATACTGCCACGTCACGCCTTCGACCCACTACCTCCCACGCCATATCTCTCGCCACCTCCCCCGAACTGCTTTCCCCCGCTGCCGGGGATCGAACTAGCGTGCTCTCGGTTAAGCGTCCAAACTTCGGAGGTTTTCTCTTGGGGAGGCACGCGATTAGCATAGACGCGTCCTCTGCAAGCATTACGTGGACCACGTTTCCCAGAAGCCTTAAGGGCAGATGATGGCGAAATTAAATAGTATAGGGAAAGGAGCCTAATAGAAATTGCCATCTTTCTTGACAAAAGCTATTTGTTGTTTATGGGAATTTCCTATCAGAAATGCTATTAATAATAAGTATATATTATTATTATTAATGATAATAATAATTAATAATATGTTTTATTAATAATATTTTTTAAAGTGTGAAGCAAGAACAGTCCATTAACAGAAAAAATATTTTCATGCAGATCGTCACATGTTGATGGTTTCCACAATGTATAATAGGGCCCACTTCTTTCAACGTTTAATAATAATTGAGAGTAACTTACCAAACCTGCAAGCTATGAAGGATTTAATTAGTTGTTATTAAATGAAATGTCGCATATAATTGTGGATGTGAAAATTAGTTTCAACTAACTAGCCAATTTTTCTGAATGCTATTACAATTAATTGTCACAACAAAATATTCTCGGGAATTATAATTATTGGACAGTAAATGGTATTTTCAAGTTAGTTCTATTGTATTGGAGACTTGAATATCTCAGTGACGAGCATTCTATATAATACAATATTTAATGTAAGATCAAGTTAACAAAATTCTTTAAAACGCGGTAGATCAGCATCTTCTCAATCACGATTTTCGAGAAGAAAAGAAAGGACTATAATGAATTAACTTAAAATCAATTTTTGGAATGATTCGTTGGTTACATTATTAAGCCTTCTGCATTGAAATATCTCCACGTATACTCCTATTTAACCCAAATAGAGGAAGTAAAGAAGTGTGAATATTGAGGTCTTAAAATACTGAAAAGAACGTTGTTATGCTGTGAATTTTGAAATTCTATGTCACCTTTAAAATAAAAAAAATCAGTGGGTTTGGCAGGTACATATATTACAAAACAATGGGCTAGATAGATAAAATAGTAGTTTGTACCCGGACGATAACTGTGGGATAGAAGGTGCATTCCGAAATAAGTTGCAATATAATTTAAAGAAAAAGTTTATACAATTAATAACTCAAGCTACATGTATTTAGAAATGCATTACAATAATTTTCGTTAAGGTCGGATTAAAATATTTTCAGTGTTTCAGGATGACAAGGTCGTCCGTCCAGGGTCCAGGAGGGGACGAGGGCGTATGGGGACCTGTGGTAGGCGGAGAAGGGGGCGATTTCCGTCGACAGTTGGAGTACCCTCATGCTGCTCGCAATTATAAAGGAATTACTCTAAGACAGGGTCACTTTGACTGGTCGGAAAACAAATTAACGTCGTTCAGGGCGATGACATTGCAAGAGATAGTGATAAAACCATTTGGAGAGGAATTAATTGCAAACCATCGCTATGGCAAAACAATAGTATGGGTATAACCTGCACTTACGTTGCCAGCAATGGCCAAGCAGTAGCGGTCCCTTCTTATAGTAATCTCTAAGTAGTAAGAGACGCGCTGGAGGGGACAGTGGGGTGGAGGTGGCAATAGTGGAGATGGATTTACTAGTGTCCAGATGAGAAGACTGGAATCGGGGACTCACGCGGGGGAGGAGTATTCGAAGAGGGCACAAATTATGTTCTGTTATTGAAAAATCTGACCTCACATAAAATGATCCATTGACCATGACTACTTGGCCTTGCCTAGTCTTGTGGTCCTATCAGACGGTGGTACACGTTTACATGTACACTACATGATCAAAAGTATTCGGTCACATCCAAAATGGGATTATGATGTGTTTTTCATGGAGGGGGCCTGCACCCCTTGTTGTTGTTTTCCATGGCACAATCATGGCACAGTCGATGTTTTAAATGTCTTCTTACCAACTGTTGAAGAGAAATTCGGGGATGGCGATTAACAATCGATATTTAACACGATCGAGCACGTGTCCATACTGCATGGACTGTGACGAAGAGGTTACACGACTATAACATGGACTGGCCTGCACAATGTCCTGACTTGAACTCTATCGAACACCTTTAGGATGTTTTGGAACGCCGACTTCATGTCAAGCCCGACCTGCATCGATACCACTCCTCAGGGCAGCACTCTCTGAAGAATGGACTGCCATTCCTAAAGAAACCTTCCAGCTTTCCGGATACATTCGATCATATAGTGTACATTTCACACGTTCTGGCAGGGTGCAACTATCAGAAAGATCGTTCAGTTCGACTATAAAACAACGCAATAAACTACTGGAAAACATCATCTGTGGGAATATACATCGTTTGCAAACCTCACATTGATGGATAGTTATTTAGTGTTCTATTAAAGCACAAATATGCGAATGGGAATGAGAAATATGTAATAAATACAAACAGATAATACTTTGAAGCGGGATTCCTCTGGAGAAGAGACTTCTCATTATGTAACAATATTTATTTATTTAACAGTAGGAATCCCAAGAACTATAGACATTTAACGAAAATGAGAAGAATTAAATGTATATTTTGACCCTTTATTTTCCTTCCAATATTAAAAAATAGAATCCTCAGATCATAGTACAAAATTATACTATTTGTAGTATTTGTTGAAAGAATAGAACGTCTAACATACAATTTTAAAAAGTTTTTTGAATCAGTAGCACTGCCATTATAACATACTACCTGATATCTAATAATAAACTCCTACGATGATTACACTGCTACTTCTTCCACTATTCCTGAATACACTTTTAAAAATTATTTCTAAACACAGTAATTATATATATATATATATATATATATATATATATATATATATATATATATTTGTAGTGTAATGAGTATTGCTTTTATTGTCATCCACATCATAATTATTATGGTCTGTATTTCGTCAGCGCGCAAGAAAAGAACTATCTCAAAATTTCTCATTTTTGAGCTAAATAAAAAAAATTGAAAACGGTATTTTATTAAACCTTGTTCGACTTTCAAGTCTTAGACGTTTTTGCATACAATTGTAAGGTAGTATACAAACATATTACAATTAGTTATATTGTATTTACAATTAACATGAACTATAATTATTGAGGAATAATGTCCTTGCGCTGCGGATATTTGGCCTGCACTTGCCGCCCACTGTTTGGCGATGTTAGCGGCTCAGTGTATGCGTGCGTTGTAGACAGTGTGACGAGGGGAGCGTTCCGCCGTGAAAGATTAATTATCCGCAGCCCTTGTGACCCGGGAGACCCTCACCCTCACCCCTCGACCCCCCGGCGACCGTTTGCTCACTGCCAAAGAGCTGCACCGCCCAAGGAGTGATCGTTTGAGGCCAACAGACGATTGTTTGGACAGGTTGTGAACCAGTTAAGCATCACCGAAAACCGCATCGCTCGACGAAATGAATTCTTCCAGCAGCCACATCCGGAGAGCGACAGACGATCATGACTCGAATGTGTCAAATGAAGTCGGACTTAATATTCCGGCGTTTCGGGAGCGTCAACTTCTTTGTTCATTAATCCTGTGAGTGTAGTGATGTTTTATGCCTAGAGGTCGCGCTACAGCGTGTTGTCCCGCACCGGCCTACACCTACATTTGTTGTATTTGTTGGAGCTCCGATGTCATTTTTCGATATGGTACTTATTCATTTGAATTTTTTAAAAAAGATGTTTTAGAAAGAAGCTTTAGAAATCTTGATTTGACGGTAAAACTGAAATTAATTGAATCCAATAAACGTGAAGGGAAAATATTATTTTAAAGTGAGTTGGTTTTTCGGTTAACCTTCATTTTGGTTATTCCTTGCTTTGCAAGCCAGCGCATCCACTACTGCCAAAAACTTCGAAATGAACTTGCAGTCCATTGAGCAGTGGCTGCAATTTCAGTATTCCACATATTGTTAGGATGTTATCTCGCGGGACGTGACGAGCGCTGAATCCAAACAATCACGAGGTGAAGTCACCGCCTACGAGTAAATATCTAGAGTAGCCCATCCTGTTGTTTTGTAAGCGAAGGAGGAGTACTACGCCTTTATCCTTCACTTCGCTAAGTAGACAATATCAGGTATTGTTTTACCCCGCTTGGCTGATCATAATACTGGCCGCTCAACCCTCAGAGCCCACGTTTCGATCCCAGTTTAGGAGCTCGGTCGATTTCAATCGCTGCTTGGAGAAGAATTGCAGAGGCCGGCTGTCTTATCGGTTGTGTTTCCGTGGTTTCTGCAATCTACACCAGGCGAATGCTGAAGCAGCACCCTAAAAAACGGGCCACGGACCGCGTGTGTTCATTCCTTCTCTTTCTTGTCCTATACTCATCCCTAGCTTTCACATACACACACAGTAACATACACTACACTATCACACATGCCGGGAGACCCGTTCGGAGCCTAGAGTTTGTCCTGGCTGGAGCGGTGCCACGCTGGTGGGATATATCTGGTTAGGGAAAAACCCCGCTAGCCGACGGTAGGTCGGCGCCGAATCTCGCCATACAGCAGGGGAAGAGCACAGCTAACTACCGAAAAAAACGTGCCCTACACCTGAATAATGACCTCGTCCGTTGACGCGCCCGAAATCAATAACAATCAATCAAACAAACCTAGTTTAGGAGCGTGGGTTTTCAAAGGAGGGACAATTCACAATTGCCAAAGTGCACAGTCACAATCACAGTTTCTGTGACAAACCAAGACTAAACAACCAACAAAATTAAATACTACTTACACTAAGTGAGAGCGTAGGCTTCCGCGCATTACGCCCTGAGGAAGGTCAGAGAATGGCGACCGAAATTTCGGTACTTTTGCGGACGCGGTCACCCGGACAGCCAATTAAATACTACTTAGACTATTTCCATTCTAGACCGTTCCCATGATTGCTTTCCGAGGAGCCTCGCGTAACGGATCAATATTTCTGAGACGTCGTCATGGCGCTCCCGGAGACAAACGTGAGAGTCAACATTCTCCGGATACGTTCTGGGTGCAAAACAAAATATTTCCAGCAATTACGACCCATGCCGGAGGTGGGCCAATGGATCAGACGCCAAGGGCTCAAGCAGTACAATCTAATAATCAAGTTTATTCTGTCCAAACCACGTCTTTCCAAGCGTTTCTGCAGAATGGACTACGAACCGACAGCGTGGCCGCAGTAAGACGCCGCGACCGCGACTTCAAAAGACGGGGAAGGGAGCTTCTGCCTCGCGGACTGTGAAAACCACGACAGGGGGAGGGGGAGCGGCCGTTCTCAGAGACGCTGCGCGACGGCCGCCGCAAAGGACGAAAGGGCCCAGGGCACACGCGCGCCCTCCGAAAGGAGGCTGCCCGAGGCCCCACAGATGTATTCTCGAACACGTTGGACACGATACGTCAGCAGCACTGATCTTCAAGACGGAAAGCGGGGAAACTAATATACAGAGGTATCTAGTACAGAGCTAACGGGGCTATAACATCACATACTTTCTCGTATTATTGTAAACGGTTACGTAATATTATAACATTCGCCCTTCTATCGTTTTAACAGTTGACTTGTACTTGAAAAATTCAAAATATATAATACAAAAATACCCAAAAATTTCTATCATTTTGAAAACAATGCACATAAAATTATATAATACCTACACTTTATACTGAGAAATACATTGAAGTGAAAAAGCGAATATCTTGCTTCAATATTGAAGATGGAGGATAGAGAGGTTTTAATGAAAATAAGAATGATTCAATATTATTAAATACAATTTTCTCTATTCGAGAAAAAGATACGAAGAAAAAAGTGAAGCCTTCTTGAGAAAATCTTGTTTACATATTATTTTTTGTCATGATTTTAACGAAAATTGCGTGGAAACTGCTCATATTGTGAAAACATTGTGCGTCATATAAATTAAAGATATAATTTTGAATATCCGATTGAATTATGAAAAATATCTCTAATAATATAGTTGTAGAAAAGAGTTCAAACTATTTTAAATTTTTGCAATTTTCAAAATTTCAGAGATATTGCTGAAAATAGAACTTGCGCCTTTCTTATGAGCGTCCTTTGTTCTACTCAAGTAATTTTTCTTCAAACAAGTAATAAAAAGGGAAGTGTCCTTGGCAATTAAGGCAATTAATATGTGAAATACTCCCCAAAATTAAACGATGTTTCAAATACTCGAGGTTTTTAGAGTGGCCTAAACAATCGAGGAATATCCATTTGGAGAAATTTTGTGTTTGGCTCGGAGCTAGAGTCATCTCAAAGAGGTGGCCACAGAGATACATGAACTACAAACATAAATAACTTAAAAAATGCACAACATCACTTTCTGGTATCAGAGCTCCCAAATATGTATTTTCGTTAAAATCGTGTCATCAAATTTCTTCATCAACACTCACTACAATAATCACTTTACTCTGATATTTCGTGTACGAGGAAGTAAAACGTTCGAAAATGTATTTGTCAATCGTGCATCCGTCATTGTTAACTGCTGTGCAGCAAGAGCACATATGTAAATTGTCTAGTCAAGGAACACATGACTTTCAATAGCAAATTACACTTGAAGGATTTTTAGAACTCATGAACATAAATTATAACATTTCACTATTTATTAATTGAATCGTGTCACTTTAAACTACGCATACGGAGTACAAACTATTCGCAAAAGCAGAATTTTGAGATAGGCATACCGCAAAGAAGTACATACAAAACTGTATTACAACAAAGAAAACAAAACACGCGGACGACTGTTATAGACTTCGCTTCCGCCCCGCATTTTTAAAACTATCTAAGAATATTACTTTTTCAATTTCTACAAATTTGTTCTAAAATTTAACGTATGCAATTCAAAATCGAAAACCAATGTATCGTTGTCATATTTATTTCAAAACTCCGAACTCTACTTTTATCGTCCCTCCTCGGGAAACATTTCATTCGTGCATCAAATTCTTTCTATAGTGAAATTACCTAAACAACCATTTAAATATATTTTTATTTGAAATATGTTTTTCTGTACACAACATTTTACAAATTACGAAACGATCTGACTTGAAAAAAATTTTGTTTTTGATTTTTATGTTTTTGTTTTTGTAAAATACTCTTACCGGGCAGGCCTCTTAGTTTGAAGGAGTATATCATCGTAGTTGGTAATATGCTGTTTAACACCCAAAGGTTATATAAAATAAATAATAAAATATCTCAAGTTTAATGTATTCTAGAAAATTGAAAATTAATTCCGAAAATCGATAACACGACTTATATTGTTTTGTTCCAATAATTACTCGTTAGTTAATAACTCAATAGTTCCAAACAATGACAATTTTAAATAATTTGTTTTCTCTCTGTTGCAAATACGTAGAGAGCGCCCGATTTTGTCAACAGCGCCTATAAATGAATAAAAATAGAAGGTTAACAACCAATGAAATCAAAAGCATGTGATATTAATTCATGAAACAAAAATTTATAATGCAACAAACGTGACGCGACGAACAAAATATACTTATATCACACTTTTCATGTTGGAATAGAGGTATTTTACAATGAATTAAATATGTTCGTTACAATAGTTTGATGCCTTCCACAAAATTATCACAGTTATACATATTGCCATGAAAATAGTTTCATTATAAATCCAGCTGAGTGCAACGATACATTCATTGCATTTCTTCATTTATCTATTCATTCGTTAATCAATGGAAAACACAAACCTAATTAATCCTAGTAATGCAAAGAGGGGAGTGCATATTTTGTTTGCAAACTGCTTATCAAAGAGAACCTCTCATATGGATATGAATGAATAAAAACATAATGTTTTGAAATGTTTTAAAATGAATTTTCCAAGTGTGGTTGTTAATTTTAGAATTATAATTGTCACAACAAAATAGTTTCTAAGCACTCTGACTTCTCCCCTATTAAATTCAACTAAAACGTGTTACAAATTGAAAGATTGAGACAATCTTTGAAAACAAAAAGATGTAGTTATGATGTACAAAAACTTGACATTGCTTGTGAAGAAAACTCTATCTCCCTTTAATTTCTCCATGGTTTAACTGTTCCTTCCCACGATACAACGTGCCTCCCTTCGTTTTCTGCGACTTTTTACATTTGCTGCGAAGTCCTCAGTTAGAACGTATGTCGTTAAGATCTCCAGTGTAATGATTTAGTTTTAATACAGTTATGAACTAAATGAATTGCGTTGTGTATACATTTTAAGACGTGTATCAAGACGAGAAAATTGATTGATTAGTAATTCCTGGCGTTTCGACTGCTAAGGTCATTCATTCCGTGCGTGTGTTTACCGGGAAAGGTGGTGTCATCTTTTCCCGCTGGAAGGATATCCGGTGCCGACCTACAAGTCGACTAGGGGGCGGGTGGGATCCCTCAACCTCATATCTATCACAAGCCCACTCCAGACGGGACGAACTCTAATCTTCCAACTGTCCTCCCAACATGTGTACTGCATGTAAGTGTATGTGTGTAAGTAAGGGTTGAGAACAGGATAAGGAAGAGGAAGGAAATATCGCGCGCGGTCCGTGGCCCGTTTGTTAGGGTACTGCTCCGACATTCGCCTGGTGTTATTAGGATAAACCACGGAAAATTACAGATCAGAACCGCAGGCAGCTAGAATTCTCCTCCAGCAGTGGAACCTATGACCTTCCGGTCAGAGGTACTGCAATGACATCAGTTGATGCCCTGAACCATCCAGGAATATATATCCAAGAATCCGTAGAGTGAATTTGACCTATCTATGTAGTTAGTGTCGAAAATCCTGACCCCGTCGGGAGTGGAACCCTAGGACCTCCTGATCAGGGCGACTGCAGTGACGCCATTTGATGCCCTGAGCCACCTAAGCGTGTGGGCGGAAGGGAAAGGGCGAGAGAGAGCGGTGGGGATGATCGGACGGGTGCGCGCTCGCTGACGCGAAGGCCGTTCGTGCGAGAGGAAGCGCGATGCGAGGGAAGTCCGGGTGAGAGAGACGGCAGGAGGCAAAAAAGGCGGGAAGTGAAATGAAGGAGAAACCCCAGAGATGTCTGTGTTTGGAGCTAGGTCGAATGTGCAGGCAGTTTTATTAGGTGATGGATGAGGAACTAATACTATGTGTTAAGTAAAATTTAGATTAAACTAATTTAGCAAATACATACAGAAAATACAATAAATAAATAAAATGCCGTTTTTTCTAAAACTGTACATTTTACAATAAATAAACTAATAAACTTCTAATTTTGAAATATTTGTAGATATCTTAATTCAGTTTTCAGGATTTATTGTAGAAGACTTAAAATTATACAGCCTAAATGTTTATGACCTCCAACTAAAATTTTCGTCAGATGTATTTTAGAAACGTGCCTTACAAAAATTTCCCTTTATTTTCTTCTTCTAATTACAAAATTAATTAGTAGTTGTTTGTGGAACCTCTTCATAATATCTTCATTAAATTTATATATCTTCAGGTAAGTAAAAGCTGTATATGGTGTGTTTTGATAAGCTCCAGAATTCCTAAACGTATTGCACCAGCAAACGAAATAATATTTTCTTGCGAATTGCGACACACATTCCCGGCACTCCTGCTAACTTCACTAGGTCGAGAGCTCAACAAAAGAGCAGAGAGCGCCAAAGCGAAGCTATGGCTATGTCCAGGAGTAAAGCAAGAGTCCATCTCGGCATTTGCTGAGTGGATCAAGGGAACTTGCCTCTCGCAATCTCAAAACATTACTACTTTCATTTGTTGCACAAAGACATCTTTAACTTGCCTTCTATAAAATTATATCGTTGTGTCAGGGAATGCTTTAATGCACTGTCATTATCATTAGCAGACCTGAAAGAATTGGCCAAACAGAATAGAGTAAAAATCAAGTAAAAAGTAGTAAAACTAACGTAAAACTATCCATCACTTTTATTCTGATGTCAAATAATATTTAATTGTTCTTCTGAAAAGAAGGTAAAACTGATACGAGCACTTTACTTCCGAACGATTGGTTGCTGCTTTCGGACACATCAACTCTTAAGGTCATCGGCCCTGTTAGTGTAGTGCATGTTTTTTTTCTCAGGAGGTGATGGTGATCTCCTGCCTACCCCCACTGGCTGATGATATGCGATGCCGACGTTACCGTCGGCTAGGGAGATGTTTCCCAAGCAGGTATCTCTCACCGGCGTGGTACCTCTCTAGCTACCCAGCCAGAACAAGCTCTAACCTCATGACTGGTCTCCCGACATCTCTGGTTGTGAGATGTAAATAAATGGGAAGGTTAGGTCAACAAGACGAAATGCTGCGTGTGGTCAGTGGTCCGTTTGTTAGAGCACTGCTCCAGCATTCGCCTGGTGGGGATCGGAGAAACCACAGAAAACGACGAATCAGGGTAGTTCACCTCTAGAATTCTAATCCAGACAGCTGCTGGACTCGACCTAGCTGTACAGGAAATGTCAAAAAGTGGGACACCGTTTACATTCGAAGTACACAATCATTTAATACAAAAAATTAAAATTTAAACTAATTATTTATAGAGTTATGTCTGGAAAATATGAAATAGAAACAACCAATGTACCAATATAAGCAAACTGGGAGTTTTCTCCTGGCGGACAAAAGAAAGTTTGAAAGTTGATATCATTAAATGTGTCTCAACAGCTAGTCTGCGAGGGTGAGAGACGGGGAGGGGTAGTCCATTTTGGCAGCGCGGCGCGGTGGGGGCGTGGCTGGGAGGGGAAGGGGGCGGGGCGGGCGAAAAAGCTCGGAGCGCGATCGCAAGGCGCGCCCGCCGCCGCCAGGCCCTTCTAATGAGCAGAGCGGCGCGGCGCGGGGCGGCAGGGCGCGGAGAGGCGTTTGAAGTGGCGCCCTCCTCTGGAGATGAAAGCGACTTGCAGGGCCCCCATGCGCACACCTCGACGCGACGTCGCAGAGGTGGTGGCGGCGACGGCAGCGGTGGTGGTAGTAGAGTCGATGGGGATGGTGATGGTGGTAGTAGTGACGAGTGAGGTGGTTGTGTTGGTGGTAGTGATTGTGGAAGTGGTAGTGACGATGGGTTGTTTGTGTTGGTGATGCAGAGGTAAAGAGAAAACGCTGATGTGGCGACGATGGTGGTAACGCGACTACAGTACCGTCTTAAATGGTAGGAGTAACAAGAGGAGCAGTAAAGGTAGTAGGAGCGGCAGTGGGAGTAGTAGTGGTAGGCGTAGACATATGGGTAGGGATGTTTATGTTTCGACTGTGATGGCAGTGGCAGTGGTGATGCTGGCAGCCATGACAGTGCTTATGATGGCGTGGGCTGAGACGATTGGATTGGCTACGGTAGAGACATCAATGGTGACGGCGGCGGTGGCAGCGAAGGCCATGGTGATGGTGGTGTATGTGTTGTTGGTGTTGTTGGTGGTGCTGGTGCTGGTGGTGATGGTGGTAGTAGTGATGGTAGAGGTGGTGGCAGCGGCGACGGTGACAGCGAAGGCCATGGTGGTGGTGGTTCGGCTGCTGCTGCTGGTGATGGGTGGTGGTGATGGTGGTAGTGGTGATGGTATAGGTGGTGGTAGTGGTGGTGGCTGCGGCGGCGGTGGAAGCGAAGGCCATGGTGTTGGTGCCAGTGCTGGTGGTGATGGTGCTGGTGGTTGTGGTGATGATAGAGGGGGTCGTGGCGGTGGCGGTGGTGGCAGAGAAGGCCGTGGTGGTGTAGGTGGGGTTGGTGATGGTCGCGGTGATGGTGGTGGTGGCGGCGAGGGATTCGATCGGTGCGGTCGCTGGTGCGCCGTTGCGTCGCAGGTTGCCGCCACAGCTGTGGCAGAGGCTCCGAAGTTTCTGCTTTATGCTCCCCCTCCCCCCTCCAAACGCCACCAGAGCAGCGCCGCCTACGGCGCCGGCCAGGTGGGTTCGCGCGCCCACGCCTTCAAGCGAATTACGCGCAATCGAAGCGAGGTGGTGGACTTCGGTGGAGGTGGCGTTTTTCAATACCTGTTTTCGTGTCATCTTCACAAATTGTTATTGATTGCTTTGAATACTTAGTGGTTTTATTAACATCAATTGAAACACGCATATTATAGTTCTTCAATGATTTGATAAAATAGAACCTACATCTACCTAGCATTTTGGAGATGTGTGAAAAAGAAGGGAGAATTATAGTTTTAATTGGAATAAACACGTTTTCAATAAAGAGATGATAAATTTGTCTCTCTAATGTACACGTTAAATGCATTTCAGTATGCTCCAGTGAAAATTCGTTTGTATTCTGCTCCAATTAGTTTTAAAAGCACGTGGTTATTTAAAAAATACTTTGATTCATATGTGGACGCGTTTTTGTTATTTCAAAATACACACACACACACACCAAAAAAGCTCTGACCAACATCGCGAAGTGTTTGTGTATTCAGATAAATACGAAGCCAATATTGCAATAGATTTTCCTTGTGGAAATAAGCCTAAAAGTAGTCAACATGGGAAAAACTTCAAAACAGTAGTCTTTAAAAATGAGTTATTTTTGTGAGACCACAGAGACGTTTTAAAAACATTACTTTTGTTTATTTGATTAAAGTTATTGTTCGGCTGACCTACGCACAGGACTACGTCACAATCAGGGGCGGATTTTGATGACCTAAAACATTGCCAAAAATGATGAACATAGTTTTTTCAAAATGCTTTAAAAATGCCGTGAAAACAAAGAAAAATGACAAAACCACTTGAGATGAACAACTCAATCTGCTGAATATATTACTAATGTAATCGAGGCTTCTTCCTTTTGTTAATGTGAACTCAGCTTACAAATTTGGGTTTGGACTGGTCTTTACAAGAATACCTCTGCCTTTATTTATCGTGACAGCGGTCGAAGTGGCAATGGCGCCGATAAACGTCACAGGAACCTCATATTACATAGTACTCACAACAATTGACATGTCAATATATGGACGAAGAAACCGAATATACTACTCAGGAATTCTTTGTTCACCTCGTAAATATTGTTTGAAGCAAGAACTATTACAATGATATTAAAATGGATGATTTCAGAAAAACGCATAAAAAATTACGTAAAAAGGTAAAAAAAATTACTTATTTATGACAGTTTACCGCCTGAATAAAGCATAGTGATTAATGCTTTCCTGCGTTCAATTCTTTGATATCAAGCATTAAAAATGGGGTTTCCTAAATCACCTAGCAGAATCAATTTGTTTCAACAATTGGTTCAGGCAGCTAAATTTCCTCCTGAACCAGATCATTATGAGATGGGGGATCTAGTTAGAAGCTGCCATACATTATTTTTGATATTTTGATAATATTGAGAAAATATTCAAGGTATTTAATGAATAATTGCAGTTAGCAATTTTGAAGGAAAGGGCACTGTAGGGGATGGAATAACGGAAGAATTAATTTATTTTCAAACACATTTCAAATCATTTATATAGCAACCGAATAAAACGACCTGTCAACGAATAAAACGGCATGTTACAAATTCAAGTCTAATAGAAAGACTCTTACCTAGTTTATATCTGTTCCAAGAAAAATGGCGAAGACTATAGTAGAAAATTTCAACATCGTACTACAAAAATATCTGGGTTATCGTAAATTATATTGCCAATATCCTGACTTCTTAAATGGAGAAAAAATTGTCGGACACTGAAGAAATACTGAATGAAACAGCAAACTTTAAATATGCGTCAATAACATATTTGATAGCTAATGGTTGTTTACCCCGCACAAAATAATTTTTAAAAGCATCAGAGAAGCGTTTCTGTTTTCAAACCTTAAAATGATGGCTGTTATACAGTGGAATAAAAAAAATAAGTTTAACTCTTTAGTAGTTACCGTCAGAGTTTTCACAGGGTTTTAATTGGGTTTTGGTAGACCATATTTTACTTCAATCTTCAATAACAGATAAAACGGATAGGCATACATGATTTCTACTATTCCATTATTTCATCATTTTTGTGAGGTTTTATACTATATATA